>NC_069437.1:551144-631144 GCF_026875155.1 Cherax quadricarinatus | reverse complement strand
CTCTCTCTCTCCCTCTCTCTCTCCCTCTCTCTCTCCCTCTCTATCTCCCTCTCTTTCTCCCTCTCTCTCCCTACTCTTCTCCCTCTCTCTCTCCCTCTCTCCCTCTCTCTCCCCCTCTCTCCCTCTCTCCCTCTCTCTCTCCCTCTCTCTCCCTCTCTCTCTCCCTCTCTCTCTCCCTCTCTCTCTCCCTCCTTCTCTCCTCTCTCTCTCCCTCTCTCTCCCTCCTTTCTCTCCCTCTCTCTCCCTCTCTCTCTCCCTCTCTCTCCCTCTCTCTCCCTTCTCCCTCTCTCTCTCCCTCTCTCTCTTTCTCCCTCTCTCCCTCTCTCTCCTCTCTCTCTCTCCCTCTCTCTCTCCCTCTCTCTCTCCCTCTCTCTCTCCCTCTCTCTCTCCCTCTCTCTCTCCCTCTTCCTCTCCCTCTCTCTCTCCCTCTCTCTCTCCCTCTCTCTCTCCCTCCTTTTTTTTTTTCCATGCGTTGCAAGGTTTAGGATCTCTGCTTTCTTGACAAGCAATTTACAGGTTAAGATTCCTAACTTCTATTGACAAGCTAAGAGCTCGTTACCTCATCAGCTCTTTTGAAGCATTTTCTTCTTTTGGACATACAAGACGGAACAGGATGAGTTGGAGCCATCTGTGGGCCAGCCATTTTCATTTGTCAACTGCGTTCTCTCGTTGCTCACTCTATGCCTGACGAATCTCGTCTCCATCCTATCGAGTCATCCCTGGGTATGTATGCTCTCAGATGGAGTGATGTTCTGGCAGAGGGTACAGCTCAGGTGAAGTTGCTGCTTTCTGCCCGTCTTGTGGCTACAAGCCTCTCGTTTCGCGCGTCCTCCATGGATCCAAGTGTGTATTTTGACATTGGCTCTTGTACATACAGCTAAGGCCACCCCCTCTCCCTCCTATGTTCGAAGCTCTGCTGAAATGACAATCCATCCAGGTGCGTCCGGCAGAATGAACGTCCTTGCTCTCTCTCTCTCTACTCTGTCAAGCGTCGCAGTATGTAGAGGGGACAGGCATTCCCTCTCTCTCTCCCTCTCTCTCTCCCTCATCTCTCTCCCTCTCTCTCTCTCCCTCTCTCTCTTCTCTCCCTCTCTCTCTCCCTCTCTCTCTCTCTCCTCTCTCTCTCTCCTCTCTCTCTCCCTCTCTCTCTCCCTCTCTCTCTCCCTCTCTCTCTCCCTCTCTCTCTCCCTCTCTCTCCCCTCTCTCCCTCCTCTCTCCTCCTCTCTCCCTCTCTCTCTCTCTCTTCTCTCTCCTCTCTCTCCTCTCTCTCTCCCTCTCTCTCTTCCTCTCTCTCTCCCTCTCTCTCTCTCTCCCTCACTCCCATAACCCAATCTCTCACCCTCCTCTCTCTCTATAGGCTTCTCTCTCCATCTCTCCATTTCTCTCTCTCATAGCCTTTTCCCTCGCCCTCCTTTCTCCCTCTCTCTCTCTTTCTCTCCCTCTCCCTCTCCCTCTCTTTCTCCCTCTCTCTACCCTTTCTCTCCCCCTCACATTTCTCTCTCTCCCCCTTGGTCTTATCCCTCACCCCCATACTCCCTCCTCTCTCTCCCTCTTTCTACCCTTTCTCTCTCCTCTCTCTCCCTCTTTCTACCCTTTCTCTCTCCCCCACACCCTCTCCCTCCTCTAGCCTTCTGTCTGTGGTAATAAAAAAAAAAAAAAAAAAAATGGGTGGCCTTAGAGGACGGAAAACCAGAGATCTGGAAGACGAACCAGGGAGGAAAGACTGGGAGTTAGAGCTCCAAAAAAGGGAGGAAGAGTGGGGAAGGAAGATAGTAGAGCTTGGTAAGAAAATGGAGGAGCGGATAGCTGAAGAGTGCAGGAAGTGGGAAGTACAGGTCTTAGCAGCAGAAGCTAGGATACAGTGCTTAGAAGAGAAACTGCAAAGCCTGAAACAGATTAGAGAGACAAATGACAATTCAGAAGTGACATCAGGAAATTCAAAGTCAGGCACAGACAAGGGGATGGTAAGCAACAACAGAGACATGCCGTACACGAAGGCCCTATCAGACCCACGTGGGGCCAGGGAAAAGACGATGAGCACACTAAGATCAAACGACAGGTCCGAAGACAATGAAGGTATGCTATATGCAGAGATTCTAACAGCCAACTGCAGTAGCAAGGGACAGCTGGTCAGGAAAGACAGTTCACTGAGAATAGAAGTTTCAGATATGACAGGGACTGAAGGCAAGAACATATCAATGGAAAGAAATAAAATGCCTCAGAGGATGCAGATGGAGACTCAGTGGGAGGAGGAAAGGGCGAGGTCAGTTTTTGTGTACGGGCTCCAAGAAGCCAAGGGGGCCAACTTTGAAGAAATAAAACAGGAGGAGAATAAAATGATTGAAGGCATCATGAAAACAATAGGGGAGGGCAATATGACCCAGGTGACAAATTTTCAGAGAATAGGGTGGTTTGCGAGTGGAAGGATACGGCCTGTCAGAGTAACTTTCAAGGAAGAATCAGTTCGAACCAGGATTCTGCAAGAGAAAGCAAGACTGAGGGACAAAGAGGGGTACCAGAGAGTATACCTCGACCACGACGAAACACAAGAAGAAAGGACTACACTGAAAAGAGAGGGTACAGAGACGCAAGGAGGAACGAGAAGCAATGAAAATGAGCAGGACCCAGACACAGGAGGAAGGGCAAACACACCCCACAGAATCTCCCACCAAAAGACTCCACCCGCGACATTCCCAAACGCAACTGAGCAACCTATACTACAACCCACTCACTGTTCCCTCTGCCACCAACCCCCATATCACAAACCTCACCCCAACAGCTGTCCCTTATGGGCATTCTGACCCCACCCCCATCAACACAAACCCCACCTACACCACAGCCCCATATAGGCCCCACCAAGGCTCTCGCTCCCCCAACCCCAATATTCTTGCATGACCACAATGATAGAAAAGAAACTAAAGGTTTGGTACACAAACGCGGATGGAATAACGAATAAACATGAGGAGTGGAATGAAAGAATCAGTGAAAAATCCCCAGACATCATAGCAGTCACAGAAACAAAACTCGCTGAGACAATAACAGACACAATCTTCCCAACAGGATACCAGATCCTGAGGAAAGATAGAAGGAGTAGAGGGGGAGGAGGGGTTGCACTGCTCATAAAACACCGATGGGGATTTGAGGAAATGGAAGGCATGGACATGATTGGAGAAAGAGACTACATTGTAGGTACAATTCAGTCCGGAGAACATAAAGTAGTCATTGGAGTGATGTATAACCCACCACAGAACTGCAGGAGGCCAAGAGAGGAGTACGAAGAAAACACTTACTGGTAATGGGCGATTTCAACCACAGGGAGATCGACTGGGAAAACCAGGAGCCACATGGGGGTCCCGAAACATGGAGAGCCAAGATGATGGATGTGGTACTTGAAAACCTCATGCATCAACATGTCAGGGACACAACCAGAGAGAGAGGGGAGCATGAGCCAGCAAGACTGGATCTTGTGTTCACCCTGAGCAGTTCAGACATTGAGGATATCACTTACGAGAGGCCCCTTGGAGCTAGCGATCATGTGGTTCTGAATTTTGACTATATAGTAGAGTTACAAGTGGAGAAGGTAACAGGAGCTGAAGGGGACAGGCCAAACTATAAAAGGGGGGACTACACAGGTATGAGAAACTTCCTGCAGGAGGTTCAGTGGGACAGAGAAATGGTAGGAAAATCAGTAAACGAGATGATGGAATATGTGGCAACAAAGTGCAAGGAGGCAGAGGAAAGTTTTGTTCCCAAGGAAACAGAAATAATAGGAAGACCAAAACGAGTCCTTGGTTTACCCGAAGGTGTAGGGAGGCAAAAACTAAGTGCAACAGAGAATGGAAAAGGTACAGGAGGCATAGGACCCAGGAAAACAAGGAGATTAGTAGAAGAGCCAGAAACGAGTATGCACAGATAAGGAGGGAGGCCCAGCGACAGTATGAAAACGACATAGCATCGAAAGTCAAATCTGACCCGAAACTGCTGTATAGCCACATTAGGAGGAAATCAACAGTCAAGGACCCGGTGATAAGGCTGAGAAAAGAAGGTGGAGAACTCACAAGAAACGATCAAGAGGTATGTGAGGAGCTCAACACGAGATTTAAGGAAGTATTTACAGTAGAGACAGGAAGGACTCTGGGGGGACAGACCAGATGGGGGCACCAGCAAGGAATACACCAACAAGTGTTGGACGACATACATACAGATGAGGAGGAGGTGAAGAAACTGCTAAGGGACATCGATACCTCAAAGGCAATGGGACCGGACAACATCTCCCCATGGGTCCTTAGAGAGGGAGCGATATGTTGTGCGTGCCACTTACCACAATCTTCAACACATCCCTGGAAACTGGGCAACTACCTGAGGTATGGAAGACGGCAAATGTAGTTCCCATTTTTAAAAAAGGAGACAGAAAAGAGGCACTAACTAGACCTGTTCATTGACGTGTATAGTATGCAAAATTATGGAGAAGATTATCAGGAGGAGAGTGGTGGAGCACCTGGAACGGAACAGGAGTATAAATGCCAACCAGCACGGATTCACGGAAGGCAAATCCTGTGTCACAAACCTTCTGGAGTTTTATGATAAAATAACAGAAGTAAGACAAGAGAGAGAGGGGTGGGTTGATTGCATCTTCTTGGACTGCAAGAAGGCCTTTGACACAGTTCCTCACAAGAGATTAGTGCAGAAGCTAGAGCATCAGGCGCAATATAACAGGAAGGGCACTGCAATGGATCAGAGAATACCTGACAGGGAGGCAACAACGAGTCATGGTACGTAATGATGTATCACAGTGGGCACCTGTGACGAGCGGAGTCCCACAGGGGTCGGTCCTAGGACCAGTGCTATTTTTGGTAATGTGAACGACATGACGGAAGGGTTAGACTCAGAAGTGTCCCTGTTTGCAGATGATGTGAAGTTAATTAGGAGAATTAATCTGATGAGGACCAGGCAGGACTTCAAAGAGACCTGGACAGACTGGACACCTGGTCCAGCAAATGGCTTCTCGAATTTAATCCTGCCAAATGCAAAGTCATGAAGATAGGGGAAGGGCACAGAAGACCACAGACAGAGTATAGGCTAGGTGGCCAAAGACTGCAAACCTCACTCAAGGAGAAAGATCTTGGGGTGAGTATAACACCGAGCATGTCTCCGGAAGCACACATCAATCAGATAACTGCTGCAGCATATGGGCGCCTGGCAAACCTGAGAACAGCATTCCGATACCTTAGTAAGGAATCATTCAAGGCACTGTACACCGTGTATGTCAGGCCCATACTGGAGTATGCAGCACCTGTTTGGAACCCGCACTTGATAAAGCACGTCAAGAAACTAGAGAAAGTACAAAGGTTTGCGACAAGGTTAGTTCCAGAGCTAAGGGGAATGTCCTATGAAGAAAGATTAAGGGAAATCGGCCTGACGACACTGGAGGACAGGAGGGTCAGGGGAGACATGATAACGACATATAAAATACTGCGTGGAATAGACAAGGTGGACAAAGACAGGATGTTCCAGGAGGGGACACAGAAACAAGAGGCCACAATTGGAAGTTGAAGACACAAATGAGTCAGAGAGATAGTAGGAAGTATTTCTTCAGTCATAGAGTTGTAAGGCAGTGGAATAGCCTAGAAAATGACGTAGTGGAGGCAGGAACCATACACAGTTTTAAGACGAGGTTTGATAAAGCTCATGGAGCGGGGAGAGAGAGGGCCTAGTAGCAACCGGTGAAGAGGCGGGGCCAGGAGCTAGGACTCGACCCCTGCAACCACAAATAGGTGAGTACAAATAGGTGAGTACACACACACACACACACACACACACACACACACACACACACACACACACACACACACACGCACGCACACACACACATACACACACATATGTGTATGTACGTATGTATAAAAGCTGTGGAGGGATTAGTAAGTAAATTTGGGGTGCCAAGGGCAAATGAAAATGGAGAGCCTTTAATTGAGCTATGTGTAGAAAGAGGTTTGGTAATAAGTAATACATATTTTATGAAAAAGACGATATATATACAATATATGATATAGCACAAAATGAAAGTAATTTGTTACATTATGTATTGGTGGATAAAATGTTGATGGGTAGGTTTCAGGATGTACATGTTTGTAGAGGGGCAACAGATTGTCGGATCATTATTTAGTTGTAGCTACAGTTAGAGTAAGAGGTAGATGGAGAAAAAGGAAAATGGCAACAGCAAGTGAGAGGTGAAAGTTTATAAACTAAGGGAAGAGGAAGTTAGGATGAGATTTAAGCAACTGTTAGCAGAAAGGTGGGCTAGTGCGAATATTGGTAATGAGGGGGAGAGTGGTGGAGGAGATGTGGGATAGTTTTAAAAACGCTGTGTTAGAATGTGGGGCAGAAGTTTGTGGTTAAAGGAGGGTGGGTGCAGGAGAATAGAGGAGTGTTTGGTGAGATAATGAGGTAAAGTGTGCGATAAAAGAGAAAAAGGAGGCTTATGAGAGGTTTTAAGAAAGCAGAAGTTATATGTGAAGGGCGGAGTATATGGAGTATAAAAGAAAGGTGATGAAAGTGCAAAAAGAGTAAATGATAGAGTGGGTGAAGCACTGTCAACAAATTTTGCTGAGAATAAGAAAAATATTTGGAGACAAGCAGATATCGATAAGATATCGGGAATATTTTGAGGAACTGTTAAACGTTGATGAAGAAAGGGAAACAGTAATTTCGTGCACTGGACAGGGAGGTATAACATCTTTTAGGAGTGATAAAGAGCCGGATGTGAGTGTGGGGGAGGTGCGTGAGGCATTACGGAGAATGAAAGGGGGTAAAGCAGCTGGAACTGACTGGATGACAAAAATGTTAAAAAGCACGGGAAGGATATAGTGTTGGAGTGGTTGGTATTTTTGTTAAGCAAATGTATAAAAGAGGGGAAGGTAACTAGGGATTTGCAGAGAGCATGTATAGTTCCTTTATATAAAGGGAGGGGAGACAAAAGAGATTTTTAAAAATTATAGAGGAGTAAGTTTACTGAGTACACCTGGTAAAGTGTATGGTAGGTTTATTATTGAAAGAATTAGAGGTAAGACAGAGAGTAGGATTGCAGATGAGCAAGGAGGTTTTAGAGTGGGTAGAGGATGTGTAGATCAAGTGTTTACATTGAAGCATATATGTGTGAACAGTATTTAGATAAAGCTAGTGAAGTCTTCATTGCATTTATGGATTTAGAAAAGGCATATGATAGAGTGAATAGAGAAGCAATGTGGCAAATGCTGCAAGTGTATGGAATAGGTAGTAGATTACTTAATGCTGTAAAGAGTTTTTATGATGATAATGATGATATGTAGGAGAGAGGGAGATTACTTCCTAGCAAAAGTAGGTCTTAAACAGGAATTTATAATGTCACCATGGTTGTTTGTCGTATTTATAGATGGGGTTGTAAAAGAAGTAAATGCTAAGATGTTTGGGAGAGGGATTGGGATTAAATTATGGGGAATTAAATACAAAGTGGGAGTTGACTCAGTTATTTTTGTTGATGATACTGTGCTGCTGGGGGATTCTAAAGAAAAGTTGCAAAGGTTAGCGGACAAGTTTGGGAGAGTGTGTAAAGGTAGAAAGTTGAAAGTGAACATAGATAAGAGTAAGGTGATAATGGTATCAAACGATTTAGATAAAGAAAAGTTGGATATCACATTGGAGGGAGGAAATATGGAATGTGTTCATATATTTGGAAGTTGACTTGTCAGCAGATGGGTTTATGAAGAATGAGGTTAATCATAGAACTGGTGAAGGAAAGTAGGTGAGTGGTGCGTTGAGGTATCTGTGGAGAAAAAAAAACGATATCCATGAAGGTAAAGACGGGAAGGCACGAGAGTATAGTGCAACCATAACTCTTATATGGGTGTGAGCATCGGTTGTAAATGCTGCAGAGAGGAGGAGATTGGAGACAGTGGAGATGTCGTGTCTAAGGGCATTGTGTGGTGTAAATATTATGCAGAGAATTCATTGTGTGGAAATTAGGAATAGGTATGGAGTTACTAAAAGTATTAGTCCGAGGGGTGAAGAGGGGTTGCTGAAGTCGTTTGGTCATTTAGAGAGGATGGGAAGCTAATCAGTCAATGATCGAGTGGCCAGACAGTTGTGGCAGACAATTCGGTATGGAGGTGAATAGACGGTGGGCTGCTGACTAAACGGTGGGATGCTGACTAGACGGTGGGATGCTGACTAGACGGTGGGATGTTGACTAGATGGTGGGATGCTGACTAGATGGTGGAATGCTGACTAGACGTGGAATGCTGATTATACGATGGAATGCTGATTTGACGGTGGGATGCTGACTAGATGGTGAGATGTGATGAATGGTTTGAAAAACCGACAAGTTGAAGATTGAGACACTTATGCAGCATATGGGAATCTTTATTCAGGAAACGTTTCGCCACACAGTGGCTTCATCAGTCCAATACAAAGAGGAAGGCGTAAGGAGAGGAGGAGAATGAGGTAATCAGTCCCTCAACCTGGAGTCGATGTGTTCAGTCCATCAATCTTGTAGAATGTACAGCATCTGCTTCACGTCACCTCACTACAGTATATAGGCCACGTCTACGGCCCTTTGCTGTACATTCTACAAGATTGATGGACTGAACACATCGACTCCAGGTTGAGGGACTGATTACCTCATTCTCCTCCTCTCCTTACGCCTTCCTCTTTGTATTGGACTGATGAAGCCACTGTGTGGCGAAACGTTTCCTGAATAAAGATTCCCATATGCTGCATAAGTGTCTCAATCTTCAACTAGATGGTGAGATGCTGACTAGATGGTGGGATGCTGACTAGATAGTAGGATAGTAACCAGATGATAGGTGGATTGCTAGATTGTGTTCAGCTGATCGGATAGTTCGTGGTTGACCCGAGGGTAGCTGAATAACCAGGAAAGAGCTCGTTAGACAGTAGGTAGCTGATAAACAGGTAGCTGAATGGTCATTGAGTTAGAGATCAGACGGTGGCAGCCGTCCTATCAGAAACTATTGGGAAGCTGTCAAGATAGTTGTCAGATAATCAAGCGTTTAGTAGCCGATCAGACAGCGGACACCTGACCAGACCATGAACGGCTGACCAGAAGGAGGGCAACTGGCATGAAGGTGGCCCAGGTGATAGACGGATAACCAGATGATAAGTAGGTGTATGAACAACAAACTGATGGGCTGGAGTGGAGTGTAGGAGTGGTCGATTAGCTGTTGTCTATTCAGTAACATGTTCTGTTTTCTAATTACATGATGAATTTTGTTAATAATTAATTAATAAATAATTAATATTTTGATTTGCATATAAATTAACTGTAAATTATATTGCATACACAATATTTTTGTGAATGAAACAAGTAGGCGAGTTTGAGACAGTGTTGCTTGTACGTTACTAACATACAGCAGCAAGTGCCAATAATCACTGTCTACTGTCACTACAGATCAACACACAAGACCATGTATGATACCTCGTACTGCTACAGCGGCGTCACTGGCGTCATCATCACTCTGGTCATCAGCAGTTTAGTCTCCCTCGGCACAGGTTACATATTTCGTATTTTATATTATATTTTTCTTGACTCATATTTGTTATTTCATGCAGTCACGGGCGATATTTATTAAGCCTTTTTCTTACAATTACTTTCTGGTTTCTAATCAAAGACGAAATTAATATTAGCACACACACACACACACACACACACACACACACACACACACACACACACACACACACACACACACACACACACACACACACACACACACACACACACACAGTCACTCAAAATTACATACATGGAACTCAGTGGTGAAAGCTTAACTTGCGTAGCTGTAAGATCCGGAGTTTGATTCTCATTCCTTGATGAAGTAAAAACTTTACTAAGCCTATCTTTATCACTAGCTTAAGCTAAAGTAGACTCTAGATAGTAGTTCATTGTATAAACACGATTTTTTCGAAGATAATAAAGGGCAGAGATCAGAAGGGGTGCGGCTAAAACCCAGTTCAAAGTTATTCTTTCAGGTATATATTCATAAGACTAGCAAAAATACAGAGCTACATAGATGTAACTTAAGTCTGTTTATTGTTAATGACAAACAAATGTGTTCCATTTTTCAACATTTATTTCATCTTTTTACACGGAAGGATAAAAACAAATCCCAGAAATTAATAATTTAAAGGGATCAGAACGACAACATATTATGCAGTATCAAAGTCACTAGTGACATGGTTCTCAGACAACTAAGACACATTAATGCCAGAGTTACCGGGTCTGATGATCTATTTTCGAGGATACTAAAGAAATAACAAAAAGGCACAATTCCGTGATTGGAACAATACACAAATAAGCCGTACATAGGAGGGAGGAGCTTATGACGACGTTTCGGTCAGACTTTGACCATTTATAAAGTCACAGAGTGTGACTTTGTAAATGGTCCAATTCGGATCAAAACGTTGTCGTAAGCTCGTCTCTACTATGTGCGAGTTATTTGTGTATTCTAAAGAAACACAAAGAGGAACCTAGCAAATTATTAGCTAGTCGCCACTTCAGATCACTACATACGGGTATTGTGCCAGATAAGTGGAAGATGACAAACATGATACATATTTACAAAGCGGGAGGTAGGTTCTTAGCTTCAAATTACTGACCTGTTAGCATAACTGTTGAAAAGTTGATGGAGCAAATAATTTCTGATGAAATTCGAAGCCATTTGAAGATATAATTTGATGAACGAGTCTCTGCACACAGTTTTACTAAGGTTCTTTCATGCTTAAACAAATTTACTACCATTTTCACTGAGGAATCCAAGGCGGTAAAGTAAGGTAAAGAATACAATATTGAGTGGAACATGGTAACACACCTACCGACCCATATTAGGCAGGCTCTTCATAAACCCAAACACTGTAAGTGATACTTATGGAATAAGCTTGGATAATTCTACTAACTCACGATATGCAAGTCTCACTCAAATCTCAACTTATAATGGAAGCTACTCAAGGTTTTTGCTTCAGTGATCCTACTAGGCAGACTGCTCTACTTATCATCTAATCAGGTTCCAAACCAAAACTTTTCTACAACCATTTCTAAACCTAAACTTGTCTAATTTGAATCCATTATTTCAAGTTCTTTCTTGTAGGGGTATCCAAAGATCCTTGTTTGTTTATATCTCCTTTATTTATGGACATCTTCAACTCAAGCACGTCAATCTTGTCTCCCTTGACTCAACATCTTACAAGAGACTATAGGTTAAGAGCTCTCAATCCATCTTCGTCTGAAAGATTTCTTATGCAGTGGATTATTTTTTTTCATTCTACTCTGTATGTTCTTCAATAAATTTACATCTGTAGCATAGAAACCAGAAGTGACCTGCATAATCTAAGTGAGGTCTTACTAATGGATGTATAGAGCTATAGTATAGCCTCTGTGCTGTTGTTGCTTACACTTCTTGATATAAATCCCAGTAATCTGTTTGTCTTATTACGTACGCTTAGGCACTGCTGTCTTGGCTTCAAGTTGCTGCTTACCACAACTTTCAAGTTCTTTTCACATTCTGTATGGTCAAGTTCTATGTTTGTTAGTTGACGTGTTAAGATTATTTACATTCCCGAGGTTTTTCATTTTACTTTATCTACACTGGACTACATCTGCCACTTTTCTGACCACGACATGAGTTGGTCTAACTCATAATTAACTTCAGTGGCATGTTACCCTGAATATATTATCCTGCCTATTTTTGTGCCATCAGCGAATTTGTTCATATCAATTGTAATTATCTCATCAAGGTCATTAATGTATATTATGAGCGACACTGGGCCTAAATCTGTACTGTATTATTTAATAGATTCCTTAAATTACTGATTTGGCAGGTGAGAGACCATAACCCTAATTAAAATTGCAATGAAAGTCGTTTATCGTGCTATCCTTCCATACCGTATTCATTCATTTAGGATTATCAAATATCAGCGTCAATAAACGTCATTGAAGCTCACTTTGGGTAACGTTATCAGTGGGTTGGACGGGTGTGAGAGTATGAGGGAACGATAAGTTGTGGATGCCTGATGTGGCCAGTGAGCCTCCTGCAGTGCTTCCCCATATGGGTTTATGTTGTTATGCCATTTTTCGTAATCAGAGATTTTCCCACTACAGAAGCTGCAGACTGCTAAATCAGATTTATATTTAGTCACATAATACTTATAATTTCTAAAACGCACAGTGACTGCACATCCATATACTGTCATTCCTTTGTTTGGAATATAAGTGGATATGAGTGGATATGTATCTTATTGAGAGAGAGAGAGAGAGAGAGAGAGAGAAAGAATATGAGTATCACATTGTCGTGCAACTAATCTTAATTATCGTTCTTATATTCGTCGTCAGTAATAACATAATTTCACGTGCATAGTTAATATCAATTCCTTTGTTTAAACATAGTAGACTAAATAGATTGATGGACGGAAGGATCAACCCGTGGCCAGGATGGTGGCTGGTCCAGCGCTTAACACTGAGTACGGGGTTTTTAATAGGAAAATTTTGAAAACTTCTGTTCATATATCCGTTAACGGTACCTACTACCCATATTTCTGTTTATTCATTAACAGTCATTTATTGCGATTTAAACTGGGTTCATAGTGGACTAACATTACACACACAACTTGATAACCCATCTACCAAAAGGTCGCTTCTTGTACAACGCTCAGTGAATGGGCGAACGTGTTCTTTCATAACCAAATACTCTTCACTACTGCTGGTAGTTACCACATGTCTTCATTTGGCTCTGATTCATCTCAGCTTAGTGTGGTCATCTGTACATGTATACAACATTGAGAGTATGGCAGAGCAACACTTCTCGGGTAGTTTAACACGCGTACGACCACGCTTACACAACACTGTTTTCCCCATACAAGCACACACATGCATATGCATTAACACCAAGCACACACACACACACACACACACACACACACACACAACACACACACACACACACACACACAACAACAACACACACACACACACACACACACACACACACACACACACACACACACACAATACACTCATACACACCACCCACACATTCACATCACACACCCACATCACAACACACACACACACAACCCACCCACATACATACACATTTACACCCCTAATACATACTCTAAAACCATACTCCTAACCAACTACTTTCATACACATCTCAGTAAACCCACATCAAATAGTTCCACAGACACATATTCCAACCTCACATAATAGACCAGACAATGTTCACCCACACAGTCACACAGCACATATAGAGCGAAACAAATTCTAACGAAGCTATAGCATAGCAACTTCCAGGAGGAAAGAACAACATCAAGGGACCAGTAATCAGACTGAGGAAGGAAGGAGGAGAGATCACAAAAAGCATCCCGCAGAAGTATGGAGGCAGCTCAACATGAGATTCAAAGAATTTCACAGAGGAGACGGAAGGGACTCCAGAAAGACGGAGAATGTGAGGTACACCATCAAATGTTGGACACAATACATAACAACCGAGGAGAAGTAATATGAGGCTTCTCAGTGAGCTTGATACCTTGAAAGGCGATGGGGCCAGGGAAACATCTATCCATAGGTCCTGAAAAGGTTCAGGAGGCGACTATGTGCCCACTAACAACATTGGTTTCAACACATCTATCGAAATAGGGCGACTACCTGAGGTATGGAAGACAGCAAATGTAGTCCCAGTTTTTAAAATAGGAGACAGACATGAAGCATTAAACTACAGACCAGTGTCGCTGACATGTATAGTATGCAAGGTCATAGAGAAGATTATTGGTAGAACAGTGGTGGAGCACCTAGGAAGGAATGAGCTTATCAACGACAGCCAACATGGTTTCAGGTACGGGAAATTCTGTGTCACAAACCTATTGGAGTTCTATGACAAGGTGACAGCAGAGAGAGACGGGTGGGTTGATTGCATTTTCTTGGACTGTAAGAAAGAGTTTGACACAGTTAGTACAGGAGATTAGTGCAAAAGCTGGAGGGCCAAGCAGGGATAACAGGGAAGGCATACAATGGATCAGGAATACCTGTCAGGAAGACAACAGCGAGTCATAGTACGTGGCGAGGCGTCAGAGTGGGCGACTCTAGCGAGCGGGGTTCTACAGGGGTCAATCTAAGACCGGTGCTGTTTCTGGTATTTGTGAACGACATGACGGAAGGCACAGACTCCGAAGTGTCCCTGTGTGTAGATGATGAGAAGTTGAGCAGAATTCAATCAGATGAGGACCAGGCAGAACTACAAAGGGATCTGGACAGGCTGCAGGCTTGGTCCAGCAACTGGCTCCTGGTGTTCAAGCCTACCAAGTGCAAAATCATGAAGATTGGAGAAGGGCCAAGAAGAACACGGACGGAGTACAGTCTAGGAGGCCAGAGATTACAAACCTCACTCACGGAAAAGGATCTTTGGGTGAGTATAACACCAGTCACATCTCCAGAGGTGTATATCAACCAAATAACTGCTGCAGCATACTGGCGCCTAGCAAACCTAAGAACAACATTCCGACATCTTAATAAGAAATCGTTCAGAACCATGCACATAAGGAACTAGAGAAAGGGCACAGGTTTGCAACAAGACTAGTCCCAGGGCTAAGGGGTATGTACTACGAAGAGAGGTTATGGGAAATCGACCTGACGACACTGGAAGACAGGATATGGAGGATACGATAACGACATATAAAATACTGAGAGGAATCAACAAGATGGACAGAGACAGGATGTTCTAGAGATGGGACACAGCAACATGGGGTCACAGTTGGAAGTTGAAGACTCAGTTGAATCACAGGGATGTTAGGAAGTATTTCTTCAGTTCACAGAGCTGTCAGGAAGTGGAATAGTCTGGGAAGTGATGTAGTGGAGGAAGGAACCATACATAGCTTTAAGAAGAGTATGATGAAGCTCATGGAGCAGGAAGAGTGACCTAGTGGCGACCAGTCAAGATGCGGGGCCAGGAGCTGTTACTCGACCTCTGCAACCACAACTAGATGAGTACACATTCTCTCACATACACACACACACTCTCCCTATCACTTTCTCCCCACCCCTAACCCTTCATTCCCTCCCCTGCTCCCCACCTCTCTTTCTCTTCCACCTCCTCCTCTTCCTCCTCCTTTCTCTCTACCCCTCTTCTCCCTCTTTCTCTCTCCCTATTTCTCCCCCTCGAGGTTCGAGGTTCTGACCAGAGCTTTGGTAAGAGGGGAGTGGGGGAAGAAGGATGGGTGAGGATGGAAGTTTGGGAAAGGTTGGGGAGGGAGGAGGGGGAGGTGGGGATATAAAAGGGTAGTGGCCTATCCACTTTGGTGTAATTTGAATATGCGTGTGTGCATATTAAGTGTTTTATGAAGAGGTTGGTTATATGTGTAGGGTATACCTCCTGCCCATCAATTACGCAATGCTATATTGTGTTATACCACTGCGTCATTGAATTGGAAGGATGCATACTGCATACTCCCCTCTTTGACTGTCTCTCCCCCTCTTCCCTTATTCCCTCCTCTTTCCCCCTCCACATCTCTGTCCCCCTTTCACCCCCTTCTCCCTCCCTTTTTTTCCCCCCTTCTTTCCTCCCTTCCCCGTTTCCCCCCCCGGGGGCCCAGGAGCCGGACTCGCCCCCCCGCAACCTCAAACTAGGGAGTACACACACACAGGATTGGGACGGAGCCGGGACCCTTGGACCGACCCCCCGCAACCTCAACTAGGTGAGTACACACACACACACACACACAGCAGTCACCGAAACAAAACTCACTGGGACAACAACAGACGCAATCTTCCCACCGGATATCAGATCCTGAAGAAGGATAGAAGGCGCCGAGGGGAAGGAAGGGTTGCTTGCTCATTAAAACCTGATGGGGATATCAGGGAATGGAAGGAATGGACGATATTGGAGAAAGGTATTACACAGTAGGTACAGTTCAGTCAAGGGAACATAAGGAAGTGATGTGTAACCCACCATAGAAATGAAGGAGGCCAAGAGAGGAATATGATGAGTGCATTAGAGCCATGTTGGACACACTATCTGAGGTAGCATGAAGGGCTTACTCGAGTAGAGCAAAGTTACTGGTTATGGGAGACTTCAACAACAGGGAGATTGGGAAAACCTAGAGCCACATGGGGGTCCCGAAACATGGAGAGCCAAGATGATGGATGTGGTATTGGAAAACCTCGTTCACCAATATGTTAGGGACACTACCAGAGAGAGAGAGGGGAGGATAAACCAGCAAGACTGGACCTTGTGTTCACCATGAGTAGCTCTTACATCGAGGACATCACATATGAAAGGCCCCTGGGAGCTAATAAGCACGTGGTTCTGAGCTTTGAATACATCGTAGAGCTACAAGTGGAGAGGGTAACAAGAGGGTAACAAAGGAGACAGAAACGAGGCACTAAAGTATAGACCAGTGTCACTGACGTGCATAGTATGCCAAGTCATGGAGAAGATTATCAGGAGGAGAGTGGTGGAGCACCTGGAATGGAACAGGGTTATAAACGACAGTCAGCACGGAAGGCAAATCCTGTGTCACAAACCTGCTGGAGTTTTATGACAAGATAACTGAAGTAAGACATGAGAGGGAGGAGTGGGTTGACTGCATTTTCTTGGACTGCAAGAAGGCTTCCGACACAGTTCCTCACAAGAAGCAAGAGGATCAGGCACGTATAACAGGAAGGGCACTACAATGCATCAGAGAATACCTAACAGGGAGGCAACAGCGAATCATGGTACGTGATGAGGTATCACAGTGGGCGCCTGTGACGATCGGGATCCCACAAGGGTCAGTCCTGGGACCAGTGCTATTCTTGGTAAATGTGAATGACGTGATGGAAGGGATAGACTCAAAAGTGTCCCTGTTTTCAGATGATGTGAAGATAACGAGGAGAATTAAATCAGATGCGGATCAGACAGGTCTACGAAGAGACCTGGACAGGCTGGACGCATGGTCCAGCAACTGGCTCCTAGAATTTAATCACGCCAAATGCAAAGTCATAAATATCGGGGAAGGGCAAAGAACACTGCAGAGTATAGGCTGGGTATTATGACTGCAAACCTCAGTCAAGAAGAAAGATCTTGTGGTGAGTATAATACCGAGTACGTCGCCGGAAGCACACATTAACCAGATAACTGCTGCTGTGTATGGGCGCCTGGTAAACCTGAGAATAGCGTTCCTATACCTTAGTAAGGAATCGTTCAAGACTCTATACACTGTGTACGCCAGGCCCATACTGGAGTATTCAGCACCAGTTTGGAACCCACACCTGATCAAGCACGTCAATAAATTAGACAAAGTGCAAACATTTCCAATAAGGCCGGTTCCAGAGCCAAGGGGAATGTCCTATGAAAAAAGGTTAAGGGAAAACGGCCTGACGACACTGGAGGACAGGAGGGTCAGGGGAGACATGATAACGACAGACAAAATACTGCGTGGAATAGATAAGGTGGACAGAGACAGGATGTTCCAGAGATGGTACACAGAAACAAGGGGTCACAATTGGAAGTTGAAGAATCAGAGGAGTCAAAAGGATGTTAGGAAGTATTTCGTGAGCCACAGAGTTGTTAGGAAGCGGAATAGTCTGGCAAGTGATGTAGTGAAGGTAAGAACCATACATACTTTTAAGACAAGGTATGATGAAGCTCATGGAGCAGGGAGAGGGAGGACCCAGTAGCGGTCAGTGAAGAGGCAGGGCCAGGAGCTGAGTCTCGACCCCTGCAACCACAATTAGGTGAGTACAATTAGGTGAGTACACACACACACACACACACACATGCGCGCGCACACACACCTACACACAGTATTTGGTACTTAAATCCAGAAGTCAGGTGTGTGCATTAGACTAGTGCCACTAGAAAGATCTATAAATAGAGAAGGTAACATTCTTCTAGGAAAGAACTGTTTAGTAAATACAAATTAGATACAAAAACTTGAGTCTGGTATAGAGTCTACTAGGCCTCACTGACACTACACGCACACAAAAGCATGTGATAGCATACGATTGTGTGTACACAATGTACACGAACGGTCGTCACCTTTGTAAACGCTGACACTCTAATGACCTTCCACACACACTCCCTTATACTACCCCAAGCTTGAACACTCTCTCCTGCCCACACTCACACCTTCTTCTTCTTCTTCTTCTGCTGCTGCTGCTGCTGCTGCTGCTGCTGCTGCTGCTGCTGCTGCTGCTGCTGTTGCTGCTGCCGCTGCTGCTGGTGACAAAAAAAAAAAAAAAACGGGTTGCCGCCCAAGAGCAGGACAGAGAACCAGGGGAGACTGGTGGATGAGTCTGGGAGGGAAGATTGGGTGGCAGAGCTCATGAAAAGGTAAGAAGAGTGGGGAAGGAAGCTAGAAGAGCTTAGCGAGAAAATGGAGGAAAGCATAGCTGCGGAGAGCAGGAATTGGGAGCTACAAGTCGCAACAGTAGAAGCTAAGATACAGAGTTTAGAAGAGGAACTAATAGTCTGAAACAGTCCAAAGAACCAAAGACCAGCACAGGCATGGCATTGGGAACTGCTACATCAGTCACAAACGAGGGGTCTTTGGGACCAAAGGAGTTAAACTGTATGTGGAGGCCCTGTCAGACCGCCTTGGAGCACGGGAAAAGATGAGGAGCACAACAGTATCAAACGAGGGGACTGAAGAAAATGAAGGAGCTAAGCTATATGCAGAGGCCCTAACAGACCACAGCAGTGCCCAGGAAAAACTGAGAAGGGAAAATGATAGACCACTGAGCACAGGGAAATCAGACAGAGGCTGAAGTAAGGAATGCTGCAATGGAGGCAACTAAATCGACTCAGAGGATGCAGAGGGAAATGCAGTGGGAGGACGAAAGGGAGAGGTCAGGTTTTGTTTATGGGCTCCAAGAAGGTGAAAGGGAAAAAACCGGCCAGTCAAGGTAGAATAGACTCGAAACAGCATCCTGCAGGAGAAAGTATGACTAAGGGGTATTTCACCGCAAGGAGATAGACTGGTAAGATCTGGAGCCACATGGGGAACCGGAGACGTGGAGAGCCAAAATGTTGGATGTGGTGCTGGAAAGCTTCATGTACCATCATGTTATGGACATATTCAGAGAGAGGATCTTGTATTCACATTGAAGAGTTCAAACAGAGGGGGTACCACTCACGAAACGCCCCTCGGCGCTGAATTTTGAATATATAGAAGAGTTATACATGAATGGTATTCACTACCGACAAGATTAAAATTAGACACATATGCAATATCTAATTTTGCATATTGTCAGTACTGTATACCATTCATGTACAACTTGCCAGACACTGTAGCATCATGGAATCATGGTTCAGTGACATCACAACTTTCTTCACTTCTACTAACCCGTCCCTTGCTTATGACCTACTTCCACTGGGGAATCCCGCCTACCAGAGACAATGCCTTCGTTTGCTACCCGTCCCCTTTTCACCTGACGCCAGTATGTAAGCGTCAGCCTTTTTGCCTGTGTTCCAGATTCTTCACGACTATGGTGCTCTTCACACCAACTTAAATGCTGAGGGACTGATTACCTCATCTTTTGTATATAATTCTACTGTCCTAAAATTTATATTAATAAAGCCACTGGATGGTGAAACATCTACATAAAGACACCCAGATGTTGCATGTGTCTAATTTTCATGAAAGAGTTAATAAAGAGTGAAGCAGCAGGTGAAGCAAGGGAGAAACCAAACTTCAAAAAATGGGACTACACATATATGAGGCAATTCCTGCATTAAGAATGATAGAATCACGTGACTGCAAAGTGCAGGGAAGCAGAGAAGTTCGTGTCAAGGGGCATGGGAAGACCAGAGTAAGTCCATGGTTTACCCGAAGGTGAGGAGAGGCCAAAACCAAGTGTGCGAGAACATGGAAATAGTATGGAAGGCAAAGAACTCGGGGAAAACAGGGAGTTGAGCCGAAGAGCCAGAAATGGACATGCATGGATAAGGAGAGGCCCAGCGGCAATACAAGAAAGAATTAGCATTAAAACACAAATCTGAACCAAAGTTGTTATACAGCACCATTAGGAAAAAGACAGTCAAGAACCAGGAGATCAGGCTGAGTAAGAAAGGAGGGGAGCTCATAGGGAGCAACCAGGAAGTATGTGAGGAGCTCAGCTCGAGATTCAGGGTGGTATTCACAGTGGAGACGAGAGACTTCCAGCAAACCGAGAGAGTAGGGTGTGCCAACAAATGCTAGACACTGCACACAACCGAGCAGGTGAAGAAACTGCTAGGTGAACTAGATGCTTCAAAGGCGGTGGGCCCAGACAACATCTCTCCAGAGGGTTCTGAGAGAGGGAGCAGATGCACCATATGCCACTAAAAATAATCTTCAGCAAAACTATCAAAACAGGGCAACTGACTGAGGTGTGCAAGACAGCAAACAGTCACAAATTTAAAAAGGGAAACAGACAGTCAGCACTAAACTACAGACCTGTGTCGCTGACATATGAAGAGTGGTGGAACACCTAGAAAGTAATGGGCTCATAAATGACAACCAGCACGGCTTCAGGGAAGGAAAATCCTGCATCACAAACCTACTGGAGTTCTACAATTAGGTAACAGAAGAAAGACAGATAAGAGAGGGATGGGTAGACTGCATCTTCTTAGACTGTAAGAAGGTTTTCCACACAGTACCACACAAGAGACTGGTTGAAACGCTAGAGGAGCAAGCAGGAATAGCAGGGAAAATGGATCAGAGATTACCTGACAAGAAGGACACATAGGGTGTTGGTATGTGACGAGATGTCAGAGTAGGTGAATGTGACGAGTGGGGTTCCACATGAGACAGTCCTAGGTCCGATGCTGTGTTTAGTTTATATGAATGACATGACAGAATTAATAGATACAGAGGTGTCTCTGTTCGCAGATGATGTTAAGCTCATGAGAATACAAATAGACGAGGATCAGGTAAGCATACAAAAAGATTTGCAGAGGCTGCAAGCCTTGTCTGACAAATGGCTCATGGGGTTAACTCCATCAAGTGCAAAGTTATGAAATTTGGGGAAGGATAAAAAAGATTGCAGACTGAAGTCAAAGACTGCAAAACCCACTTAAGAAAAAGGATACAAGGTGAGCATCATACAGAGCACGTCTCCTTAGGTGCATATCAAGCAAATAACTACTGCAGCATATAGACGCACAGCAGTCCTAAAAGCTGTGTATCGACATCTAAGTCAGGAGTCATTCATGACATTGTACACTGTGTACGTCAGGCCCATATTGGAGTATGCAGCACCAGTATGGAACCCACACTTGATGAAGCACGTCAAGAAATAAGAGAAAGTGCAAGGGTTTACAACAAGACTAGTCCCAGAGCTAAGGAGGTATGCCTAACGAGGAGAGGTTAAGAAAACTCAACTTGACGACATTGGAGAACAAGAGGGATAGGGGGGACATATAAAATACTAAGAGGATTTGACAGGGTGGGTAGACAGTAGGTTTCAGAGCTGGGACCCAGTAACAACGGGTCACAGCTGAAAGTTGAAAACACAAATGAGTCACAGGGATGTTAGAAAGTATTTCTTCAGTTATATTTTTGTCAGGATGTAAAACAATCTGAAGAGAGATGTTGTAAAGGCAAGATCCATTAATAACTTTAAGAAAAGGTATGATAAAGCTCATGGAGCAGGAAGAGAGAGTGGACCTGGTAGTGGCCGGTGAAGATGTGGGACCAGGAGCTATGAATCGCCCCTGCAACCATAATTAGGTGAGTACAATTAGGTAGGTACACCCATACCTTCTCCAGAGAAAGAGGTTTTTTTTAGGGCCAGGAGGGAAATAAGACTGGCAAGAAATGACAGTAATCTTACACCAACTGAAAACAGTTCTGGAGCAGAGGCCCAGTCATTGCACTCTACTCCAGAACAAATAAAACCAAGCAAATAAAACACCCCTAAATTGTCTTTGCGAACATATGGGGTCTAAAGCCGTCATCAAACGACAAAATTCCTTACATCAATCGACTGCTCGTAGAGTCAAGTGCAATGTTCGCAGCATTCACAGAGACCCACAAAAAGAAATATGGATCCCAGATTATAACCTATTCAGATGTGACAGACTAAACAAACAACAAGGGCGGGTTGGCCTGTACATCAGAATCGCTCATTTGCTTAGAACTACTAAACACCTCAAATGATGTAGTTGAAGTTTTGCCGGTAAAGATTGAAAGCCAAAAACCTTGTCATTGTGGTTGTATACAAGCTTCCAGATGCAACTTCCCTGCAATTCCAGGAACAACTTTTGAAAATTGACCGCTGTCTGGATGATCTCCCATCTCCTGCCCCAAACATCTTGCTACTTGGAGATTTCAACTTGAGACATCTAACATGGAGGAGTGTAGAAAATAATATTTTAGCAGAGATCACCATAGGAGGCAGCTCAGTTGAAAATTCACACACACACACACGAGCTATTAAATCTGCAACAAATTCACCTTAAACCAACAAATATTAGAGCCTACAAGACTAGAATATACACTGAACCTCATCTTCACTAACAACGACGATCTGAAACGTAATATGTCCGTATCAGAGACAATACACTCAGATCACAACATAATAGAGGTACAGACATGTATGCACAGAGCTACTGACCAGCAAAATGTGATCAGTCATGAAGGTGTCTTCACTAAATTCAATATCAGTAACAAAAACATACAATGGGAACAAGTCAACAATGTCCTAAATAAAACAAGCTGGGAAGATATCCTAAACAACACGGATCCGAACCTTTGCCTAGGAAAAATAAACTCTGTGGTTCTTGAGATCTGCTTAAGGCGCATTCCATTAAGAAAGAGAAGATTTAAACTAGAAAGAGAGAGATGCTCCCTATATATACGAAAGGGAAGAGCCACAGAGCTGCTGAGAGGAGCCAATATAGCTTAGATACGAAGGGAGGCACTGATCACTGAAATTGCAAGGAATCTTACAGGAGATAACAATCACAGGAAGAACTAAAAGCCATAAAGAAATGGAAAAAAATACTTCTTCTCTCATGCCAAATCTAAGAACAAAACAACATCCAGTATTGGGTCCCTGCTTAGAGGAGATGGGACATACACAGATGACAGGCGAGAAATGAGTGAGATACTAAAGTCCCAATACGAGTCAGTGTTCAGCGAGTCACTGCCCACACTAAGGGTCGACAATCCAAATAATTTTTTTATGAACGAGACCCAAAATTTGATCTCAAAAATCTCGGATATTATCCTAACACCACAAGAATTTGAAAAGGCAATAAATGACATGTCCATGCACTCTTCCCCAGGCCCAGACTCACGGAGCTCCGTGTTTATCAAGAACTGATAATGTCAAGTGTCTTCAGCGTTCTATGGAGAGGCAGCATGGACACAGGGGTCATCCCACAATAACTAAAAACGACAGATTTAGCCCAACTCTACAAAGGTGGCAGTATAGTAATTGTAAAGCACTACAGACACCGATAGCACTAACATCCCATATCATAAAAATCTTTGAGAGGGTTCTAAGAAGCAAGATCGCCAACCACCTAGATACTCATCAGTTACACAACCCAGGGCAACACAGGTTTAAAGCAGGTCGCTCCTGCCTGTCCCAACTACTGGACCACTATGACAAGGTCCTGGATACTGTAGTGGATAAACAAAATACAGACTTAGTATACACAGACTTTGCGAAGTGTGACCATGGTGTAATAGCTCACAAAATGCGTGATAAAGGAATAAGAGGAAAATTTGATAGATGGATCTATAACTTCCTGACAAATAGAACAAAAGCAGTAATAGTAAACAGAGTAAAGTCTGAGGCAGCTACGGTGAAAATCCCTGTTTCACATTTGACATAGAGATGTAAGCCATAGCTCCGTATCTTCCTTTGGGGATGACATCCGGATTGCCATGGCAGTGACCTCCATCGAAGACACCGCAAGACTCCAAGCGGACAGCAACCAGATGTTCAAATGGGCCGCTCAAAACAATATGAAGTTCAATGAATAAAAATTTCAACTACTCATATGGAAAACTTGAGGAAATTAAAACTGTAAGAGGGTATACGACAAATTCTAATTATGCAATAGAGCGAGAAAGTAATGTGAAGGACCTGGGAGTGATAATGTCAGACGATATCGCCTTCAAAGCCCGCAAGAGTGTATCTACCGCATCTGCTAGGAAAATGGTAGGATGGATAATGAGAACCTTCAAAACTAGGTACGCCAAGCCCATGATGATTCTCTTTAAATCGCTTGTTCTCACTAGGCTGGAATACTGCTGGAAACTAACTGCCCCCTTCAAGGCAGGCGAAATTTCCGAACTAGAGAGTGTACAAAGAATTTTCATGGCACACTTAAGTACGATAAGGCACCTAAATTACTGGAACGGTTGAAGGCCCTTGATTTGTATTCTATGGAACTCAGGCGAGAGAGATACATGATAATATGCACTTGGAAAATCCTAGAGGGATTAGTATCAAACTTCCACATGAAAAACACACTGTGAAAGCAAAAGACTCGGCAGGACATGCAACATTCCCCATAGAAAAGCAGAGGCTTCACGAATACACTGAGAGATAAGACATTAAGTGTCCGGGGCCCAAGAGTGTTCAACGGCCTCCCAGCATACATAAGGGAGACTACCAACAGACCCCTGGCTGTCTTCAAGAAGGCACTGAACAAGCACCTAAAGTCAGTAACTGACCAGCCGAGCTGTGGTTCGTACGTCTTTTGCGTGCAGTTAGCAGTAACAGCTTGGTTGATCAGACCCTGATCCACCACGAGGCCTGGTCTCAAACCGAGCTGCGGGGGCGTTGGCCCCCGAAACCCCCTCCAGGTAAACTCCAGATAATACACACACACACACACACACACGCTCATACATGCAAACACACACGCACACACACTCACACACACACACACACACACACACACACACACACACACACACACACACACACACACACACACACACACACACACACACACACCACAAACACACACACACACACACACACACACACACACACACACACACACACCACACCACACACGCACACACACACACACCACACACACACACACAAACGCGCACACATCATGTACGGGCATCTCCAGTTGGGAACCCACACCTCGCCAAGTACGCCAGGAAACTAAAGAAAGTGCTAAGGTTTGCAACGAGACTAGTCCTGGAGTTAAGGGGCATGTCATACGAGGAGAGCTTAACGGAACTCACCTTGACGACAGTGGAGGACAGGAATGACAAGGTGGACTGAGGCAGGATATTCCAAAGATGGGACACAGCAACAAAGGGTCACAATTGGAAGTTGAAGACTCAGAAGAGTCACAGGGATGTTGGGAAGAATTTCTTTAGTCACAGAGTTGTCGGAATGGAAGCCCTCTAAGCGGGAAAGTGAGGTATAAAAACCCTAGGGGCACCATGAAGAGTTGGGGCCGGGACCCATGAATCGCCCCAACTAAAATTTGGTGAGTACAACACACACACACACACCACACCAACACACCCACACACACACACACCACACACCACACAACACAAAACACACACCACACACACAAACCCCAAACAAACACACAAGGGGACACAGAAAGGGGAAAAAACACGGGGTTTGGAATTTTTTAAAAGGACAGAAGGGGAATAGGGAAAGGTTAGGGAAGAAATTCCCCCCTTCGGGGGTAAAAAAAGTTTTTTCGGGGGAAAAGTGGAAGTGGGAAAGGGGCGGAGGGAATACCCCCCCTAAACACTTAGGGAGTCCAAAAACCACCCAAAACCCAACAAATAAAAACCCCCCCAACCCCAAAACCAAAGGGGCCCCCCCGCAAAAACAAAAAATACCCACACACCAAAACACCACAAACACACAAAACCCACACACACACGCACACACAGAACACACCCCCAAGAAAACACCCGACCACAGAAAAGGCACAACACCACACCACACAAAAAGACAACACAACAACCACACACACAAAGACGACGACAAAACAGAACACACACACACACACACACAACACACACACAAAACCACACCCAACCACCACCCAAAACCAAAACGGGAACACACAACACATACACCCCAAACGGGCAATACGAGGCAATACGAGAACCATAGCAAAAAAACCAAAAATTAAACCCAAAGTTGTTATACACAATTGGGAGAAAACAACAGTCAAGGACCAGGTAATCAGGCTAAAAAAAAGGGGAGTAAAGGGTGACCAAGAAAGTGAAACTAACAAAAGATTTAAAAGAATATTCACAATAGAGTCGGGAATCTTCCACAAACTGTGGAGGTGGGTGCACCAGCAGGGTGCACAATACACAAACAAGTAGAGGTAAAAAATTTCTAGACAACTAGATACCTAAAAGGGCGGGGGGACTAATAACAATCTCCATGGATACAAAAGAGGGGCAAGAAGGGGTGTGTGCCGCTAGGGGAAATCTTCAGTAAATCTACGAAACTGGCAGTTCCGGGGCGGGGAAGACAGCACATTAGTTTCCAAATTTTTTTAAGAAAGGGAAGAAAACACTTAAACTACAGACCAGTGTCACTAGATGTATGTAAAGTCATGAAAAAATTATCAAAATTTTGGGGAACTTTTTTTGGAAAAATTTGGGCTCGTACATGACAGAACAGAAAAAAAAGGAGAGAGAGGGGCGGGGAGATTGCATCTTTTTAGACTGCAAGAAGGCTTTTGACACATACCACACAAAGGGCTGGTGCAAAAAATTTGAGGGGCGGGAGGAATAACGGGAAAATACCAATGGGTCAAGAATACCTGACAGGGGGGGAAACAACTAGGCTGGTACGTGCTGAAGTTCGGGGTGGGGGAATCTCGATGGGGTTCCACAAGGTTCAGTCCTAGGGCCCGTGCTGTTTCTTTATACGTGAATACAGGGGGAAAGGGAAAAGATTCAAATTACTGTTCGTGATGATGAAAATGATGAGAGAATACAAGTGGGCGAGGATCAGTTAAGATTACAAGGGACTGGACAACAAAAAGATGGTCCACAAAAGTCCCTGAAGTTTAACCCCAGTAAGTGTAAGGTCAGAAATTGGGGGGAAAGACACAAAAGCCGCAGCGAGTAAGGTTAGAAAAACAACAGCTCAAACGTCACTAAAGAAAAGGATCTTTGGGGGTAAGCATGTAATGAACTGTCCCCTAGGCAACATCAAACAACCTGCAACAATGGGGGATTGGCAAACCGAGATTGGCGTTTGACATCTAGTAAGGAGTCATTCACGCCTTTTACACCGTGTACGTAAGGCCTATCTGGGGTATGCAAGCCAGTATGGAACCCTCACTTTGTCAAACACGTACGAAATTGGAGAAATGAAAAATTGCACTGAGGGGTAGCCTTATAGGAGGGTTAAGGGAACTCAACCTATACACAGAGGAAGGGGGGTAGAGGGGAATGGAAAAAACGTATAGAAACTGAGAGGCATTGCAAGGGGACAGGTCGAATGTTTTAAATGGAAAACAAAACAAGGGGACAAATTGGAAAACTGAAAAAACCAGATGTCATAGGGATTTGGAGAATTTTTTGTCTAGAGTTGTCAGGAATTGGAAAAATCTGGAGAGTGAAGTAGTGGTAGGAAGTTCCATAAATAGCTTTAAGAAGAGGTATGACAAAGATCATGGAGCAGGAGAGAGTGAATTAGTATCGACCAGTGAAGAGGCGGGCCAGGAGCTATAACTCGACCCCTGCAACCACATATAGGTGAGTACATATAGGTGAGTACACACACATACACACACACACACACACACACACACACACACACACACACAAACACACACACACACACATACACATACACATACACATACACATTCACACACACACACACACACACACACACACACACACACACACACACACACATACACACACACACACACACACACACACACACACACACACACACACACACACACATACAGGAAGTAGAACAGTCTGGCGAGCGATGTAGTGGAGACAGGAACCATACATAGCTTTAAGACGAGGTATGATAAAGCTCATGGAGCAGGGAGAGAGAGGACCTAGTGGCGTTCAGTAAAGAGGCAGGGCCAGGAGCTGAGTCTCGACCCCTGTAACTACAATTAGGTGAGTACAATTAGGCGAGTGCACACACACTCACACACACACACACACACACACACACACACACACACACACACACACACACACACACACACACACACACACACACATACACACACACACGCATTTTCTTGGACTGCAAGAAGGCGTTTGACACAGTTCCACACAAGAGATTAGTTCAAAAACTGGAGGACCAAGCAGGGATAACAGGGAAGGCACTACAATGGATCAGGGAATACTTGTCAGGAAGACAGCAGCCAGTCATGGTACGTGGCGAGGTGTCAGATTGGGCACCTGTGACCAGAGGGGTCCCACAGGGGTCAGCCCTAGGACCAGTGCTGTTTCTGGTATTTGTGAACGACATGACGGAAGGAATAGACTCCGAAGTGTCCCTGTTTGCAGATGTTTGCATTCGATCGAAGACCAGGCAGAACTACAAAGGGATCTGGACATGCTGCAGACCTGGTCCAGCAATTGGCTCCTGGAGTTCAACCCAACCAAGTGTAAAGTCATGAAGATTGGGGAAGGGCAAAGAAGATCGCAAACGGAGTACACTCTAGGGGGCCAGAGACTACAAGCCTCACTCAAGGAGAAAGATCTTGGGGTGAATATAACACCAGGCACATCTCCTGAAGCACACATTAACCAAATAACTGCGGCAGCATATGGGCGCCTAGCAAACCTCAGAACAGCATTCCGACATCTTAATAAGGAATCGTTCAGGACTCTGTACACCGTGTACGTTAGGCCCATATTGGAGTATGCGGCACCAGTCTGGAACCCACAACTAGCCAAGCACGTAAAGAAACTAGAGAAAGTACAAAGGTTTGCAACAAGACTAGTCCCAGAGCTAAGAGGTATGTCCTACGAGGAGAGGTTAAGGGAAATCAACCAGACGACACTGGAGGACAGGAGAGATAGGGAGGATATGATAACGACATGCAAAATACTGAGAGGAATTGAGAAGGTGGACAAAGACAGGATGTTTCAGAGATGGGACACAGCAACAAGGGGACACAGTTGGAAGTTGAAGACACAGATGAATCACAGGGATGTTAAGAAGTATTTCTTCAGCCACAGAGTAGTCAGGAAGTGGAATAGTTTGGGAAGCGATGTAGTGGAGGCAGAATCCATACATAGCTTTAAGCAGAGGTATGATAAAGCTCATGGTTCAGGGAGAGTGACCTAGTAGCGATCAGCGAAGAGGCAGGGCATGGAGCTTGGACTCGACCCCTGCAACCTCAACTAGGTGAGTACAACTAGGTAAGTACACACACACACACACACACACACACATGCACACACAGGCCAGGAGCTCGGACTCGACCCCCGCAACCTCAACTAGGTGAGTACACACACACACACACACACACACACACACACACACACACACACACACACACACACACTCACACACACACACACAACACACACACACACACACATACACAGTAACTGCTGGCAGTAATCAGTGGTAGTGAGAACGTCAGTGAACAATCCTATGAGTGATAACCAAAGTTATTAGTTAAAAAAAGTCGAGAGGAAGCCTGAAATCATTAATATTTCAAAGTGCCAAACCGTTAGGGGCCTAGTAGGCACCTGTTGCCACACAGATTCAAATATACAAAGATCAAAGTGAGTGTGGAAGCGGGTGTTCAAGAATTACGAGAGATTGGTTAACAAGTGAAATGTGGGGCACCATCCAGTGAGAGTGAAAAAGTTAATAAGCAAAAGGAGAAAGGAAAAATAAAATATATAACAAGGGAAGGCGGCATTAGTAGGCCTGCTGAAGCAGTGATGTCACAAGAGTTGTGTGCCATTATACATATAAAGTGTAACAACCGAATGTGAAGTATATTCTATCATAAGTGAAAAGTAAAATCACTTGAGGAACGCGGGATGTATGAGCATATATGGTTTAAACATCACGAGTGAAGGATTTTCAAAATAGTGATTGAAGGCCTTTGTACGACGACTACGTCATCAGCATCTGGCAACTTGTCATCGCACTGCTGCCAGCACAAGTTTTGCTCACCTATTGTTGTTGCAAGTCGATTTCTGGATTCTGGTCTTGCATCACTGTTAGATACTGGTCACTCACTCCTGCAAGCTATTACCAGAATTAGAGTAGAAATAGCATAGGTAAGGTGAAGATAGTGTTGACGAGAGTGTGAGGAGTAGAGCAGACTAGCGAGGGATAACGTCACACACTCCTAGAAGCTGAGACAAGCTAAATTTTACAACCTTGTTACTTTCCGCATCTTATAAGTAGAATTGATAAGTGCTAGAATTACTATTGGTAAGTTTTAGAATTACTGGTATTGCTACTGGTATTTTAACATATAAGTACTAGAAGTGGGGGGGGCACACACTACACCACCCCATCAGAACATCAGTGGTCCGCACCTTGTATCAACAGTCTTATGTACCCATGCGCACACACACCTACATACACGATTCCACTTCCTTACTCCATCACCTCCCTTAACATTCCACTGTCCTATCCTATCTCTCTCCTACCTATCTCTCTCACTCTCTCCTCTCTCTCTTCTCTCCTCCTCCCACTCTCTCCTCTCTCTCTCTCCCTATCTCTCCCCTCTCTTTCTCTCTCTCCTTCTCTCTCCTCCTCCTCCTTCTCTCCTCTCTCCTTCCATCTCCTCCCCTCTTCTCCCCTCTTCTCCCCATCTCTCTCCCCTCTCTTTCTCTCTCCCTCTCTTCTCCCCCTCCTTTCCTCCCTTCCTCTCCTCTCTCTCCACTCTCTCTCCCCCTCTCTTCCCCCTTCTCCCCAGTCTCTCTCACTCTCTCTCCCCTCTCTTTGCCCCTCCCTCTCTCTCTCTCTCTTCCCTCTCTCTCTCTCCTCTCTCTTCTCTCTCTCTCTCTCTCCTCCTCTCTCTCTCCTCTCTCTCTTCTCTCCTTCTCTCTCTCCTCTCTCCTCTCTCTCTCTCTCTCTCTCTCTCTCCTCTCTCTCCTTTTTTACACAGGGTTTGACAAGGTAAGGATCCCTAGCTTCATTGACAAGCTATTTACAGGTTAAGGATTCCTAACTTTATTGGCAAGCTAAGAGCTGTTACCTACATCAGCTCATTTGAAAGCATTTTTATTGTTATGAGACATACAAGTAGGGAACAGGATGAAGTTGGAGCCATCTGTGGGCCAGCATTTTCATATGATCAACTGACTTTATCTCGTTGAGATCATTATGCTGTACGAATGTGTTCCATACTCGAGTCATTCTGGGTATATAGGATCTCAGATGGAATGAAGTTCTGGAGAAGTTTGCAGCCAGAGTGAAGTTGCTGCTTTCTGCCCATCTTGTGGCATAAAAGCTTGTTTCACGCTGTCCCTCGAAGTGGATCCAAGTGGGGTACTTTGACAATATTGGCCTTGTACATAACAGTAAGCCACCCCACATCCCTCCAATGTTGAAGGCTCTGCTGAAATGACAGACCCAATCCAGGATGGGTCCAGGCCGAGAGATGAGACGTCTTGCTCTGTTCTCTACTCTGTCAAGCAGTCGCAGATGAGAGGGGGGAGCAAACCAAGAAAGTGGGGCATAACTCAAGGTGTGGAGCGTACTTGTGCCTCGTACAGAATCTTGCAACCCCACTGTCAAGCAAATGCAGATACGGCGAAGTGCTGTAAGCTTCATGGCTGCCTTGTTTGCAAGATTTACAACATGGTTTTCATGGTTAGTTTGGAGTCGAATTTGACCCCAAGGATATATCTTCTTTTCCAGTTGCCAACACCTCCCATTCATCCTTACTACTGCACCAGCATTACCATCATGGTGCCAAGAGACGATCATCATTTGCATTTTCTCAGGTGCAAATTTTACTTACCATCTATTCCCCAAGCGATATAGCTCTCAGCTGGTGATTGATGTAGCTTAGAGCAGCTGGCTTTTCTTCTCTTGGATAAGTGAATGTCAGTGTACAGTCGTCTGCATATGCAAGTGATTCTGGGATAATGAAGAAGGTCGTTGAAGTAGACATTCCATAACAATGGTCCCAGAAACGCTTCCTTGTGAACACTTGCCCCAATGGATGTCTTGCTGATTCCATTCCATTGAAAAACTACACTTACAGATCTGCCATGAAGGTAATCACTGAGGAGACATAGCATAGACCTGAAATTCCCAGTGCTTGAAGTTTTGCTAAAGGCCCTGGTGCCACACCCGGTCGAAAGCGCCAGCAATGTCTAGTCCCTACCACACAGTTGACTTTGGTTTCATCCGGTGACTGGTGCCACTTAGTGGAGAGGTTTACAACAGATCAGCAACAGAGTAACCTTTCCTGAAGCCATATTGACCCATCACAAAGTAGTGAGTGGTAGTCAAAAAACTCTGTCATTTTTCTTGAGATTATTGTTTCAAGGATCTTACCAGTGATTGACAGGAGTGACACTGGTCTGTAGTTGCTGATTTCTGCTCTGCTCTTCTTTTGTGAACAGGGACTACATTTGCCTCTTTCCATAGAGAGGGCCATTTACACTGTACTAGGCAGTGCTGAAAGATGCGAGTTAGAGGGCTGCTAGCTGGGCTGCACGTCTTCTCAGCAATCTTGGGCTCAACTTGTCTGGGCCCACAGCTCTCTCTCTCTCTCTCTCTCTCTCTCTCTCTCTCTCTCTGTTTCTCTCTCTCTCTCTCTCTCTCCCCTCTCTCCTTCTCTCCTCTCTCTCCTCGCCCTCTCGCTCTCTCTCTCTCTTCTCCCCCCCCTTTTCCCTTTCTCACTCCCCCCCCTTTTCCTTCTACCTTTCCCTTCTCTCTCTTTCCCTCTCTCTCTCTCACTCTCTGCCTCCCCCCTTTTCCCTTCTCACTCCCCCCCTCTCTCTCTCCTCCTACCTTTCCCTTCTCTCTCTCTCTCTCTCTCTCTCTCTCTCTCTCTCTCTCTCTCTCTCTCTTTTCTTTTTTCAAAAAAAAAAAAATAAAATAAGGGAAAAAAAAGAAAAAAAATGGTGGGTAGTGGAAGGAACTATGGATCAGATGGGAATGGTTCTGGTAGGGAGGAGTGGATGGAGAAGTGGAAAAGGATGGAACAAGAGTGGGAGAGAAAATTAGGAGAACTTTCTGAAAAAATGGAGACAGAGCTTTCTGTGAAATTAGAAAAGAGGTTGGAGAAGAAGAATAATTGGGAGGCACAAGTCGAAACTGCAGTAGCCAGGATACGGGTCCTAGAAGATGAAGCAAACAGGCTGAAGCAAGTTACAGGGGCATTGACCAGAGAAGACACAGCATATGAAGCTGAGAGGCCGAACAGGAAGGAAGGAGATACGAATTATGCTAAGGTCATAGCCTGCCAAGAAGGGCCAAGGAGTGAAAGGGGAGAGCAGCTGGGTTCAGATGGAAAGGGTCATAGGTCAAATGCAGAGGCACAACCATGCTACCAAGAGCCACTGGAAAAAACAAGGGAGAAAATGATGATGTGCAGACAGAAACCAGAGTCACAGAGGGAGAGGCAATGGGAGGAGGAAAGGGCAAAATCAGTGTTTATCCATGGGCTTCAGGAGAGGAAAGGACACACACTGAGAGATGGCAGGCAGCAAGAAAGGAGATTGAGGACATCATCACAGAAATAGGTGAGACATGGACGAAATTGTAAATTTTCAGAGAATAGGGGGGTACTTGAAGGAGAAAACGACCAATCAAGTTGATTCTCAGAACAGAAACAGTGCGGAAGAGAATCCTCCAAGGGAAACTACGGTTGAAGTACTCGGAAGAGTACAAGAGGGTGTTCCTAGACAGAGACAGAACACAAACAGAATGACAGCAGCTGAGGGAGAGGACAAGAAAGCGAAAGGAGCTAGGAAAGGAGACAACGACGGAACCAGCAGAGGTCAATCAGAGCAGGACAGAGCAGCAAGGGCAAGCACACACAGAACCATCCTCAGAACCCCACAACCTATCACACCATCTCAACACTACAATCTACAATCCCTACTCACAGCTTCCACCCAACACCCAGCTATAGAATCCCACAGTATGCTACCAGGTCTCCCACCCTCACAGGCCCCCCAAACCAAAGTGTTGGAGAGGAAGCTGAAGGCTTGGTACACAAACGCCGATGGAATAACAAATAAGTGGGATGAGTGGAATTTTGATGAGCTGGAGAGAGGAGACAGCAGAGAAGCAAGTGATTAAATAGCAGGAACGCTTCACTCTGGAGGTCCCAAAGTGGTAATTGCAGTGATGTATAACCCACCACAGTACAGCAGGAGGCCAAGGCAAGGCACACTGGCTGCTCTGGCCAGAAGAGCTCATGCATGCAGGGCAAAGCTTCCTTAATCACAAGGAAATTGATTGAGAGAACTTGGAGCCACATGGGGGCCAAGATACATGGAGGGCTAAGATGGAGGTGGTACTGGAAAACTTCATGTACCAACAAGTAAGGGACACTACAAGAGAGAGAGGAGAGGATGAACCAGCAAGACTGGACCTAGTATTCACCTTTAGTGCAGATATTGAAGACATCACATATGAAAGACCCCTTGGAGCCAGCGATCATGTGGTTTTAAGCTTCGAAGGGGGAAGCAGGAAGGCCAGGGCGAATGAAGCCAAACTACAAGAAAGTCGACTATATGGGAATGAGGAACTTCCTGAACGGGGTTCAGTGGGACAGAGAACTGGCAGGGAAGCCAGTTAATGAGATGATGGAATATGTAACAACCATGTGCAAGGAGGCTGAGGAGAGGTTTGTACCCAAGGGTAACAGGAATAATGAAAAAGCCAGGATGAGCCCATGGTTCACCCAAAGTGTGCTAGGAAATGGAAGAAATATAGAAGGCAAAGGACCCAAGAGAATAAGGAGAGCAGTCGTAGAGCCAGAAATGAATATGCACAGACAAGAAGGGAGGTCCAACGACAATATGAAAACGACATAGCAGCAAAAGCCAAATCTGACCCGAAGCTGTTATACAGCCACATCAGGAGGAAAACAACAGTCAAGGACCAGGTAATCAGGCTAAGGAAGGAAGGAGGAGAGACAACAAGAAATGACGGTGAAGTATGTGAGGAACTCAACAAGAGATTCAAAGAAGTGTTCACAGAGGAGACAGAAGGGGCTCCAGAAAGACGGAGAGGTGGGGTACATCTAGAAAATGCTGGACACAGTACACACAACCGAGGAAGCAGTGAAGAGGCTTCTGAGTGAGCTAGATACCTCAAAGGCAATAGGGCCGGATACCATCTCTCCATGGGTTCTGAGAGAGGGATCAGAGGCACTATGTGTACCCCTAACAACAATTTTCAATATATCTATCGAAACAGGGAGATTGCCTGAGGCATGGAAGACACCAAATGTAGTCCCAGTCTTTAAAAAAGGAGACGGACATGAAGCACTAAACTACAGACCAGTGTCACTGACATGTATAGTATGCAAAGTCATGGAGAAGATTATCAGGAGAAGAGTGGTGGAACATCTAGAAAGGAATGATCTCATCAACAGCAGCCAACATGGTTTCAGGGATGGGAAATCCTATGTCACAAACTTACTGGAGTTCTATGACTTGGTGACAGCAGTAAGACAAGAGAGAGAGGGGTGGGTGGATTGCATTTTCTTGGACTGCAAGAAGGCGTTTGGCAGAGTTCCTCACAAGAGATTAATGCAAAAACTGGATGACCAAGCAGGGATAACAGGGAAGGCATTACAATGGATCAGGGAATACTTGTCAGGAAGACAGTAGCGAGTCATGGTACGTGGCGAGGTGTCAGAGTGGGCACCTGTGACCAGCGGGGTCCCACAGGGGTCAGTCCTAGGACCAGTGCTGTTTCTGGTATTTGTGAACGACATGACGGAAGGAATAATCTCCGAAGTGTCCCTGTTTGCAGATGACGTGAAGATGATGAGAAGAGTTCATTCGATCGAAGACCAGGCAGAACTACAAAGGGATCTGGACATGCTGCAGACCTGGTCCAGCAATTGGCTCCTGGAGTTCAACCCAACTAAGTGCAAAGTCATGAAGATTGGAGAAGGGCAAAGAAGACCGCAGACAGAATACAGTCTAGGGGGCCAGAGACTACAAACTTCACTCAAGGAGAAAGATCTTGGGGTTATTATAACACCAGGCACATCTCCTGAAGCGCACATCAACCAAATAACTGCTGCAGCATTGGGCGCCTAGCAAACCTCAGAACAGCATTCCGACATCTTAATAAGGAATCGTTCAGGACCCTGTACACCGTGTACGTTAGGCCTATATTGGAGTATGCGGCACCAGTTTGGAACCCACACCTAGCCAAGCACGTAAAGAAACTAGAGAAAGTACAAAGGTTTGCAACAAGACTAGTCCCAGAGCTAAGAGGTATATCCTACCAGGAGAAATTAAGGGAAATCAACCTGACGACACTGGAGGACAGGAGAGATATGGGGGACATGATAACGACATACAAAATACTGAGAGGAACTGACAAGGTGGACAAAGACAGGATGTTCCAGAGATGGGACACATCAACAAGGTGACACAGTTGGAAGTTGAAGACACAGATGAATCACAGGGATGTTAGGAAGTATTTCTTCAGCCACAGAGTAGTCAGTAAGTGGAATAGTTTGGTAAGCGATGTAGTGGAGGCAGGATCCATAGCTTTAAGCAGAGGTATGATAAAGCTCACGGTTCAGGGAGAGTGACCTAGTAGCGACCAGTGAAGAGGCGGGGCCAGGAGCTTGGACTCTACCCCTGCAACCTCAACTAGGTGAGTACACACACAACACCCACACATCACACACACACACACACACACACATACACACACACACACACACACACACACACACACACACACACACACATACACACACACACACACACACACACACACACACACACACACACACACACACACAACACACACACACACACACACACACACACACATACACATACACACACACACACACACACACACACACACACACACACACACACACACACACACACACACACACACACACACACACACACACACACCCACCCACACACACATAAGAACATGCACTTACTGAGGTTTAATTTGTATTTAATTAATTTGTCAGGTTTACTAAAACTTCAAAAACCTGATTTATAACAACATATTTAAATTTTCTGTTGCAATAATGATGGAGATCATTGAAGAAATAGTTAGGCAGATCACCTTTATTTAAATTAGCAAAAAATATGGATTCAGTTCACCATGAAAGAAAACATCAAATTAGAATATCAAGTTGAATAACAGCAAGAAAATGTTGAAATGATCCCACACGAATTATAAAAAATATGCAACATTTTAAAATTGATTTGCTTTTCTGACTAGAATTTTTTTGAAAAGTATATTAAATTTTTGAAAATATGTTGTAATCCTGTTCAATATCCTTACAATAATTATTGAATACCTGTACAAGAAGACTTGGATAATTTAAGAAAATGGATTGTTAACTAGATGATTGAAATGAGAGAAGAAATATGCACTCTAATGAGAATAAAAGAAAGTGATTACAAGAGACATGTTGAATATATATTTTTAAACTATATTGGAACCAGATAGAGGAATCAAGGGAAAATTATAGATAAAAGAATGTTCCACAAAGATCTCATTATGAAAATACCGAGAAAGTTATATGCTACAAAAACAATAATTATCAATATTATTTTAAAATATTAGGTTTTGTGACTGCAAACATTTTAGCTCTCAAAAAATGTAAGACAAAAATGATAATGTTAAGTGTGTGGAGGTGTTAGTACTTAAAACAGCTCCCACGGTGTTTATCACATATATGTGTTATAATGTTAAGTGTGTCGAGGTGTTAGTACTTAAAACAGCTAACACGGTGTGTATCACATATATGTGTTATAATGTTAAGTGTGTGGAGGTGTTAGTACTTAAAACAACTCCCACGGTGTGTATCACATATATGTGTTATAATGTTAAGTGTGTCGAGGTGTTAGTACTTAAAACAGTTCCCACGGTGTGTATCACATATATGTGTTATAATGTTAAGTGTGTGGAGGTGTTAGTACTTAAAACAGCTCCCACGGTGTGTATCACATATATGTGTTATAATGTTAAGTGTGTCGAGGTGTTAGTACTTAAAACAGCTCCCACGGTGTGTATCACATATATGTGTTTAATGTTAAGTGTGTGGAGGTGTTAGTACTTAAAACAACTCCCACGGTGTGTATCACATATATGTGTTATAATGTTAAGTGTGTGGAGGTGTTAGTACTTAAAACAACTCCCACGGTGTGTATCACATATATGTGTTATAATGTTAAGTGTGTGGAGGTGTTAGTACTTAAAACAACTCCCACGGTGTGTATCACATATATGTGTTATAATGTTAAGTGTGTGGAGGTGTTAGTACTTAAAACAGCTCCCACGGTGTGTATCACATATATGTGTTATAATGTTAAGTGTGTCGAGGTGTTAGTACTTAAAACAGCTCCCACGGTGTGAATCACATATATGTGTTATAATGTTAAGTGTGTCGCGGTGTTAGTACTTAAAACAGCTCCCACGGTGTGTATTACATATATGTGTTATAATGTTAAGTGTGTGGAGGTGTTAGTACTTAAAACAGCTCCCACGGTGTGAATCACATATATGTGTTATAATGTTAAGTGTGTCGAGGTGTTAGTACTTAAAACAGCTCCCACGGTGTGTATCACATATATGTGTTATAATGTTAAGTGTGTCGAGGTGTTAGTACTTAAAACAGCTCCCACGGTGTGTATCACATATATGTGTTATAATGTTAAGTGTGGGAGGTGTTAGTACTTAAAACAGCTCCCACGGTGTGTATCACATATATGTGTTATAATGTTAAGTGTGTCGAGGTGTTAGTACTTAAAACAGCTCCCACGGTGTGAATCACATATATGTGTTTCACAATATGAAGTCTGACAATTGATGTCACTGTAAAATACATCAGTTTATAGTAGTCTTCACATATGGACGTGATCCATGACTCTTAAATATTACAGCACAGAGGAATACTGACACAAAGGACATTTGGTAAGAGTGCAAAATTGGGTAGGAAATAAATTAAGTTGCGAAAGAGTGGGTGTTGAGATGGTTTTATCATGTAGAAAGAAAGAAAAGAAGGAAATAAGATATTTAGAATATGTGTTAATTAGATTGGATGGAAAGGAGGTTTTGAGTAGTGGTGGTTTAATGGGATATGACGTATTGTTGACGTTCCAGGATGGTTAAAATCACTGAAGGTGTTCAGGAAAATAGGTTACCTGGACGTAGGTTTTAGAGGTGAAAATAAGAATTGCAGTTTTCTTCGCTGAGTCACTTTTCCTTTGTGAGAAAAAACAATTATATGAAAGTGAAAACTAGTAAATTTGTTGAAATTGTTGAAAATTTACTTTATCTTAAGTATTATATTATGTGCTCATCAAGTCTGTGGTTCATTTCTACTTTCATCAATCCATCTATCAAAGAGTGAACTTTCAAATAACAAAATACATCAACTTCGTCCATACTCCCTCCATCCACTCTTCAAAATTTCTGTATATCTAAATTTTATGTTACCTACATAACTTTTTTTTCCAATATATCATTAATATCGAAGGTAGAGAAGTGATTGTTTCTTTTCTTTGGATGAACTCTGATCGCCTTCCATTCCACAAGTGCTGTATTAATACTGCTTAATAATTATCTGATTAAAATAAATCTTAGTGGCTGATACGTCTAATTAAATGGATGATGTGTTATTTGCATTTCGAGTTATAGATGCACATTTTGATGGATTCTGGGCAGTAACTGGAGACTGCCTCTTCAAGTTACCTTTAAATTGTTAATTCTGATGTTTTTTTTTTTTTCTCAACGGAAACTTCGCTTTCATTTTAGGTAGTGAAAGTTAAATTTCCAAATTATGTTAATCAAACTGGATTCTGTTAAGTCTATCTAATGTGCTTTTATGCACACGTAACATCTGTGTACCCTCAAGACAATTGTAAAATTTGCATAATGTGTACCTAACGCTTTAGGAAAGCTTAATTACTTACATTTAAACCCTAAACTCTGGTCAGTCTTACTTAGAGAAAAGTTTGGAAATAATTTGGCCTGTGACGGCCCCAGTTTGTCTTCTTTCATTACAAAAGTTGGGAAAAACTGAAATACTTGTTTTCCTGTCATGAGTTCTGAGGCTTCAACGCAGATTACATGGTAGTGGAAATTCCGAGCTGCTTCAAACTTATTATTCTGTTGTATTTTAAAATGCTGGTCTTTTTGAGATAAGGAGAGTATGCCTCTTCAGCTTGGTTTCAAAACTGGGTTTTCGCAATGTAAAGTTTTTTTTTTTTCTTGGCTGTATATGCTCTAATTTGTAATTTTATTGAAGGAACTGAGATCTTACTAATCATGTGATAAATTAGAAACTTCTGTAGCACTCTGTCTAAATTCTTATACTTGTTTTAAGGTAGAGAGAGCTGGAGGTATGAAATATGGGGATACCTTCCTCGGTTCGCGAAGCAACCGAAATAAACGTTATTATAGTGTTTAAGTTTTGCTGAGTCATGTTCAGGAATATTGTAACCTAAATGACCATGGTGCAGTCGACAGGATTTAAATCTAGCACACTAATCAACAAGCCAGTTCTTTTCAAATCATTAATTCAGAGGCCGATTTATTGTCAAAAATGACTATGAAATCTTACTTACATTAAAATTTTCACAGGTCCCCTCAGCCCAAAAGCTCTAGACGACAACGTTGTCAATCCAACTTGTGCACGATTCTATCACTGGTTGTGGCGGAGATTCAATAAGCGCGATGATGATGATGATGATGACTACACCACAACACTTAAAATGTTACCCAAGAACACTGATGATGCGCCACTTGCTGTGCTACCCGACAAGAACACTGACGCTGCGAAACTTATTGTGCTACCTGACTAGAACACTCACGCTGCAACACTTTCTATGGTACTCAACCTCCATCCACACGAAATTAATAATATTTTTAGTGGTGCTCACCACTAACTTGAGAGTTATGGGATTGTTTTAGGCATCCACCAATAAGTAAATAAAGAAACGTAAGTATATTTCAATATATTTATTGAGGAAACGTTTCTCCTGGGTCCTTTATACCTTCCTAGATCAAAGACAATGTAACAAGTGTATGTACAGCTAGAGGTCAGGTGAGCTAGTCTAAGAACGGAGTGCCATATTACATATATCATATTGGTCAATCTTTTAAAAAAATATTGGAGAGATATTGGGTGTACCAGCTTCACGAGCAGCATATATACATTAATGTAACCGCTGCTCGTGAGTGAAGATAGCACACCAAACAGGGAGGAGAATGAAATTAGCTCAGAAGCTCCCACAACACCGAATGCCCTTGGATGGCGGTAAAACAGCTAGCTCTGCTGGCTGCGCCATTCTTGTATGATTGGGTGGCTCTGTAGTTTTAAGTGTGAAGTGGTTCTCGTTCACCATGAGGCGGGCCAGTATAACATGGGTTCGAATCCTTGGCTAGGGCACTGTTGTTGTTGTATATATATATATGTATATATATATATATATATATATATATATATATATATATATATATATTATATATATATATATATATATATATATATATATATATATATATGCAATAAGATCACAGTAAACAGGTGATTTCAAAATATGCAAAACAACCACTCTGAAAGAATAGAGAAATTCCAAGCGCTTTCGTGACTACTCACATTATCAAGGAACTATGAAAGTAAAGCATCCAAGGAAGCTATATAAGGGGTCCGGCCAGCACCTCACTATCAGATTCCACAACGGTTAAACACGTGACGCGCGGCGACCCAACTTGGATAGGTCCCTTGCACAACTCACCCCCAAGCTATTCTACCCAAGAAAATTTAAAAATTATTATTTGTCCAGTGTATTATTAAATTCTTCCCAAATTCTGTTAATTATAAATGGATCTAATTTATATAAACCAAAGGAAATATTCATATTATTGTCAAAACTGCTTTTTATGAAACAAGATTCAATTATATTCCTGTCGTGCTTGATACAACTTTCTCAACTTTTTGAAAATCAATTGGATGGTTAAAATCTCTTACATGAATAAATAGAGCATTGGAATCTTGTCCAGTTCTAATGCTATATTTATGTTGTTTTAATCTTAGTTCGAGATTTTTACCAGTTTGACCGTAATAAACTTTATCGCAAATTTTACAAGGAATCTTATAGACACATCCATCAGCATTTTGGGGGGAATTCTTTATCAAAAGTTTTTTCACTGTATCAAGATTTTTGACAATAATATGAATATTTCCTTTGGTTTATATAAATTAGACACATTTATAATTAATAGAATTTGGGAAGAATTTAATAATACACTGGACAAATAATAATTTTTAAATTTTCTTGGGTAGAATAGCTTGGGGGTGAGTTGTGCAAGGGACCTATCCAAGTTGGGTCGCCGCGCGTCACGTGTTTAACCGTTGTGGGATCTGATAGTGAGGTGCTGACCGGACCCCTTATATAGCTTCCTTGGATGCTTTACTTTCATAGTTCCTTGATAATGTGAGTAGTCACGAAAGCGCTTGGAATTTCTCTATTCTTTCAGAGTGGTTGTTTTGCATATATATATATATATATATATATATATATATATATATATATATATATATATATATAATATATATATATATATATATATATATATATATATATATATGTCGTGCCGAATATGTGAAACTGGTCATTTAGCAAGAACTCGTTTAAAATTAAGTTCTTTCTAAAATTTTCTCTTATACGTTTAAAGATATATTTTTTTCATTAATGTTAATGTAAAAATTTTAAATTTTGCACCAAAAGCATCTTAGAAAACTTACATAACCTTATTATAACAAGAGCAACTTATTTTAGACTAACCCAACTAAATATATTTTAGATTTGTTTACAATAATTTAATACTAAACAAACACAGTGAAATATATTTTTTTCGTTAGGTTCAGAGTGATTTTGGCGAAATTATTGCATACACAAATTTTCGTTTGTCCACAACTTCTTGTGACCTGACACAACCCTCCTGGGACTTGACCGACCCTCGCACCATCTTACAATGTTGCCCTTAAAAGCTTGTCCCACCTACCTTCTCACACTCGTCAACACTATATTCACTATGTCTATGCTATTTCTATTCTAATTCTGGTAACAGCTTGCAGGAGTGAGTGACCAGTATCAAACAGTATGCAAGGCCAGCCAGGGCCGTCAACATGCAAACCACAAATAGGCGAATAAACTTGCGCTCAATGGTGCGGTGACAGGTTGCCAGCTGCTGATGACGGAGTCGTCGTACGTAGGCCTTAAATCCCTATTTTGGAGATCCTTCACCCGTGATGTTTATAACCATATTTTCTCATACATCCCGCTTCCTCACGCGATGTCACTCTTCACTGATGATAGTATACACTTCACATTATATACACTTCACTTTATATGTATAATGGCACACAACTTGTCGTGACCTCACTTCTTCAGGCCTACCGCTGCCAATGTGGCAACAGCGCCTAAGACCCCCAACGGTTTGCGCTTTGAAACATTATGATTTCAGCTTTCCTCTCACTTTCTTTAACTAATAACTTTAATTATCACTCGTAGTATTGTTCACTGACGTTCCACTACCACTGATTACTGCTAGCTGTTATTGCACACCTTTCAACGCTAAGGTTCTCGGAGTCTTGTTACCCAGGTCTGCACCCCACCGACCCACGCGTCTGTATATGTGGGTGGGTGTGTACTCACCTATTTCTGGTTGCAGGGGTCGAGTCATAGCTCCTATATGTGTGTGTGTGTGTGTGTGTGTGTGTGTGTCTGTGTGTTTAGTTATGTGTGGAATTATGTGTGGGTTTATTAAGTGTCTGAAAAGTTGGTGGAATTGTGCGTTGGAGTGTTATGTGGAGTGTCAGTGGTTCCTTGCCTGACCACAACCTCTTGTGACCTGACCCCCACCCTCCTGGGACTTGATCCACACCTTCTTACAATGTTGCCCATTATGCTTGTCCTACCACCTAGGCTTGTAGTAACTTACTCGCCTTGTTCCGTAGATTACCAATTGTGTGTGTGTGTGTGTGTGTGTGTGTGTGTGTGTGTGTGTGTGTGTGTGTGTGTGTGTGTGTGTGTGTGTGTGTGTGTGTGTCTGTGTGCCTGTGTCTGTGTCTGTGTCTGTGTCTCTGTCTCTGTCTGTTGTCTGTCTTGCCGAGCCGAATAAGTAAATATTGCGATTTTGGCTTAAATTGCATTGATCTTGCGAAAAATTTACGAATACAATAATTTCGCAAAAATAATTCTGAACCTAACGAAAAAAAAATGTATTTTAATGTTTTTGATTATTAAATTATTTTCCACTTATATAAATTATATTTAGTTGGATTAGGCTAAATTTTATTGCGCTTGTTATAATAAGGTTAAGTAAATTTCCTAAAGTTTTTTGGTACAAAATCATTAATTTGTATATTAACATAAATAAAAAAAATATATCTGTAAATGTATAAGAGAAAATTTTAGTAAGGATTTAATTTTAAGTGAGTTTTTGCTAATTGACAAGTTTTACCTATTCGGCACGACATGTATATTATTATAACAAGCGCAATTTAATTTAGCCTATTTCAATTAAATATATTTTATATAAGCTTACAGTAATTTAATAATAAACAAACAATAAAATATATTTTTTTTCTTTAGATTCAAAATGATTTTTGCCAAATTATTGCATACACAAATTTTCGCTTCCTCTATTTGGCAAGAAGTGCATTGCTATTTAAGCCAAAACCGCAAGTTTAACCTATTCGGCACGACATTTTAATATATTTATATATATATATATATATATATATAATATATATATATATATAAAATAAATATAATATATATATAAAAATATATATATAATATGTATAATTATATAGTGTGCGTGTGCGTGTGTGTATTGTGTGTGTGTGTGTGTGTGTGTGTGTGTGTGTGTGTGTGTGTGTGTGTGTGTGTGTGTGTGTGTGCGTGTGTGTGTGTGTGAGTGTGTGTGTGTTGTGTATGTTGTTTGTGTGTGTGTTCTCACCTATTTGCTCACCTATTTGTGGCTGCAAAGGTCGAGTCAGAGCTCCTGGCCCCGCCTTTTCGCTGATTGCTACGAGGTCCTCTCTCTCTCCCTGCCCCATGAGCTTTATCATACCTCGCCTTAAAACTACGTATGGTTCCCGCCTCCACTACGTCACTTTCTAGGCTATTCCACGGCCTGACTACTCTATGACTGAAGAAATACTTCCTAACATCCCTTTGATTCATCTGAGTCTTCAACTTCCAATTGTGACCTCTTGTTTCTGTGTCCCATCTCTGGAACATCCCGTCTTTGTCCACCTTGTCTATTCCGCGCAGTATTTTAAAAGTCGTTATCATGTCTCCCCTAACCCTCCTGTCCTCCAGTGTCGTCAGGCCGATTTCCCTCAACCTTTCTTCGTAGGACAATCCCCTTAGCTCTGGGACTAGTCTTGTTGCAAACCTTTGCACTTTCTCTAATTTCTTGACGTGCTTGACCAGGTGTGGATTCCAAACTGGTGCTACATACTCCAGTATGGGCTTGACGTAAATGGTATACAGAGTCTTGAACGATTCCTTACTGAGGTATCGGAATGCTATCCGTAGGTTTGCCAGACGCCCGTATGCTGCAGCAGTTATCTGATTGATGTGCGCCTAAGGAGATATGCTCGGTGTTATACTCACTCCCAGATCTTTTTCCTTGAGTGAGGTTTGCAGTCTTTGGCCATCTAGACTATATTGTGTCTGCGGTCTTCTTTGCCATTCCCCAATCTTCATGACTTTGTATTTGGCAGGGTTAAACTCAAGGAGCCAGTTGCTGGACCAGGCTTGTAGCCTGTCCAGGTCTCTTTGTAGTCCTGCCTGATCCTCGCGTGTGTGTTTGTGTGTGTGTGTGTACTCACCTAATTGTACTCACCTGATTGTGGTTGCAGGGGTCGATACTCAGCTCCTGGCCCCGCCTCTTCACTGATCGCTACTAGGTCCTCTCCCTCTCTGCTTCCTGAGCTTTGTCATACCTCTTCTTAAAACTATGTATGGTTCCTGCCTCCACTACTACTTCACTTGCTAGGCTTTTCCACTTCCTGACGACTCTATGACTGAAGAAATACTTCCTAACGTCCCTGTGACTCGTCTGAGTCTTCAGCTTCCAGTTGTGGCCCCTTGTTTCTGTGTTCCCTCTCTGGAACATCCTATCTCTGTACACCTTGTCTATTCCCCGCAGTATCTTGAATGTCGTTATCATGTCTCCCCTGACCCTTGTTGCAAACCTTTGCACTTTCTCTAACTTCTTGACGTGCTTGACCAGGTGTGGGTTCCAGACTGGTGCCGCATACTCCAGTATGGGCCTAACATACACAGTGTACAGTGTCTTGAACGATTCCTTATTAAGGTATCGGAACGCTATTCTCAGGTTTGCCAGGTGACCATATGCTGCAGTAGTTATTTGGTTGATGTGTGCCTCCGGTGACGTGCTCGGTGTTATGGTCACCCCAAGGTCTTTCTCCCTGAGTGAGGTCTGTAGTCTTTGTCCACCTAGCCTATACTCTGTCTGCGGTCTTCTTTGCCTCTCCCCAATCTTCATGACTTTGCATTTGGCAGGGTTGAATTCGAGAAGCCAGTTTCTGGACCACATGTCCAGCCTGTCCAGGTCTCTTTGCAGTCCTGCCTCATCCTCATCCGATTTAATTCTTCTCATCAGCTTCACATCATCTGCGAATAGGGACACTTCAAAGTCTATTCCTTCCATCATGTCGTTCGCATATATCAAAAACAGCACTGGTCCTAGAACTGACCCCTGTGGGACCCCGCTCCTCACAGGCGCCCACTGTGATACCTCTTCACGTACCATGACTCGCTGTTGCCTCCCTGTCAGGTATTCCCTGATCCATTGCAGTGCCCTCCCTGTTATATGCGCCTGATCCTCCAGCTTCTGCACTAATCTCTTGTGGGGAACTGTGTCAAAGGCATTCCTGCAGTCCAGGAAAATGCAATCCACCCGCTCCTCTCTCTCGTGTCTTACTTCTGTTACCTTGTCATAAAACTCCAGAAGGTTTGTGACACAGGATTTGCCTTCCATGAACCCACGCTGGTTTTCATTTATAATCTTGTTCTGTTCCAGGTGTTCCACCACTCTCCTCCTGATAATCTTCTCCATGACTTTGCACACAATACATGTCAGAGACACAGGTCTGTAGTTTAATGCCTCATTGCTGTGTGTGTGTGTGTGTGTGTGTGTGTGTGTGTGTGTGTGTGTGTGTGTGTGTGTGTGTGTGTGTGTGTGTGTGTGTGTGTGTGTGTGTGTGTGTCTGTGTCTGTGTGTGTGTGTATTCTGTCTTAATAAATTTTAACATAGAATATAAAATATTGAGTTTTCCCTGAGGTACGTTTATTGTTCTTCTTTTATATCTATATATTATATATATTATATATATATATATATATATTATATATATATATATATATATATATATATATATATGTTATACATATATATATATATTATTTAGTTTATATGTGGCATGGTTATTGTCCTGTCCAACATTTAGAACTTTGCATTTGTCTATATTAAACTGCATCTGCCACTTCTCCGACCACTGCATCAGTCCTATATATATATTCTGCAGTGTTGCAGAAATGAGTGGAAAATCAGAGCAGATTCGTTCATGGGAACGTTCGAAGCAAAAACGTTCGTCTGAACAAATTTGCTTTGGAAAATTATCAAATAAAAATAGGAAATAGAACCTAAACTCCTTCACGTGTTTACATACATATCTTCAGAAGAATAGGAAGATGAAGCAAGAGAAACACATTGTAAGTGTTAAACCTGAGGTGATACTTGACTCAGAGAAGGTGACAACACCTCACACATGACAGGTCCCGCACGAACCTCACACTTGTCGAACATCAAGTTAAATTGCTCACCGACAAAGAAACACTGTATTTTTTGTGAAAAATATTTTTACCGTTAATATTAAGGACAATATTCTGGACTAAAATTGTCAAGTTTATTCCTGAACAAAATTCTGAAATATTTTGTGTATCACGCTTGATAAGAGATGATTCAACAATATTTCTTTCATCTATACAGAATTACAAGGAAGTAATTCTTTTCAAATTAGTTCAATATACACAATGGCTTGTTTCTCTTACATGAATCAACAAACCACTGGATTCTTGGCCACTAGAAATTGCATATTAATGTTGTTAAATTCTGGTTATCAGAAATTTGTCTGTTTGCCCTAAATTAAAGGTATCACAGCTTTTACAAAAGAATGAGTTTTCATAACCTGCAGATTCCTTGGGAAATTTTTAAATTAATTTTTGTTTCATTGTATTGTTCTATTTAAAGGCAACTTTAACATGAAAGTATTTAAGAGCTTGTGGGAGGTGAAAGATTTTCATTATATGGTAAAAACCAACACATTCTCATGGTTATACGTGGGGGCTATGAGTGTGGATTGTAGATTGTATAGGGGTATGGGGTTCTGAGGGTGGTTCTGTGTGTGCACTTGCTTCTCTGCTCGGCTCTGGTTGTCCTCTGCTGATTCTATCCTTGTCTCTCTTTCTAACCCATTCTGTTTCTGTGTCTCCCTCTGCTGTTGTCTTGTATGTTGATGATTCCTTCATCTGTGATTTCTCTTGCAGGATCCTGTTCCACTCCATTTCTGTCTTGAAAATCAGTTTGACCAATTTCTCCCCTTTGAGTAGCCCCCCTATTCTCTGAAAATTTATCATCTCGGTCATGTCCTCCTTGCTTATTTCTTTGATGATGTTTTCAATCTCTTGTTTTTCTTTCTGGCATCTTTCATTATGTGCCCTCCCTTCGCTCTCTTGAAGCCAATGAATAAAAACTGACATCTCCCTTTTCCTCCTCCCATTGCCTTTCCCTCTGTGTCCCATTTGTATATAGCCAGTGTCTCCCTTACTTTTTCCTGTAGCTGTTGGTGGTTTGGTCGTGCCTCTCCATGGGCCTGTCATCTTTTCTATCCACACCCGCGTCATTTACTGCTATCACTGAGCCCAAGAGCTCACCCTCTTCGTTCCTCGGCTTTGCTTAGTGAACTTAGAGGGCCTTAGCGTAAGTCTTGTCACCTTCCTTTCCATGTACTTACCTTTATGTGGTTGCAGGGGTCACGTCATAGCTCCTGGCCCCATCTCTTCACTGGCTGATATTAGGTCACTGTCTTCCCGCTCCTAGAGCCTTATCATACCTCTTCTTAATGATGTGTATGGAACTTGCCTCCACCACACTCTCCAGATTATTCCACTTCCTGACAACTATAAGGCTAAAGAAATACTTCCTAACATCCCTATGGTTCATCTGGGTTTTCATTTTCCAACTGTGGCCCCTTGTTCCTGTGTCCCATTTCTAAAACATTCGAGCCCTTTCCACCTTATCAATTCCTCTCAGCATTTTATACATCGTTATCATGTCCCCTCTATCCCCTTATCCTCTAGTGTCATCTGGTTGAGTTCCCTTAATCTCTCCTCGTAACACATACACCTCAGTTCCAGGACTAGTCTTGCTGCAAATTTTGCACTTTATCCAATTTCTTGATGTGTTTGACTAGGTGTGGGTTCCAGACTGGTGCTGCATACTGCAGTATGGGCCTAAAGTACATGGTGTACAGTGGCGTGAATGACTCCTTACTTAGATGTTGAAATGCTATTCTCCGGTTTTCCAACCGTCCATATGCTGCAGCAATTATTTAATTAATGTGTGCCTCAGGGGACATGCTCAATATAATGCTTACCCCAGATCCTTTTCATTAAGTGGAGTTTGCGGCCTTTACTCCCCTAACCTGTACTCCGTCTGTGGTCTTCTTTGTTCCTCCCCAATCTTCATGACTTTGCACTTGCTAGGGTTAAACTCCAGGAGCCATTTGTCGGACCAGACTTGTAGCCTATCCAGATCCCCTTGTGATCTTTCCTGATCCTCGCTCGCTTTTATTCTCACCAATTTCACATCATCAGTGAACAGTGATACTTCTGAATCTATTCCTTCCATCGTCATTCACGTCATTCACGTATACAAGAAGCAGCCCCGGACCTAGGACTGACCCTTGTGGAACCCCACTCTGCACATGTGCCCACTCTGACACTTCATCACTTGCCAACACTCGTTGTTTCCTTCCTGTTAGTTATTCCCTGATCCATTACAGTACTTTCCCTACTATTCCTGCCTGCTCCTCCAATTTCTACACCAGTCTCTTGTGTGGTACTGTGTCAAAAGCCTTCTTGCAGTCCAAAAAGATGCAATATACCCATCTCTCTCTCTCTCTCTCCTGTCTTACTTCTGCTACCTTATTGTAGAAGTCAATTAGATTTGTGACACAGGATTTCCCATCCCTCAAGCCATGCTGACTGTTATGTATGAGCCCAATCCTTTCAACGTGTTCAACCACTCTTCTCCTGAAAATCTTTTCCACGACTTTACATACTGTACATGTCAATGAGACTGGTCTGTAGTTTAACGCTGCCTGTCTGCCTCCTTTCTTAAAAAGTGGAACTACATTTGTTGTCTTCCACACCTCAGACAATTGATCTGTTTCGATAAATTTATTGAAGATTGTTGCTGGTGGTGCACACAGTTCCTCTGTTCCCTCTCTCAGGATCCATTTAGATATGTTATCTGGGCCCACCGCTTTCCAGGTATCTAGTTCACATAACAGTTTCTTTACCTCCTCCTTGGTTATGTGTATTGTGTCCAGCACTTGCTGGTGGACCCTGCCTCCTCGGTGTGCTGGAAGCATTTCTATCTCTAGTGTAAATACTTCTCTAAATGTTGTGTTAAGTTCTTCACACACTTCCTAGTCACTCTTTGTCAGCTTCCCTCCTTCTTTCCTCAGCCTGATTATCTGGTCCTTGACTATTGTTTTTCTCCCAATGTGACTGTATAACAACTTTGGTTCAGATTTGGCTTTTGATGCTTAGTCATTCTTGTATTGTCTCTGAGCTTCTCTCCTTATCTCTGCATATTCGTTTCAGGTTCTTCTCCTCAACTCCTTGTTTTCTTGAGTACTTTGCATTCTATACTTTTTCCATGCTCTAACACACTTGTCTTTTTCCTCTGAACACCTACAGTTAAACCATGGGCTCACTCTTGTCTTACCATTTTTTCTGTTACCCTTTAGTATGAACTTCTGCTTTGCCTCCCTACACTTAGTGGCCACTACTTCCAATATTTCATTTACTGTTTTTCCGTATAGTTCTCTTACCCACTGTACTTCATGCAAGAATCTCCTTATGCCTATGTAATCCTCTTTTTTTTAAGTTTAGCTTCTCCCACCCTTCTCGTGTTTCTGCATTCTCCACTGTTAACTCTGCAAGGTATTCAAAACTCAGGAAGTCGTGATCATTAGCGCCAAGGGGGTATTTCGTGTGTGATATCCCCAATGTATGAACTATTCAATGTGAATATGATATTCAGCCTTGCTGCAACATCCTCACTCTCTCTGGTTGCATTCCTAACATGTTGGTGCAGGAAATTTTCCAATACTGTCTCCAGCATCTTAGCCCTCCACGTATCTGGTCCCCCATGTGGCTCTAGGTTTTCCCAGTCTTTATGATTGAAATCCCTCATAATGAGTAATTTTGTCCTATCCATATGAGCCCTTCTAGCCACTTCGGCTAGTGTGTCCACCATTGATCTATTGCACTCATCATACTCTTGTCTTGGCTTTCTGCTGTTCAGTGGTGGGTTATGTATCACTTCTATCATCACCTTTGGACCCCCAGTTAGAAGTGTTCCTACACTGAATTCGCCTGATTCCCCTCTATCCATTCATCCCATTTCCTCAAAACTCCACTGGTTTTTAATGAGCAGTGCCACTTCTCCTCCTCCTCTGTTCTCTCTGTCTTTCCTCAGGATTTGATATCCAGTTGGAAAGATTGCATCTGTTATCATCCATATAAGTTTTGTCTCTGTTAGTGCCATGATGTCAGGGGATGTATCAATGATTCGTTCTTATTCCATTTGCACAGGTGTACCATACTTTTAGCTTTCTTTCCAGTACTGTATTTTGAGAGGTGGAAGAGGATGGTGCAGGCTGGCAATGTGGGAGGCAGGGGGAATATTATGAGGGGCTGCAGTGATTTTGAAATTAGTGCTTGGGAGGGTGGGAGCAGTCGAATGTGATTTGTTTCTGGTAATTGAGTTTGGTTGGTATGGGGTGACAGGTGTCGAGGGGATTCTGTAAGCAATTGTGTTTGATGTTTCCCGAAGGCTGAACTTTCCTGTGTGTTGTTGCCTGTCCTATCTCTCTCTTCTTCCACTGTTTTCTTACTCTCACTCTCAGTTGCTCCATTTCCTTTCATGTTGTCTCGATCGAGGTACACTCATTATTCTTGGGAGTCCTTTAACAGTGGCTTCTGTTGTAGTATCCTGTTCTGTACTACTTCTGTCTTGAATATCAATTTGATTGGTCGAATACCCCTTACGTCTGTGAAAATTTGTTACCTGAGACATGTTTGATGTTTCCCGAAGGCTGAACTTTCCTGTGTGTTGTTGCCTGTCCTATCTCTCTCTTCTTCCACTGTTTTCTTACTCTCACTCTCAGTTGCTCCATTTCCTTTCATGTTGTCTCGATCGAGGTACACTCATTATTCTTGGGAGTCCTTTAACAGTGGCTTCTGTTGTAGTATCCTGTTCTGTACTACTTCTGTCTTGAATATCAATTTGATTGGTCGAATACCCCCTACGTCTGTGAAAATTTGTTACCTGAGACATGTCCTTCTCTCCTGTTGTTATGATGGTGCTCTTAATCTCATTTTCCTCCCAATGCTTTCTATCATAATGGGTATTGCCTCCTGAAGCCCATGAATAATTATTGACCTCTCCGTCTCCCCATTTCTTTTCAATCCATATCACTGGATCTGATTTAAGGATCTCCTTTGTTTCCATTATCATCTCCCGGACACCCTGATGGCCTGATATTACTTCAGCTCCATCCCCTCCTTCAGTCCCCTCACTCTCTGTTGATGCTCCTTTTCAAATACCTTGCTTTTCTCAGAAGTCATCTTTACATCCTTCTTCAGCACACCCAATTCTTCCTCCATTCTCTGTATCTTTGCCTCAGCAGCTATAGCCCGTGATTTCCACCTTGTGCTCACTGCAGATAGTTTCTCTAACATGTTATTGCAAAGCTCATTTAACCCTATTTCCCATTCTTGATCCATTTTGCTCTTGAACCTTTCTACCAATTCTTCCTTTTCAAACCAGCCATCCTCGGTTCCCTTGCCTCTGTGTCCTCTCATTTTTTTATCCTATTATGATGCTCTAGCTCCTGCATTGTTGTGTAAAATTGTGTGTGTGTGTGTGTGTGTGTGTGTGTGTGTGTGTGTGTGTGTGTGTGTGTGTGTGTGTGTGTGTGTGTGTGTGTGTGTGTGTGTGTGTACACCTTCATTAAAAATTACTTATTCCTAACGTTGTCACATCTAAGCTTCATATATGCAAAAGTATAAAGAATAAATATACATTGTATAGAGATTAAAATAAAGGTTATATGAAAATATAAACAAAGCACATGTGCGCGCGTGTGTGCATTAGCTGTGTGTGGGTTTATGTGTTAGTTTGAATATACGAGAGAATATATTAATGCTTTTGTTTGCTTGTGTGTGCGTTTGTCTATGTGTATGTGTTCATGTGTGTGGATATATATGTTTGTGATAATGTGTGTGTGAGTTTGTGTGCTCACGCATTTATGCACTTCCCTTTGTCTTTAAGAAAAAGGAGGGTCACTTTATTACGCTAGGCTACTCTACTCATTTGAAGATTATAGAATTATTTCTCACTATTCCTTATTAATATATACTAATATTTGTCGAAAGTTTTGGATTTTCCTAAATTCAGCATGTGTAAATTTCAATAAAACAATAATTGTGTAATAAAATATGATGCTGATTTGGCCCTTTTGAGAAATTTCGAGTGAGGGGGTGCAGAACAGCTGCTGAGTGATGCAGACGGAAAGACACCATTTTTAATATTGAACACTGGTTGTTGTTGGAAATTCTGCTGTCATTCGGCGTCTTCCATGCCAAACTAGGGGGGTTCGGCCTGAATTTGTAATAGGAACCTGCTGAAGAATTGGGACCAGAAATTTGTGGAACCTCAAGAATTACATGTCGATGGCGGAAGATGAAGGATATGTACCCAGCAAGCCTAATCATATACAGTCCACAACTTTAATTTACCATGGCCCCTCAAGGGAGGCTAATTGATGCTGGTTAGAAGCTCTTGATCTAGGGAAATGAATCTGTACTCTAATTCCCTGAATTGAACCTCAATGCCTTCCATCCTCTCAGAGGCGCTGTATAATCCTATGTTTTTTGCGCTCCCCATGATTATAATAATCATTATAATAATTTACCAGAGTAGCTGGTTTTATTATAATTATTAATTTAATGTCAGGTATAGCTTTTTGTGAGAGTGGTAGGGAGTGGACATCGAGGGAGTACAGTACTATGACCTATTGTGAATTAAGTCCCTATTATGTCACCCAAATTACTTGCAAGTAATAATTCAATACCCTGTAAACCTCCTGCAGGTACTTAACTCACACAATAATCATTCAAAAAACCCTTTGGTCCTAACTATCTCGGACATGTAATCAATAAAATTTTAATTTAATTTAATTTAATAATTTGATTGCTGAGTTCACATATAATTTACATAATTAATTAATGATGTTTGTGTAATGGATTATAGTTGCCACAATTAACTGGTTTTGAATACCCAGTGGGGTTGGAATTGTATTTCTTATATATTTGTAATATTAATGGATTTGTGTAATTATATAAAAGAATTACTAAGCCCAGTGAGGCTAGGATTGTAATTGTTATAATTGTAAATTTGCTAAGCCAAGTTGGGGCTAGGAATGATAATTATCTTTTTCTCTGATTATAATAATAATAATCATAATTAATTTGCTAGGCCAAGAAATATTTGGTTAGGATATTTGGTGCATATTGTAATAATTATACCCGTGTCTCACTGTATAATTTGTACAACCAGTGTTCATTAATTGGGTCTAACATATAGAAGTCATGGTTGACGTTAATTAACGCTCAGGGAAAATAAATGGGTATTAAAGCTATAAAGGCCTCATTAAATGCAAAAAAAAAAAGGTTATGTGACCAGAGTTTATAATAAATACCTGGAATTGGTGGGAGATAAAACTGTGAATGAGGTTAATTTTTTAATTATATTTGGAATCATTAGGAAATAGGTATGTGTCATGTAATTTGTGTTACAAAGAATATGAAAATCTGCTAGTGAACTGTGCAGATGATAATGAGAGGGAATTATTAATTAGTCAATATTATGAACTGTAGGAGAAAATACTATCATGTAAAAGTGAGATATTAAATAAATTAAAATGTGTAAATACTGCAGTTGAGCATTTTAGTAATTGTAAATGCCAGATTTTTGCCAGAACTCCCAGAGTTAAGTCTGCTAACATTTAATCCAGGAGACGAATCGAATCGAATCGAAGAAGACGACGAGAGCTGTCGTGAAATGGGAAGGAAGAAGGATAAGGAAAGATGGAAATAACTGGAAAAGGATGGGAAGGAGGGGAAGAGGAGGAATCGAGGCAAGTGGCCCAACCACTTTGGGACATGTGGTACCTAAGTACTGGAGGCGTAGATGGAGAGGCTTGAATGATGTCGTTACTTGGCTCACAAGGAGAGGATGACGAAGGCAGCGGCAGGAGCTGGGAGTGTCAGAAGGCAGCAAACAGGATGAGTTGGTTATTCTCTTGATCCGCTTTTCATTGCATTGAATTTTGTTCTAGAGAGTTGTATCACACGTATGGGAGAGCTGTAGAAGAGTTCGTTAGTTTGGAGTTGGTGGATTATCTGGTTGACGGTAGGGAATGGCTTTTCGTCGGTGGTGTACGTTGCAGTGTTGTCTTGGAGATGTTGGATGAGTTCTAGGCGAGTCATTGATCTGGGGTATTGCGTCATGGTGAAGAACGAGAGTCCTTTGTGTTTAACGCTTAGTGATCCAGGTATTGGACGTGAGGGAGGTGGAGAAGGCGGTGGTGGAGTTGAGGAAGGTGGTGTTAATGGCGGAGGTAGGGTAGGATCTTGGTTGGTCGTAGTGTGACAAGCCAATCGACGAAATGCTGTCTTGGATGTTGTCAGGTGAATGTTGATTGGAGGATTCAGAAGAGGATGCGTCGTCGTTATCAATTATTAATTCCTTCAAGTCATCTGGCGCTTCAAAACTGACGATCTTCGGGATTATTTTCAAAATCTCAGCTGATGGTGGACTTGCAGGGAAGTTAAATGATGGCATGTTGTTAAGTACAAGAAGTTCATTAATAGTGGTGTTGAAAGTGACAGGTTTTGCAGCATTTTATTAATAGTGGTGTTGAAAGAGCCAGGTTTTGCAGCATTTTGCATGTGGGCAAACATCATGAAGTAATAGAATTTGGTAGAGATATCGTCAGGTGGAGGTTGTGTAGTGAGAGGTGGTGGAGACGACTGTTGAGTGGCTTGTAGAATCTTGGATGTTGTTGATTGAATCTTGGCAATTGCAGCGTATGAAGGAGAGGTTCCAGATGACTTCTTAGTTTCTTCCTTCAGTTTCTTAGAGAGGATATCCTTACGCACTGGGTATTTGGCTGCAAGAGTATGGTAGTCACTCTTACAGTTGATGCAAGTGGGAGCAGCAGTGGAAGTGCAAGAACGAAAATCGTGACCTGCAGACCCACAGGTGGAACATATCTTCTTGTTTTTCACGTGGCAGTCGGCAGTTGAGTGATTCTACGAGTAGCATGTCCAACAAGGTGTTATGTAAGCGAAGCGTTCAGGCTCAATCTGACGAGGGTTGATGTAGTAGTAAGAGATGGCTAGGCCATCAGACAGTGCTCTGGTCGCCATGGTAACGTCTAGAAACGTGACCTTGAGCATCGAGGAAGCATTGGGGATCTTCACAACAGAGTCAATCTTGGCCCAAGTGTTGAGGTCTTCAAGTGATGAAGTAATTTCCTCGATAGACATGTTCGTGTTTAGCCTGTCAAGGCGTTTCATGAACACAGAGCGTTTTGTACATATGTATGGTGACGTGGAGATGGTAAAACCGCGGTCTTCTAATGTCTTCATGGCTGTAGGAGTAAGTACTTTGTCAGCTTCAGCATCATCGAGAAAGATGACGATGAAAGCTTCTTTCAGTGAAGTAATCTTAGAGAATTTGGCGTGAAGACAAGCGTTGAGTGAAGCTGCAAGCTCAAGCTTCGTGGCGTCGTCGACGATAGCAGACTTGGGCTTAATTCTCACACGATGAGACATCGTGGAGATGGTAGAGGTTCCCCTCCCCAACGGGGATCATAGGGAAACTGAATAAGTAAGGAGAGCTGCTATGACCTGCCGTGGCGGGAGTCAGAAGCAGAATCGTCTGTGCCTGTGTGGCGTGTCTGTCTCTGTGTATGTGTGTATCGTGTCTCCAGGAGACAACTGGGAGGAATTCTGGTCAGTATTTAAGGCTGCTGTATAAGTGAGGAATAATGACCTAGCAGAAGTCACACAATTATTTTATCTCAAAGGGCAGGTCAGAAGCAATGCTTATGCCCTGATTCAATCGGGGTGGCCTAGTTGATAATGGGCAAGTCAAGCAAAAGAGGAACTGTCTTTTTTTTTCCAAGAATTGTAATGCTTATGCGTCATGGAATGTTAAGATTAAATGAACTTGACAGATGTGTCAGATGTTTAGGCAGTCATAATGTAAAGGATTGTTATGACAAACTCAATAATTGTTATCAATGCCACAGAGGAAGGCATTATGTAGTAACGTCTGATATTATAGAGATAAATCCGAGGCTGACAGTGGTCGCAAATAATAATTTTATCATAAAAATTTTATCATTAAAATAATTTTATTATTATTCTTATTATTAATTGTTACTTATTATTATTAATTGCTACTTATAATTCATGATTTGGTAATTTGGATTAAAAAAAGAGTCACTGTTATTCCCACTCCAGCATCTCTGACAGTAGCCATGGTGGTGTTATTCGCACTCCAACCTTACTGGCAGTAGCCACGGTGGTGTTTTCACTCCAGCATTACTGACAACAGCCACGATGGTGTTATTCCCACTCCAACCTTACTGACAATAGCCACGGTGGTGTTATTCCCACTCCAGCATTACTGACAGTAACCATGGTGGTGTTATTCCCACTCCAGCCTCCCCTCCCTGACAGGTAGCCATGGAGGTGTTATTCCCACTCCAGCCTTACTGATAGTAGCCACGGTGGTGTTATTCCCACTCCAGCCTTACTGACAGCAGTCACGGAGGTGTTTTTTCCCACTCCAGCCTTACTGTCAGTAGCCATGGTGGTGTTATTCCCACTCCAGCCTCTCTGACAGTAGCCATGGTGGTGTTATTCCCAACTCCAGCCTCTCTGACAGTAGCCACGGTGGTGTTATTCCCACTCCAACCTTATTGACAGTAGCCATGGTGGTGTTATTCCCATACCAACCTTATCGACAGTAGTCACGGTGGTGTTATTGACACTCCAGCCTTACTGGCAGTAGCAACGGTGGTGTTATTCCCACTCCAGCCTCTCTGATAGGTAGCCATGGTGGTTTTATTTCCACTCCAGCCTCTCTGACAGGTGGCCACGGTGGTTTTATTCCCATTCCAGCCTAACTAACAGCAGCCACGGTGGTTTTATTCCCACTCCAGCCTTACTGGCAGTAGCAACAGTGGTTTTATTCCTATTCCAGCCTTACTGACAGCAGCTACAGTCATTTTATTCCCACTCCAGCAGTACTGACAGCAGCCACGGTGGATTTATTCCCACTCCAGCCTTACAGACAGCAGCCACAGTGGTTTTATTCCCACTCCAGCCTTACAGACAGCAGCCACAGTGGTTTTATTCCCACTCCAGCCTTACTGACAGCAGAAACGGTGGTTTTATTCCCACTCCAGAATTATTGACAGCAACCTCTCTGCTAGGAGTCATTTGTGTCCATTAGCATTAGTGAAAATTCGATCAGCAGTACTGTTCATATTGATTATTAACTCACCACATTGTTTCAGTCCCTGCGCGATCTCAGCAAGGTATCCCCGTAATGCATAAACCCAGCCACCTCTCTCTTACTGTTCTTCTGTTTTCCTGTACCGTTTTCTGTGTTACGGTACTTTACTGATCTTCTGTGTACTGTATGTGCTGGTCTTCTGTGTTAGTGTACTTTGCTGGTCTTCTGTGTTAATGTAGTGTTCTTCTGTGTTACTGAACTGTGTTGTGTTACTGTTCTTCGCTGGTCTTCTGTGTTACTGTACTGTGCTGTGTTACTGTTCTTCGCTGGTCTTCTGTGTTACTGTAGTGCTCTTTTGGGTTACTGTACTGTTTTCTGTGTTCCTGTACGGTACTGTTCTTCAGTGTTACTGTACTGTGGTGGTCTTCAGTGTTACTGTACTGTGCTGGTATTCAGTGTTACTGTACTGTGGTGGTCTTCAGTTTTTTACTGCTACTGTGCTGGTATTCAGTGTTACTGTACTGTGCTGGTATTCAGTGTTACTGTACTGTGGTGGTCTTCAGTGTTACTGTACTGTGGTTGTCTTCAGTGTTACTGTACTGTGCTGGTCTTCAGTGTTACTGTACTGTGGTGGTCTTCAGTGTTACTGTACTGTGGTGGTCTTCGGTGTTACTGTACTGTGGTGGTCTTCAGTGTTACTGAAACTGTGGTTGTCTTCAGTGTTACTGAAACTGTGCTGGTCTTCAGTGTTAACTGTACTGTGGTTGTCTTCAGTGTTACTGTACTGTGCTGGTCTTCAGTGTTACTGTACTGTGGTGGTCTTCAGTGTTACTGTACTGTGGTGGTCTTCGGTGTTACTGTACTGTGGTGGTCTTCAGTGTTACTGTACTGTGCTGGTCTTCAGTGTTACTGTACTGTGCTGGTCTTCAGTGTTACTGTACTGTGGTTGTCTTCAGTGTTACTGTACTGTGCTGGAAATTCAGTGTTACTGAAACTGTGGTGGTCTCAGTGTTATTGTACTGTGCTGGTATTCAGTGTTACTGTACTGTGGTTGTCTTCAGTGTTACTGTACTGTGGTGGTCTTCAGTGTTACTGTACTGTGGTTGTCTTCAGTGTTACTGTACTGGGTGGCCCTTCAGTGTTACTGTACTGGGGCTGGTATTCAGTGTTACTGTACTGTGGTGGTCTTCATGTTACTGTACTGTGGTGGTCTTCAGTGTTACTGTACTGTGCTGGTATTCAGTGTTACTGTACTGTGGTGGTCTTCAGTGTTACTGTACTGTGCTGGTATTCAGTGTTACTGTACTGTGGTGGTCTTCAGTGTTACTGTACTGTGGTGGTCTTCGGTGTTACTGTACTGTGGTGGTCTTCAGTGTTACTGTACTGTGGTGGTCTTCAGTGTTACTGTACTGTGCTGGTATTCAGTGTTACTGTACTGTGGTGGTCTTCAGTGTTACTGTACTGTGGTGGTCTTCAGTGTTACTGTACTGTGGTGGTCTTCAGTGTTACTGTACTGTGCTGGTATTCAGTGTTACTGTACTGTGCTGGTATTCAGTGTTACTGTACTGTGGTGGTCTTCAGTGTTACTGTACTGTGGTGGTCTTCGGTGTTACTGTACTGTGGTGGTCTTCAGTGTTACTGTACTGTGGTGGTCTTCAGTGTTACTGTAATGTGCTGGTTTTCAGTGTTACTGTACTGGGGTGGTCTTCAGTGTTACTGTACTGTGGTGGTCTTCAGTGTTACTGTACTGTGGTGGTCTTCAGTGTTACTGTACTGTGCTGGTATTCAGTGTTACTGTACTGTGCTGGTATTCAGTGTTACTGTACTGTGCTGGTATTCAGTGTTACTGCACTGTGCTGGTCTTCAGTGTTACTGTACTGTGCTGGTATTCAGTGTTACTGTACTGTGCTGGTATTCAGTGTTACTGAACTGTGGTGGTCTTAAAGTGTTACTGTACTGTGCGGTATTCAGTTTTTACTGTACTGTGGTGGTCTTCAGTGTTACTGTACTGTGCTGGTATTCAGTGTTACTGTACTGTGCTGGTATTCAGTGTTACTGTACTGTGCTGGTCTTCAGTGTTACTGTACTGTGCTGGTATTCAGTGTTACTGTACTGTGGTGGTCTTCCAGTGTTACTGTACTTGCGGGTATTCATGTTTACTGTACTGTGCGGTATTCAGTGTTACTGAACTGTGCTGGTATTCAGTGTTACTGTACGTGGTGGTCTTTCAGTGTTACTGTACTTTTGCGTATTCAGTGTTACTGTACTGTCTGGTATTCAGTGTTACTGTACTGTGGTGGTCTTCAGTGTTACTGTACTGTGCTGGTATTCAGTGTTACTGTACTGTGCTGGTATTCAGTGTTACTGTACTTTTGCTGGTATTCATGTTACTGTACTGTGGTGGTCTTCAGTGTTACTGTACTGTGCTGGTATTCAGTGTTACTGTACTGTGCTGGTATTCAGTGTTACTGTACTGTGGTGGTCTTCAGTGTTACTGTACTGTGCTGGTCTTCAGTGTTACTGTACTGTGCTGGTCTTCAGTGTTACTGTACTGTGCTGGTATTCAGTGTTACTGTACTGTGCTGGTATTCAGTGTTACTGTACTGTGCTGGTATTCAGTGTTACTGTACTGTGCTGGTCTTCAGTGTTACTGTAACTGTGCTGGCCCTTCCCAGTGTTACTGTACTGTGCTGGTATTCAGTGTTACTGTACTGTGCTGGTATTCAGTGTTACTATACTGTTCTTCTGTGTTACTGAAATGTTCCTCTGTGTAAATGTATAGCACTGGTTTTCTGTGTTACTCTAATGTGCTGGTCTGGTGTTGCTGTACTGTTCTTCTGTGTTACTGTACTGGTCTTCTCTCTTACTGTACTATTCTGTACTGTACTATGTTTGTGGGAAACAATCAGGCTGCAGCAGGGATTTTCAGGGATTTTTTTTTTTATTTAAAACATTACAATACAAGGTGGAAATTATATTAAAAGGTACACAAAATGAGTTAAATCACAAATTCCCAATTCACCCTCACAAAAATGATTACAACAGACAAAAGTGTTCTGACACCCTAATACCACACACCATGTACACCCAGTTATACCAGAGTTATATACCTGTGAAGGCTGAAACTTTTGACACAATTACCTCCCCCTCCCCCCTCCCCCTCCCCCCCCCCCCTCCCCCCCCCTCCCCCCCTCCCCCCCCCCCCCTCCCCCCCTTCCCGCCAAATATAAACCATCACCAACCCGACTGCATCTTAACTTAACATAAAGGATACATAGGAATTACAAATATCATGAGTGATGCAGTAACATCTTGGGCACAAAAATATTAATAACAATTAAATGGGATACATGTCTTTACTTAACACAATGACACCTCAACCTGGTGAAAGAAAAAACCGCAAAAGTTTATTTTTCTAAGAAGGTTGCAATAATGAATGTCAACTCTCAAAGGCAACTTATGTGCAATCTTAGCATGTAAACCCTAGTCATTGCACATGGTATTTAAATAAAACTTTATATTATGAAAACCATCAGAGAATACAAAGGTATAAAGTATAAACCGCAGCCATGTAGCGGATACGCGCAAAAATTCCACATACTTCCCTAACACAGATAAAACAAAACAAAATTTTGTGACAACTGAACCTAAACACAACTCACATCATATGACTTAAGACTACTATGTACATAGATAACAACATAATAATATGACTTAAGACTGCTATGTACATAGATAACAACATATTAATATGACTTAAGACTGCTATGTACATAGATAACAACATAATAATATGACTTAAGACTGCTATGTACATAGATAACAACATATTAATATGACTTAAGACTGCTATGTACATAGATAACAACATAATAATATGACTTAAGACTGCTATGTACATAGATAACAACATAATAATATGACTTAAGACTGCTATGTACATAGATAACAACATATTAATATGACTTAAGACTGCTATTTTACATAGATAACAACATAAAAAAATATACTTAAGACTACTTTTGTACATAGATAACAACATATTAATATGACTTAAGACGCTATGTTCATAGATAACAACATAATAAATGACTTAAGACTGCTATGTACATAGATAACAACATAATAATATGACTTAAGACTACTATGTACAAGATAACAACATAATAATATTTACTTAAGACTGCTATTTACATAGATAACAACATAATAATATGACTTAAGACTGCTAAAGTACATAGATAACAACAAATAATATGACTTAAACTACAATGTACATAGATAACAACATAATAATATGACCCTTTAAGACTGCAATGTAAAATAGATAACAACATAATAATATGACTTAAGACTGCTATGTACATAGATAACAACATAATAATATGACTTAAGACTGCTATGTACATAGATAACAACATATTAATATGACTTAAGACTGCTATGTACATAGATAAAAAACATAATAATATGACTTAAGACAACTATGTACAATAGATAACAACATAATAAATGACTTAAGACTGCTATGTACATAGATAACAACATATTAATATGACTTAAGCTGCTAATTTTACAATAGATAACAACATAATAATATGAAATTAAGACAAATATGTACATAGATAACAACATAATAATATGACTTAAGACTGCTAGTACATAGATAACAAAATAAAATATGACTTAAGACTGCTATGTACATAGATAACAACATAATAAATGAAATTAAGACTACTAGTACATAGATAACAACATAATAATAGACTTAAGACTGCTATGTACATAGATAACAACATAATAATATGACTTAAGACTGCTATGTACATAGATAACAACATAAAAATATGACTTAAGACTACTATGTACATAGATAAAAAACATAATAATATGACTTAAGACTGCTATGTACATAGATAACAACATAATAAAAAGACTTAAGACTGCTGTGTACATTTGATAACAACATAATAATATGACTTAAGACTACTATGTACATAGATAACAACATAATAATATGACTTTAAGACTGCAAAGTACATAGATAACAACATAAAATATGACTTAAGACTGATAGTACATAGATAACAACATAATAATATGACCCTTTAAAACTGCTATGACATAGATAACAACATAAATAATATGACTTTAAGACTGCTATGTACATAGAAAAACAACATAATAATATGACTTAAGACTGCTATGTACATAGATAACAACATAATAATATGACTAAGACTACTAGTACATAGATAACAACATAAAAAATATGACTTAAGACTGCTATGTACATAGATAACAACTTAATAATATGACTTAAGACTGATATGTACATAGATAAACAACATAATAATATGACTTAAGACTGCTATGTACATAGATAACAACATAATAATATGACTTAAGACTGCTATGTACATAGATAACAACATAAAAAATATGACTTAAGACTACTATGTACATAGATAACAACATAATAATATGACTTAAGACTGCTATGCATATAGATAACAACATAATAATTGACTTAAGACTGCTATGTACATAGATAACAACATAATAATATGACTTAAGACTGCTATGTACATAGATAACAACATAATAATATAACTTAAAAACTGCTATTTTCCATGATAAAAAATATAATAATATGGCTTAAGACTGCTATGTACATAGATAAAAAACAAATTTAAAATGACCCTTTAAAACTGCTATTACATAGATAACAACAAAATAATATGACCCTTTAAAACTAAATATGTACATAAAAAAACAACATAATAATATGACTTTAAGACTGCTATGTACATAGATAACAACATAATAATATGACTTAAGACTGCTATGTACATAGATAACAACATAATAATATGACTTAAGACTGCTATGTACAAAAGATAACAACATAATAATATGACTTAAGACTGCTATGTCCATAGATAAAAACATAATAATATGGGCTTAAGACTGCTATGTACATAGATAACAACATATTAATATGAAATTAAGACTGCTATGTACATAGATAACAACATAATAATATGACTAAGACTGCTATGTACATAGATAACAACATATAATATGACTTAAGACTGCTATGTACATAGAAAAACAACATAATAATATGACTTAAGACTGCTATGTACATAGATAACAACATAATAATATGACTTAAGACTGCTATGTACATAGATAACAACATAATAATGACTTAAGACTGCTATGTACATAGATAACAACATAATAATATGACTTAAGACTGCTATGTACATAGATAACAACATAATAATATGACTTAAGACTGCTATGTACATAGATAACAACATAAATAATACGACATTAAGACTGCTATGTACATAGATAACAACATAATAATAGACTTAAGACTACTAGTTTCAAAGATAACAACATAATAATATGACTTAAGACTGCTATGTACATAGATAACAACATAATAATATGACTTAAGACTGCTATGTACATAGATAACAACATAATAATAAAGACTTAAGACTGATATGTTAAAATAGATAACAACATCATAATATGACTTAAAAACTGCTATGACATAGATAACAACATAATAATATGACTTAAGACTACTATGTACATAGATAACAACATAATAATATGACTTAAGACTGGTATGTACATAGATAACAACATAATAATATGACTTAAGACTGCGAGAGGTAGTCTAGCGAAAGGCAGCAATCGAGGGGCAGTCTAGCGAGGGGCAGTCTAGGGGAGGGGCAGTTTTAGCGGGAGGGGCAGCTATCTAGGGGCATCTAATGAGGGGCAGTTATAGCAGGGGCCCCTCTAGCGAGTGGCAGTCTAGCAGAGGGCAATCTAGCGAGGGGCAGTCTAGCGTGGGGAAGTCTAACGAGGGTCAGTTTAGCGAGGGGCAGTCTAGCGAAGGGCAGTCAAGCGAGGGACACTCTAGCTAGGCGAAGTCAAGTGAGGGGCAGCCTATCGAGGGGCAGCCAAGCGAGGCACAGTCTAGCGATGGGCAGTTTATTGAAGGGCAGTCTAGTGAGGGGCAGTCTATTCAGGTGCAGTCTAGCGAGAGGCAGTCTAGCGAGAGGCAGTCTAGCGAGGGGCAGCCAAGCGAGGGGCAGTCTACCGAGGGGCAGTCTATCGAGGGGCACTCTATCGAGGGTCAGTCTAGTGAGGGGCAGTCTAGCGAGGGGCAGTCTAGCGAAGGACAGCCTAGCGAGGGGCAGACTTGCGAGGGGCAATCTAGCGAGGCGCAGACTAGCGATGGGCAGTCTTGTGAAGGGAAGTCTTGAGAGGGGAACTCTAGGAGGGGCAAGTTCTATCGAAGGCACCAGTCTAAGTGAGTGGCACAGTCAAGCGAGGGGGCAGTTAGAGAGAGGCACAGTCGAGCGAGGGCCGTCTAGTGAGCGCAGTCAGCGGGGGGCAGTATAGCGCAAGGGGCAGTCTGGTTAGGGGCAGTCTAGCGAGGGGAAGTATAGCGAGAGGGCAGTTTAAGGAGGGGCAGTCTAGCGAGCCGAGGGGCAGTCTAGCGAGGGGCAGTCTTGCGAGGGCAGCCTAGTTAGGTGCAGACTAGTTTTTTTTTAAAAGTGGTGGCCAGTCTAGCGAGGAGCAGTCTAGGAGGAGGCAGTCTAGCGGAGGGGCAGCTAGCGAGGGGCGTCTAGTTGGGGCAGTCTAGTGACGGGCGTCTAACGGGGGGCAGTTTAGCTAGGGGCCGGTTTGGCGAGGGGCAGTCATGCGAGATGCAGCCTAGCCGGGGTTGCAGGGGCAGCCATAGCGAGGGGCAGTCTATGGAAAGGCACTATGGCGATGGGCTGTCTAGCGAGGGGCAGCCAAGAGAGGAACAGTCTAGAGAGAGGCAGTCTATCGAGGGGTAGTCTACCTAGTGTTGAGCAGTGTAGGAGTGTCTGTCTAGCAGGGTCAGTCTTGCGAGAGGCAGTCTAGCGAGCGGCTTTCTAGTGAGGGGCAGTCTAGCTAGGGGCAGTCTATCGAGGCGCAGTCTACTGAGGGGACGTCAGGAGAGGCAGTCTAGCGAGAGGCAGTCTAGCGTGGGGCATTCTAGTCAAGGGCAGTCTAGCGAGAGGAAGTCTACCGAGGGGCAGTCTAGTGAGGTGCAGTCTAGTGAGGGAGAGTCTGGCGAGGGGCAGCGTAGCGAAAGGCAGTCTAGCGAGGGGCAGTCTTGCGATGGGTACACTAGTGATGGGCAGTCTTGTGAGGGGCAGTCTAGCGAGAGGCAGTCTAGCGAGGGGCAGTATAGCTATGGGCAGTATAGCTAGGGGCAGTCTAGTGAGTTGCAGTCTAACGAGAGGCAGTCTAGCGAGGGGCAGCCCAGCGAGGGGCAGTCTAGCGAGGGGCAGTCTAGCGAGAGGCAGTCTAGCGAGAGGAAGTCTTGCGAGGGACAGTCTAGCGAGGGTCAGTCTAGCGAGGGCCAGTCTAGTGAGGGATATACTAGTCAGGGGCAGTCTACTGAGGGACAGTCTAGCGAGAGGTAGTCTAGCGAGGGGCAGTCTAGTGAGGGGCAGTCTAGTGAGTGGCAGTCTAGCGAGGGGCAGTCTAGCGAAAGGTAGACTGCTAGGGGCAGTCTAGCGAGGGCAGTCTAGTCAGGTGCAGTCTAGCGAGAGGCAGCCTAGTGAGAGGCAGTCTAGCGAGGGGCAGTCTAGCGAGGGGCAGTCAAGCGAGGGGCAGTCTAGTGAGGGGCAGTCTAGTGACAAGCAGTCTAGCGAGGGGCAGTCTAGCGATGGGCAGCCTAGCAATGGCGTAGTCTAGAGAGGGCCGCTAGCGACGGGCAGGCCTAGCGAGGGGGCAGACTAGCGAAGTGGCAGTTCTTGCGTGGGGCAGTCATGCGAGAGGCAGCCTAAGCCAGTGGCAGCCTGGCGATGGGCAGTCTATCTAGGGGCAATCTAGCAAGGGGCAGTCTAGCGAGGGGCAGTCTTGCGAGGGGCAGCCAAGCGAGGGGCAGTCTAGAAAGGGGCAGTCTATCGAGGGGCCGTCTAGTGATGAGCAGTCTAGCGAGTTGCAGTCTTGCGGGGGCGTCTTAGCGAGGGGCAGCTAGCGAGTGGCAGTCTAGCGATGGGGCTGTCTTAGGTGTGGCGTCTTGCGATGGACAGTCTAGCGAGAGACAGTCTAGCGAGAGGCAGTCTAGCGAAGGGCAGTCTAGTGAGGAGCAGTGTAGTGTGTTGCAGTCTTGCGAGAGGCAGTTTAGCGAGGGGCAGCCTAGCGAGGGGCAGTCTCGAGAGGTTCAGTCTTGCGAGGGGACAGTCTAGGAGTGGAATCTAGTGTAAGGGCAGACTAGTGAGGGGCAGTCTAGCGAGAGGCAGTCTAGCAAGAGGCAGTCTAGCAAGGGGCACTATAGCGAGGGGCAGTCTAGCTAGGGGTAGTGTAGCGAGGGGCAGTCTAGCGAGGTTCAGTCTTGCGAGGGACAGTCTGGCTAGGGGCAGTCTAGCGAGATGCAGTCTAGCGAGGGGCAGTCTAGCGAGGGGCAGCAGTCCAGCGAGGGGCACAGTCTAGCGAGGGGTCAGTCTAGCGAGGGCAGTCTAAGCGAGGGGCAATCTAGCGAGGGGCAGTCTTGCGAGGGACCAGTTAACGAGGAACAGTCTAGCTAGGGGCAGTCTAGCGAGGGGCGTTCTAGCGAGGGGGCAGCCTTGCGAAGGGAAGCCTAGAGAGTGGCGCAGCTAGCGAGGGCAGTTAGTAGAGGGGCAGGTCTAATGAAGGGCAGTCTCTAGTTGAGGGGTTCGTCTAGTGAGGGGCAGTCCAGCGGAGGGACGCCTCCTTGCGAGGGACAGTCTTGCTAGGGCAGCGAACGAGGGGCAGCTATGCGAGCGGCTGTCTAGAGAGGGGCAGTTCTAGTGGAGGGGCCAGTTTCTAGTGAATGGGGCAAGTCTAGCGAGAGGCAGTCAGTCTTAGCGATAGCTGACTATGGAGCGGCTGTCTAGCGAAAGTGCAGTCTAGCGAGGGCAGCAGCGTCGTTTGCGAAAGGCAGTCTCGCGAGGGGGCCGTCAGTCTTGCGTGGGTACATAGTGATGGGCAGTCTTGTGAGGGGCAGTCTAGCGAGAGGCAGTCTATCGAGGGGCAGTATAGCTAGGGGCAGTATAGCTAGGGGCAGTCTAGTGAGTTGCAGTCTAACGAGAGGCAGTCTAGCGAGGGGCAGCCCAGCGAGGGGCAGTCTAGCGAGGGGCAGTCTAGCGAGAGGCAGTCTAGCGAGAGGCAGTCTTGCGAGGGACAGTCTAGCGAGGGTCAGTCTAGCGAGGGCCAGTCTAGTGAGGGATATACTAGTCAGGGGCAGTCTACTGAGGGACAGTCTAGCGAGAGGTAGTCTAGCGAGGGGCAGTCTAGTGAGGGGCAGTCTAGTGAGTGGCAGTCTAGCGAGGGGCAGTCTAGCGAAAGGTAGACTAGCTAGGGGCAGTCTAGCGAGGGGCAGTCTAGTCAGGTGCAGTCTAGCGAGAGGCAGCCTAGTGAGAGGCAGTCTAGTGAGGGGCAGTCTAGTGACAAGCAGTCTAGCGAGGGGCAGTTTAGCGATGATGGGCAGCCTAGCGAGGGGTAGTCTAGCGAGGGGCCGCCTAGCGATGGGCAGCCTAGCGAGGGGCAGCCTAGCGAGTGGCAGTCTAGCGAGGGGCAGTCATGCGAGAGGCAGCCTAGCCAGGGGCAGCCTGGCGATGGGCAGTCTATCTAGGGGCAGTCTAGCAAGGGGCAGTCTAGCGAGGGGCAGTCTTGCGGGGGAGCGAAGGCGAGGGGGCAGTCTAGAAAGGGGCAGTCTATAGAGGGGCCGTCTAGTGATGAGCAGTCTACGAGTTGCAGTCCTGCGAAGGGGCCGTATAGGAGGGGCCAGGCTCTAGCGAGTAGCAGTCTTGCGAAGGGCAGTCTAGGTAGTGGCAAGTATTGCGATGGACAGTCTAGCGAGGGGCAGTCTAGGGAGTAGCGTCTCGCGAAGGGCAGTGTTAGCGAGGGGCCAGTGTAGTGGTTGCAGTCTAGCGAGAGGCAGTTTAGCGGGGGGCAGGCCTAGCGAAGGGGCCAGTCTAGAGAGGTTCAGTTTGCGAGGGGACAGTCTAGTGAGTGTATTCTAGTGAAGGGCGTCTAGTGAGGGGCAGTCTAGCGAGAGGCAGGTCTAGCAAGGGCGTCTAGCAGGGGCACTATAGCGAGGGCAGTCTAGCTAGGGGTTAGTCTAGCGAGGGGCAGTCTAGCGAGGTTTCAGTCTTGCGAGGGGGTGGGGGCGGGGGGGGGGGGGACAGAATGGCTAGGGGCAGTCTAGGCGAGGGGCAGTCCAGCGAGGACAGTCTTCTAGCGAGGGGCAGTCTAGCGAGGGGCAGTCCGGGGAGGGGCAATTAGCGAGGGGGCAGTCTTTGCGAGGGACAGTCTAACGAAGAACGAGTCAGCTAGGCGGCAGGCTAGCGAGGGGCAGTCTAGCGCGGGGCAGCTTGCGAGGGAAGCCTAGATGAGTGCTGCCTCGCGAGGGGCAGTCTATAGAGGGGCAGTCAATGAAGGGCTGTCTAGCGTGGGGCAGTCTAGCGAGGGGCAGTCTAGCGGAAGGGCAGTCTAGCGAGGGATTTCTAGCGAGTGGCTGTCTAGCGTCGGGCAGTCTAGCGAGGGAAATCTAGCGAGGGGCAGTTTAGCAAGGGGCATTCAAATGAGGATCCGTCTAGCTAGGTGCAGTCTAGTGAGGGGTCGTCTAGTGAGGGGCAGTCGAGCGAGGGGCAGCCTTGCGAGGGACAATCTTGCTGGGAGGGGCAGCGAACGAGGGGCAGCTAGGAGGGCAGTCTAGAGAAAGGCAGCCTAGCTTGGGGCACGTTAGAGAGGGGCAGTTCTAGCGAGGGCATCTAGCGAGGGGCAGTCTAGCGAGGGGCAGTCTAGCGAGGGGCATTCTAGCGAGTGGCAGAGTACCGAGGGGCAGTCTAGCGAGGGGCAGTGTAGCGAGGGGCAGTCTAGCGAAAGGTTCAAGTCTCTAACGAGGACTCAGGTCTAGCGAGAAGAGTCATTCGAGGGGCCAGCGTTGCGATAGGCAGCTAGCGAGGGAGAGCCTAGCGAGGGGCAGTCTATCGATGGGCAGTCTAGCGAAGGGCAGTCTAGAGCGGGACAGTCTAGCGAGGGGCAAAATAGCGATGGGGCACAGAATAGCGAGGGGGTCTAAGCTAGTGGCAATCTAGCAAGGGCAGTTCTAGGAAGGGGCAGTCTAGCGAGGGGCAGTCTAGCGAGGTTCAGTCTAGCGCGGGACAGTTCTGTAGGAGCAGTCTAGCGAGATGTCAGTCTAGGCGAGGGGCAGTCTGCCGAAGGGGCGTCAGCGGGGCAGTCTTCTAGCGAGGGGCAACAGTTAGAGAGGGGCAAGTCTAGCGAGGGGCAAACTAAGCGATGGGCAGACTAGCGAGGGCGTCTAGCTAGTGGCAATCTAGCGATGGAAGTCTAGCGAGGGGCAGTTGAAGCGAGGATTGTCTAGCTAGGGGTCCCAGTCTAGTGTGGGGAGTCTAGCGAGAGGCGTCTAGCGAGAAGGCAGGTCTCGCAATGGGCTAGTCTAGTGTGGGGCAGTCTGCGAGCAGCAGTCTAGAGAGGGGCAGCCTACCGAAGGCAACAGTCTAGCGAGGGGCAAGTTAGTGAGGGGCCAAGTTCTAGAGCGAGTCAGTCTAGGAGGGGCGCTAGCGAAGGCCAGTTCTAGCGAGGGGCAGTTTTAGCAAGGGCAGTCTAGCAAGGGGCAGTTCAAGCGAGGGAGTCTAGCGATTGGCAATCTAGAACGAGGGCAGTTCTAGCGTGGGGCAGTTCTAGCGAGGGGCCAGTTTCTAGCGGAGGGGCATTCTAGCGAGGGGCAGTTCAAGGCGGGGGGCAGTCTAGCGGAGGCCGGAGTCTAGCGAGGGGCAGCCTTAGCGAGGGGCAGGCCAAGCGAGGGGCCAGTCTGTCGAGGGCAGTCTCGGTGAAGGTGCAGTCTAGCTTGGCGGAGTCTAGCGGGGGCAGTAGTTTACGAGGGCGGTTCTACGAGGGGCAGTCTAGCGAGGATCAGTCTTTCGAGGTGCACTCTAGTGAGGGGCAGTCTAGCGAGGGGCAGTTAGTGAGGGCAGTCTAGGAGAGGCAGTCTAGCGAGGGGCGGCCGAGCGAGGGCAGTCTAGCGGGGCAGTTTAGCAAGGGGCAAGTCTAGCAAGGGGCTGTCAAGCGAGGGGCAGTTAGCCGTTGGCAATCTAGCGAGGGCCTAGTCTAGGCGTGGGGCAGTCAGCGAGGGCAGTCTAGCGAGGGCATTCTAGGCGAGGGGCAGTCAAGCGGGGGCAGTCTAGCGAGGCGAAAAGTCTAGCGAGGGGAGCTAGCGAGGGGCAGCCAAAGCGAGGGCAGTCTGTCGAGGGGCAGTCAGTGAAGTGCAGTCTAGCTAGGCGGAGTCTAGCGAGGGGCGTTAGCGAGGGATAGTCTAGTTAGGGGCCAGTCTAGCATGGGGCAGTTTCTATGCGAGGGGCAGTCTAGCGAGGTGCATTCTAGCGCGGGGCAGTCAGCTGGGGGCAGTCTAGCGAGGCGAAAAAGTCTAGCGAGGGCAGCTAGCGCAGGGGCAGGCCAGGAGGGGCAGTCTAGTCGGGGGCCAGTCTAGTGTAAGGGCAGTCTAGATAGGCCGGAGTCTAGCGAGGGGCAGTCTACCGATGGGCGGTTCTAGCGAGGGGCAGTCTAGCGAGTCTGTCTATCGAGGTGCACTTAGTGAGGGGCAGTCTAGTGAGGGGCAGTTCTTGGAGAGCCAGTCTAGTGAGGGACAGTCTAGCGAGGGGCAGTAGTCTAGTGAGAGGCAGCTAGCGAGGGACAGTTCTAGCGGAGAGAGGGCAGTCTATCGAGGGCAGTCTAGTGAGGGGCAGTCTAGCGAGACGCAGTCTAGCGAGGGGGGGGCTGCCTAGCGCGGGGCAGGGTTTAAGCGGAGGGGCAGTTAGTGAAGGGCAGCCTAGCGAGGCGGAGGAGTCTAGCGAGGGGCCAGTCTACCGAGGAACGGTCTAGCGAGGGGCAGTCTAGCGAGGATCAGTCTATCGAGGTGCAGTCTTGTTTGGGCAGTCTAGTGAGGTGCAGTCTAGAGGAGAGGGCAGTCTAGTGTAGGGGCACAGTCTAGCGAGGGGCAGTCTAGTGAGAGGGCAGTCTAGCGATGGGCTGTCTAGTGAGGAGCAGTCTATTCGCGGGGCTGTTAGCGAGGGGCAGTCTAGTGATGGAGTCTTGCGAGACGCAGTCTCGCGAGGGGGCAGCCTGGAGTGGGGCAGTCTATCGAGGGGCAGTTCTAGTGAGGGAAGTCAGCCGAGGCGGAGTCTATCGAGGGGCCAGTCTACGAGGGGAAACTGTATAGCGAGGGGCAGTCTATCGAGGATCGTCTAGTGACTGGGACAGTCTAGTGAGGTGCAGTCTAGGGAGAGGCAGGTCTAGTGAGGGGCAGTCTGCGAGGGCAGTCTAGTGAGAGGCAGTTAGCGAGGGGCAGTCTAGTGAGGAGCAGTCTAGCGAGGGGCAGTCTAGTGAGGGGCAGTCTAGCGAGACGCACAGTCTAGCGAGGGCAGTCTTAGCGAGGGGCCAGTCTAGCGAGGGGCAGACTTGGAGGGGCAGTCTATCGGGGGGAAGTCTAGACGAGGTTCAGTCTAGCGAGGGGCTGCTAATGAGTGGGCAGACTAGCGGTAGGCAGTCTATCTAGGGCGTCTTGCGAGAGTGGCCAGTCTATCGAGGGGCAGTCTAGCGAGGGGCAGTCTAGCGAGGGGCAGTCTAGTGATGAGCAGTCTAGCGAGAGGCAGTCTAGCGAGAGGCAGTCTAGCGAGAGGCAGTCTAGCGAGAGGCAAGTTAGCAAGGGGTAGTGTAGCGAGGGGCTCTCTGCGAGAGGCAGTCTGTTAGGGGCGTCTTGCGAGAGACAGTCTAGCGAGAGGCAGTCTAGCGAATTGCAGTCTAGCAGGGGCAGTCTAGGGAGGGGAATCTAGCGAGGGGGCAGTCAAGCGAGGGGCAGTCTAGTGAGGTGGCAGTCTAGTGAACAAAGAGTTTAACGAGGGGAGTCTAGCGTGGGCAGCCTAGCGGAGGGGTAGTCTAAGCGAGGGGCCGCCTAGCGAAGGGGCTACTAGCGATGGGGCATGCCTAGCGAGTGGCAGTTAGCGAGGGGCAGTCTTGCGAGAGGCAGCCTAGCCAGGGGCAGCTGGCGCTGGGCAGTCTTCGAGGGGCAGTCTAGAAAGGGGCAGTCTAGCGAGGGGCAGTCTAGTTCTTGGCGAGGGCAGGCCAATCGACGGGCAGTCTAGAAAGGGGCAGTCTATCGAGGGGCCGTATAGTGGATGAGCAGTCTAGCGAGTTGCATTATTGACGAGGGGCCAGTCTAGCGAGGGGCAGGCCTTAGCGAGTTTCAGTCTAGCGATGGGCAGTCTAGGTAGGGGCAGTCTTGCGATGGACAGTCTAGCGAGGGGCAGTCTAGCGAGAGGCAGTCTAGCGAAGGGCAGTCTAGCAAGGGGCAGTCTAGTGTGTTGCAGTCTAGCGAGAGGCAGTTTTAGCGAGGGGCAGCCTTGCGAGGGGCAGTCTAGAGAGGTTCAGTCTTGCGAGGGACAGTCTTGTGGGGGTATTCTGTGAGGTGCGGTCTAGTGATGGGCTGTCTAGCGAGAGGCAGTCTAGCGAGAGGCAGTCTAGCAAGGGGCAGTATAGCGAGGGGCAGTCTAGCTAGGGGTGGTCTAGCGAGGGGCAGTCTAGCGAGGTTCAGTTTGCGAGGGCTAGTCTAGCGAGGGCAGGTCTAGCGAAGGGGCCCGTCAGCGTAGGGGCACTGTCTAACGAGGGCAGTCCAGCGAGGGGCCAGTCTTTCTAGCGAGGGGCAGTCTGGAAGGGCAGTCTAGCGAGGGGCAGTCTAACAGGACAGTCTAGCTAGGGGCAGTTAGCGCGGGGGCAGTCTAGCGAGGGGCAGCCAGCGAGGGGTAGTCTACCTAGTGGCCGCCTAGCGAAGGGCAGTCTTGCGAGGGGCAGTCTAACAAGGGACAGTCTAGCTAGGGGCAGTCTAGCAAGGGGCAGTATAGCGAGGGGCAGTCTAGCTAGGGGTAGTCTAGCGAGGTTCAGTCTTGCGAGGGACAGTCTAGCGAGGGGCAGTCTAGCTAGGGGCAGTCTAGCTAGGGGCAGTCTACCGAGGGGCAGTCTACCGAGGGACAGTCTAGCTAGGGGCAGTCTTGCGAAGGGCAGTCTAGGCAAAGGGGCTTATAGTGAGGGGCTTCTAGCGAGGGCAGTCTATCTAGGCGCAGTTCTTACTGAGGGGCAGGCTAGCTAGAGGAAGTCTAGCGACGGGCAGTCTAGTGAGGGGCAGTCATAGTTCAGGGCAGTTAGCGCGAGTGGCAGGCAGCGAGCAGGCAGTCTACCGAGAGGGCAGTCTAATCAGGGGCAGTCTAGTCAGGGGCAGTCTAGCGAGAGGAAGTCTAGAGAGGGGTAGTCTAGTAAGGAGCAGTCTAGTGAGGGGGAGCCTAGCGAGAGGTAGTCCAGCGAGAGGCAGTCTAGTGAGCGGCAGTCTAGCGAGGGGCAGTCTAGCGTGGGCAGCGTAGCTAGGGGCAGTCTAGCGGGGGGCAGTCTTGGGGAGGGGCACACTAGTGAGGGGCAGTCTAGTGAGGGGCTGTCTAGCGAGAGGCAGTCTAGCGAGGGGCAGTCTAGCGAGGTGCAGTCTAGTGAGTTGCAGTCTAGTGAGTGGCAGTCTAGCGAGGGGCAGCCTAGAGTTAGTGTCAACCATCTTTGATATTGTTTTAATGTCACCTTTCACCATTTATATTTCTGGTATATTTTTTTATATCCATGGGGAAGTGGAATAAGAATCTTTCCTCCGTAAGCCATGCGTGTTGTAAAGTCAACTAAAATGCCGGGAACAAGGGGCTAGTAACCCCTTTTCCTGTAATAATTACTAAAAAGAATAAGAAGAAACTGTCAAAGGGGGAATTTCTGAATGTTGTGGATGTTGTGCGAATGATAAGAAAGACATGTTTGTGGATGTTATGAATGAGAAGAAGCTGGATGTCCTGGCTTTAAATCAAAAAAACTGAAGGGGGTGGATGAGTTTCAGGGGGAGAGGAATAAATGGGATTAGGCCAGGGGTTTCAAATAGAGTTAGAGCAAAAGAAGGAGTAGCAATAATGTTAAAGGATAAGCTATGGCAGGAAAAGAGGGAATATAAATGTATTAATTCAAGGATTATGTGGGTAAAATAAAGGTTGGATGTGAGAAGTGGGTTATAGTAAGCATATATGCACCTGGGAAGAGAGAAGTAGAGAGGGAGAGAGAGAGAGAGATTTGGGAAATGTTTAGTGAATGCGTGGGGGGTTTTGAACCCAAATATGACAGTACTTGTGGGTTTGGGGGTTTAATGCTAAAGTGGGTAAAAATTTGTGGGGAGGTAGTAGTAAAATTTTGGGGGGCCAGGGGCAAATGAAAAGGGAGCCTTTAATTGAGCTGTGTAGAAAGAGGTTTGGTAATAAGTAATACATATTTTATGGATAGAGGATAAATAAATATACAAGGTATGATGTGCACGTAATGAAAGTGTTTGTTAGATTATGTTTTTGGTGGATAAAAGGTTGATGGGTAGGCTCAGGATGTACATGTTTATAGAGGGGTAACTGTATATCGGATCATTTTTAGTTGTAGCTACAGTTAGAGTAAGAGGTAGATGAGATAAGAGGAAAATGGCAACAACAAGTAAGAGGGAGGTGACAGTGTATAAACTAAGGGAGGAGGAAGTTTTGGGTGAAATATAAGCAACTATTGGCAGAAAGGTGAGCTGGTGCAAGTAAAGAGTAGTGGGGGGGTTGAAGAGGGTTGGAATGTTTTTAAAAATTCAGTATTAGAATGTGGGCAGAAGCTTATGGTTATAGGAGGGTGGGTGGGAGGAGGAAAAAAGGAGGTGATTGGTGGAATGATGAAGTAAAGGGTGTGATAAAAGAGAAAAAGGTAGTTTATGAGAGGTATTTAGAAAGCAGAAGTTTTATAAGAGGAGCAAAGTATATGGGGAGTAAACGAAAGGTGAAGAGAGTGATGATAGAGTGGAAGAGGCACTGTCAAGAAATTTTAATGAAATAAGAAAAAAATTTGGAGTCAAACAAGTTAAGAAAGCCTAGGGAACGAATAGATTTGTCAGTTAAAAACAGAGTAGGGGAGTTAGTAGATGGGGAGCTGGAGGTATTGGGTAGATGCGAGAATTTTGAGAATTTTTAAATGTCGACGAAGAAAGGAGACGGTAATTTCATGCACTGGCCAGGAGGTATACCATCTTTTAGGAGTGAGAAGAGCAGGATGTGAGTGTAGGGGAGGTGCGTGAGGTATTACGTAGAATGAAACGGGGTAAAGCAGCTGGAACTGACGGGATCATGACAGAAATGTTAAAAGCATGGGAACACATAGGGTTGGAGTGGTTGGTATTTTTGTTTAATGAAATGTATGAAAGAGGGAAGGTGCCTAGGGATTGGCAGAGAGCGTGTATAGTCCCTTTGTATAAAGGGAAGGGGGACAAAAGAGATTGTAAAAATTATAGAGGAATAAGTTTACTGAGTATACCAGAAAAAGTGTATGGTAGGGTTATTATTGAAAAAATTAGAGGTAAGACAGAATGTAGATTTGTGGATGAGCAAGGAGGTTTTAGAGTGGGTAGGGGATGTGTAGATCATGTGTTTACATTGAAGCAATACGTAAACAGTATTTAGATAAAGGTAGGGAAGTTTTTATTGCATTTATGGATTTAGAAAAAGCATATGATAGAGTAGATACGAGAGCAATGTGGCAGATGTTGCAAGTACATGGAATAGGTGGTAAGCTACTAAATGCTGTAAAGAGCTTTTATGAGGACAGTGAGGCTCAGGTTAGGGTGTGTAGAAGAGAGGGAGACTACTTCCCAGTAAAAGTAGGTCTTAGACAGGGATGTGTAATGTCACCATGGTTGTTTAATAGTATATTTATAGATGGGGTTGTAAAAGAAGTAAATACTAGGGTGTTCGAGAGAGGGGTGGGATTAAATTATGGGGAATTAAATACAAAATGAGAAGTGACACAGTTACTTTTTGCTGATGATACTGTGTTTATGGGAGATTCTAAAGAAAAATTGCAAAGGTTAGTGGACGAATTTGGGAGTGTGTGTAAAGGCAGAAAGTTGAAAGCGAACATAGAAAAGAGTAAGGTGATGAGGGTATCAAATGATTTAGATAAAGAAAATTGGATATCAAATTGGGGAGGAGGGGTATGGAAGAAGTGAATGTTTTCAATATTGGGGTTGATTGTCATGGATGGTTTAAAGGAGATTAACCTAAAATTTGGGGAAAAGGAAAAAGGGTGGGGGGTGCATTGAGGATATGGGGAGGCAAAAAATGTTTTTAGGGAAGCAAAAAAAGGAAGTAAAAAGAAAAGTAGTCCCAACACTCTTATATGGTGTGAATTTGGGTTGTAAATGCACACGAGAGGGGGTTTGGGAACAGGGATGTCCTGTCAAAGGGGCTGTGGGGTGTAAATTTATGCAGAAAATTCGGATGTAAAAATTGGGAAAAGGGTGTGATTAAAAAATATTAGTAGGGGGCTGAAGAGGGTTTTTTAGGTGGTTTGTCATTTAGAAGAATGGACAAAGAATGCAGGGAGACGTTTAAATCGTAGAAAAAGGGAAGGGGGTAGGGAGGTCGTCCTAAAAAAATTTGGAGGGGGGGGTAAAAGGGGGTGTTGGGGGCAAGGGGTTTTTGACTTCCAGAAACGGGGGGTGAGCGTTTTAATGGGAGTAAAGGGAAACGAAGGGTTTTTGAGACCTACGAGTGTTGGAGTGGACAGGGTAATAATTAGGAAGGGTTTCGGGGAAACGTTTTTTTATATAAGGGCTTGAGCCCTAAAGGGAATAAAGCCTGCACTCAAAAGGGGGGTTGGGGTATTGGCATTTGAATGGTATTTTGTATTTTTATATGTATACATACTTCTAAAATGTTGTATTTGGGGGACCTCTGCAAAAACAGTATTATGGTGATGAGGTGAAAATGTTTTAAAGATATGAAATATTTCTTTTTTGGGGTTTTTTTTTCTTTTTTGGTCACCCCGCCCCGGTGGGAATCGACCAACTTGTTGAAAAAAAAAAATTTAAATGCTTATACAGTTTACTGTATATTGTAATGAACAGAATAAAGGATACACTCTAATAACATATTTTGGGAGCATACGGTCAGAAGCCGTTTTAAGTCCAAGTCGTCGATAAAAAGTACGTTTTCAGTGAGGAGGCGGATTAGCTGGAAACCTACTCACTGCTTTAAAAGAAAAAAGCATTGATTAACAAATCTGATTCTCACACCTAATAAATTTCATTTAAGGTAATTCGTCCTCATAAAATTAAAGTATATTACTCTTGTAATTCTCTTTAGAAACCAAAACGTTTTATCCACACTTAACCATCACCAAAAACTTCTATTTAATTTTAAAATAATTAAAAATTTTCCAACCCATCATGGCTTACTTGAAAAAATTATAATGAATACAAAACCCGCAAGTGCTGGAATTTATAATTGATATTTTAACCCTTAAAGGTTATACCATGTTTTTATGGCTTTGAGTTTTGGGGCCTACCGTAAACTATGTCAAATTCTAGCGCCTCAAATTTTGCTCGAGAAGCGGACCTACTCTAAAGAATGGTCTGGGACTATTGGGACCCTGCCCCAATGGACCCTGTACAATATGCTATCCTGCACCCTAGACATTCTGTACCTATGGTGCGGTACCATATATGCAGTACCCTATGGTTTTGGTCCATAGGCAGGGGTACCATATGGCAGGGGGACCATATGGTACCGCACTAATATTTTCACATTTTTTCGTTTCAATAATTGTTTTTCAAAAAAAAAATGCAAAAAGTTTTATATTTTGTAAGTTCTATTAATATTTTTACATGTTTTCACCACTGGGGCATTTGCTAAAAGGGGGATGTGAAGCCTTTTCCGGAAAACTCTGATCAGAG
>NC_069437.1:521999-550644 GCF_026875155.1 Cherax quadricarinatus | reverse complement strand
CCATTCTCTAGCGCACTTTAGTTTTTGCCTCACCACACCTTCGGGTAAACCAGGGGCTCGATTTGGTCTTCCCATTATTTCTGTTGCTTTTGGGAATAAACCTTTCCTCTGCCTCCTTGCATTTTGTTGTTACGAATTCCATCATTTCATTTACTGACTTTCCTGCCAATTCTCTGTCCCACTGAACCTCCTGCAGGAAATTCCTCATACCTGTGTAGTCCCCCCTTTTATAGTTTGGCTTTTCAACTCCTGTTACCCTCTCCACTTGTAAATCTATGTATTCAAAACACAGAACCATGTGATCACTAGCTCCTCTGGTTGAAATCGCCCATAACCAGTAACTTTACTCTGCTCGAGTGAGCTCTTCTTGCTACCTCGGCCTTTGTGTCCACCATTGCTCTGTTGCTCTCTTCATATTCCTGTCTTGGCCTCCTGCAGTTCTGTGGTGGATTATGCCCCAGGTAAACTGCAATGACTACCTTATGTTCCCCAGACTGAAGTGTACGTACTATGTAATCCCTTCCTCCAATCTCGTCCATGCCTTCCATTTCCTCAAATATCTCTTATGAGCAGTGCAACCCCTCCTCCCCCTCTGCTCCTATCTTTCCTCAGGATCTGATATACTGGTGGGAACACTGGATCTGTTATTGTCTCAATGAGTTTCGTTTCTGTGACTGCTAAGATGTCTGGGAACTTCTCATTGATTCTTTCATGCCACTCCTCATATTTATTCATTATTCTATCCACAATCATGTACCAAACCTTCAACTTTTCTAAAACTGTGATCCCGGGAAAAGATTGGGGTTGGGGGATCAGGAGCCCTGGTGGGGGCCTATGGAGGGTTGTGGTGGGGGTGGGGCAGAGTTCCTATATGGGGGTTGCTGTAGGGTTGGGGTTTGTGGTGGGGGGTGGGAACGGCGGGATCAGTTGTGTGTGTGTGTGGTGGGGGGGGGGGGGGGGGGTTAGACTGTTCGGTTGCCTTGGGGCTGTCACGGTTGGATTTCTTCTGCGGGTGTTTCTAGAGAGCTTGCCCTTCCACCTACGTCCGGGTTCTTCTGCTCATCTTTGTCACTTCCTCTCGTTCCTCCTTTCGATTTTGTACTCTTTTAGTATCATCCTTTCCTCTTGTGTTCTGTCTCGATCGAGGTACACATTCTAGTACTCTTGTTTCTCTCAGTCGTGCTTTCTCCTGCAGGATCATATTTCAAGTTAACTCTGCCTTGAAAATTACTTTGAGAGGCCGTTTCCATCCCCTTGCAAACCACCCAATTCTCCAAAAATTTACCACTTGGGTCATGTCGCCCTCACCTATTGCTTTCATACCTTCAATCACTTTTTTCTCATGATTCTCTCATCGTAGGTTTTCCCTTCAACTTCCTGGAGCCCGTAGACAAAAACTTACCTCTCCCTTTCGTCCTTCCACTGTGTCTCCCATTGCATCCACTGAGGTGTTTTGGTTCCTTCCATTGGAGCATTCCTTCCTTCAGTCCCTTCCCTGGCTGAGGCCCCTATGCTCAGTGGACTGTCTTTCCTGCTCAGCTGTTCCTGGCCCCTACAGATGTCTGTTAGAGTCTCTGCATATATCATAGCCTCCTCATTGTCTTCAGACCTCTCATCTGTTCCTAGTGTGCTCCTCATCTTTGCCTCGGCCCCATGTGGGTCTGATAGGGCAGTTGTATACAATATAGCATCTTTGCTCCCTCCAGGCTCCTTGTGTGTGTGTGTGTGTGTGTGTGTGTGTGTGTGTGTGTGTGTGTGTGTGTGTGTACTCACCTAGTTGTACTCACCTAGTTGAGGTTGCAGGGGTCGAGTCCAAGCTCCTGGCCCCGCCTCTTCACTGGTCGCTACTAGGTCACTCTCCCTGAACCATGAGCTTTATCATACCTCTGCTTAAAGCTATGTATGGATCCTGACTCCACTACATCGCTTCCCAAACTATTCCACTTACTGACTACTCTGTGGCTGAAGAAATACTTCCTAACATCCCTGTGATTCATCTGTGTCTTCAGCTTCCAACTGTGTCCCCTTGTTACTGTGTCCAATCTCTGGAACATCCTGTCTTTGTCCACCTTGTCAATTCCTCTCAGTATTTTGTAAGTCGTTATCATGTCCCCCCTATCTCTCCTGTCCTCCAGTGTCGTCAGGTTGATTTCCCTTAACCTCTCCTCGTAGGACATACCTCTTAGCTCTGGGACTAGTCTTGTTGCAAACCTTTGCACTTTCTCTAGTTTCTTTACATGCTTGGCTAGGTGTGGGTTCCAAACTGGTGCCGCATACTCCAATATGGGCCTAACGTACACGGTGTATAGGGTCCTGAACGATTCCTTATTAAGATGTTGGAATGCTGTTCTGAGGTTTGCTAGGCGCCCATATGCTGCAGCAGTTATTTGGTTGATGTGCGCTTCAGGAGATGTGCCTGGTGTTATACTCACCCCAAGATCTTTTTCCTTGAGTGATGTTTGTAGTCTCTGCCCCCCTAGACTGTACTCATCTGCGGTCTTCTTTGCCCTTCCCCAATCCTCATGACTTTGCACTTGGTGGGATTGAACTCCAGGAGCCAGTTGCTGGACCAGGTCTGCAGCCTGTCCAGATCCCTTTGTATTTCTGCCTGGTCTTCGATCGAATGAACTCTTCATCAACTTCACGTCATCTGCAAACAGTGACACCTCGGAGTTTATTCCTTCCGTCATGTCGTTCACAAATACCAGAAACAGCACTGGTCCTGGGGACTGACCCCTGTGGGACCCCACTGGTCACAGGTGCCCACTCTGACACCTCGCCTCGTACCATTACTCTCTGCTGTCTTCCTGACAAGTATTCCCTGATCCATTGCAGTGCCTTCCCTGTTATTCCTGCTTGGTCCTCCAGTTTTTGCACTAATCTCTTGTGTGGTACTGTGTCAAACGCCTTCTTGCAGTCTAAGAAAATGCAATCCACCCACCCCTCTCTCTCTTCTCTTACTGCTGTCACCATGTCATAGAACTCCAGTAGGTTTGTGACACAGGATTTCCCGTCTCTGAAACCATGTTGTCTGCTGGTGATGAGATCATTCCTTTCTAGATGTTCCACCATTCTTCTGACAATCTTTTCCATGATTTTGCATGCTATACATGTCAGTGACACTGGTCTGTAGTTTAGTGCTTCATGTCTGTCTCCTTTTTTAAAGATTGGTACCACATTTGCTGTCTTCCATGCCTCAGGCAATCTCCCTGTTTCGATAGATGTATTGAATATTGTTGTTAGGGGTACACATAGCGCCTCTGCTCCCTCTCTCAGGACCCATGGAGAGATGTTATCTGGCCCCATTGCCTTTGAGGTATCTAGCTCACTCAGAAGCCTCTTCACTTCTTCCTCGGTTGTGTGTACTGTGTCCAGCACATGGTGGTGTACCCCACCTCTCCGTCTTTCTGGAGCCCCTTCTGTCTCCTCTGTGAACACTTCTTTGAATCTCTTGTTGAGTTCCTCACATATTTCACTGTCATTTCTTGTTGTCTCTCCTCCTTCCTTCCTTAGCCTGATTACCTGGTCTTTGACGGTTTTCTTCCTGATGTGGCTGTATAACAGCTTCGGGTCAGATTTGGCTTTTGCTGCTATGTCGTTTTCATATTGACGTTGGGCCTCCCTTCTTATCTGTGCATATTCGTTTCTGGCTCTACGACTGCTCTCCTTATTCTCCTGGGTCCTTTGCCTTCTATATTTCTTCCATTCCCTAGCACACTTGGGTTTTTGCCTCCTTGCATCTTTGAGTGAACCATGGGCTCATCCTGGCTTTTTCATTATTCCTGTTACCCTTGGGTACAAACCTCTCCTCAGCCTCCTTGCACATTGTGACTACATATTCCATCATCTCATTAACTGGTTTCCCTGCCAGTTCTCTGTCCCACTGAACCTCATTCAGGAAGTTCCTCATTCCTGTGTAGTCCCCTTTCCTGTAGTTTGGTTTCATTCGTCCTGGCCTTCCTGCTTCCCCCTCCACTTGTAGCTCTACTGTGTATTCGAAGCTCAAAACCACATGATCGCATGGCCCAAGGGGTCTTTCATATGTGATGTCCTCAATATCTGCACTACTCAAGGTGAATACTAAGTCCAGTCTTGCTGGTTCATCCTCTCCTCTCTCTCTCTTGTAGTGTCCCTTACGTGTTGGTACATGAAGTTTTCCAGTACCACCTCCATCATCTTAGCCCTCCATGTATCTTGGCCCCATGTGGCTCCAAGTTCTCCCATTCGATCTCCTTGTGGTTAAAGTCGCCCATGATCAGGAGCTTTGCCCTACATGTATGAGCTCTTCTGGCCACTGCAGCCAGTGTGTCAACCATCGCTCTATTGCTCTCGTCATACTCTTGCCTTGGCCTCCTGCTTTTTCTGTGGTGGGTTATACATCACTGCAATTATCACCTTGGGACCTCCAGAGTGAAGCGTTCCCGCTATGCAATCACTTTCTTCTCCGCTGTCTCCTCTCTCCAGCTCATCAAAATTCCATCGGTGTTTGATCAGCAATGCCACTCCTCCCCCCCCTGTTCCTTCTGTCTTTCCTCAGGATCTGGTATCCCGTTGGGAAGATGGCATCTGTTATCATACCTGTAAGTTTGGTTTCTGTGATTGCTATGATGTCTGGTGATGCCTCTTTGACTCTTTTGTGCCACTCCTCCCACTTGTTTGTTATTCCATCAGCGTTTGTGTACCATACCTTCAGTTTCCTTTCCAACACTGTGGTTTGGGGAGCCTGTGGGGGTGGGAGACCTGGTAGCATACTGTGGGATTCTATGGTTGGGGGTTGGGTGGAAGCTGTGGGTATGGATTGTATTGTGTGTTGGGATGGTGTGATAGGTTGTGGGGTTCTGAGGATAGTTGTGTGTGTGCTTGCTCTTGCTGCTCTGTTCTGCTCTGACTGACCTCTGCTGGTTCCATCCTTGTCTCCTTTCCTAGCTCCTTTCGCTTTTTTGTCCTCTCCCTCAGCTGCTGTCTCTCTTTTTGTGTTCTATCTCTGTCTAGGAACACCTTCTTGTACTCTTCCGAGCTTCTCAACCGTGGTTTTTCTTGGAGGATCCTGTTCCGCACTGTTTCTGTCCTGAGAATCAGCTTGATCGGTTGGTTTCTCCCCTTCAAGTACCCCCCTATTCTCTGAAAATTTACAATCTCGTCCATGTCTTCTCCCCCTATTTCCGTGATGATTTTCTCAATCTCCTTTCTTTCTTCCTGCCGTCTTTCAGTGTGTGTCCTTTCCTCTCTCTCCCGAAGCCCATGGATAAACACTGATTTTGCCCTTTCCTCCTCCCATTGCCTCTCCCTCTGTGACTCTGGTTCCTGTCTGTATGTGGCCATTTTCTCCCTTGATTTTTCCAGTGGCTCTTGGTAGCATGGTTGTGCCTCAGCATTCGACTTATCTCCCTCTCCATCTGCACCCATCTGCTCTTCCCTTCCACTCCCTGGCCCTTCTTTGCAGGCTGATAGGACCTTAGCATATTTCATATCTCCTTCCTTCCTGTTCAGCCTCTCAGCTTCGTATGGTGTGTCTTCTCTGGTCACTACCCCTGAGACTTGCTTCAGCCTGTTTACCTCAAATTCTAGGACCTTTACCCTGGCTACTACAGTTTCGACTTGTGCCTCCCAATTCTTCGTCTCCTTCTCCAACCTCTTTTCCCATTTCACAGAGAGCTCTTTCTCCATTTTTTCAGAAAGCTCTCCTAATTTTCTCTCCCATTCTTGTTCTATCCTTTTCCACTGCTCCTCCATCCATTCCTCCCTACCAGTACCATTGTCATCTGATCCCTGATTCCTGCGAGTCCCAACCATTTTTTTTTTTAAAGAGAAAGTGAAAAAGAAAAAAGGGGGAGAGAGTGAGAGAGAGGGAGAAAGAGAGAGAAGGGGAGGGTAGAAGGAGGGGAAAAGGGGGAGAAAGTGAGAGAGGGGGAGTGACAAGGGAAGAGAGGGAGAAAGAGAGAATAGGAAGAGAGAGAGAAAGAGAGGAAGAGAGAGAGGGGGAGAGAAAGGGGGAAAGGGAGGGAGAGGGAGAGAGAGGAAGAGAGAGGAAGAGAGGAAGAGAGAGAGAGTGAGAGGAAGAGGGAGAGGAAAGAGGGAGAGGAAGAGAGGATGAGAGAGAGAGAGAGAGAGAGAGAGAGGAGAGAGAGAGAGAGAGAGAGAGAGAGAGAGAGAGAGAGAGAGAAGGGGAGAGGGAGGCGGGGGGGGGAAGGAAGGGGTTAGAGGATCACTTCACAGGAAGGGTGTGAATCCTGTATATGGGTGTGTGTGTGTGTGTGTGTGTGTGTGTGTGTGTGTGTGTGTGTGTGTGTGTGTGTGTGTGTGTGTGTGTGTGTGTGTTTATGTGTGTGTGTTTATGTGTGTGTGTGTGTGTGTGTGTGTATGTATGCCCCCACTTCTAAGTATTCATACTGCTAATAAATATCAGTAGTAATACCCGTATTTCTAAAACTACCAACAGTGATTCTAGCACTTATCACTTCTACTTATAAAACACAGAAAGTAATTAGGTTGTAAAATTTAGCTTGTCTGAGCTTCTAGGAGTGTCTGACGTCACCCTCACTAGGCTTCCCCTCGCTAGGCTGCTCCTCGCTAGTCAACACTATCTTCACCTTATCTATGCTATTTCTGCTCTAATTCTGGTAATAGCTTGCAGGAGTGAGTGACCAGTATCTAACAGTGACGCAAGGCAGGATTCAGAACCCCCAAAACAACCCCAACAGGTGAGTGATACTTAAACTGGCAGTGATGCGATGACAAGTTGCCAGATGCTGATGACGTAGCCTTCTATCACTATTTTGAAAATTCTTCACCTGTGATCTTTATAACCGTATATGCTCATGCATCCCGCGTCCCTCAGTGTCACTTATGATAGAGTACACTTCACTTATATTGGAATACACTTCACATTCGGTGTTACACTTTATATGTATAATGTCACACAACTGTTGTGACGTCACTGTTTCAGCAGGCCTAATGCCACCTTCCCTTGTTATATATTATATTTTTCCTTTCTACTTTTGCTTATTAACTTTTTCACTCTCACTGTATAGTGCCCCACATTTCACTTGTTATCCAATCTCTCGAAATTCTTGAACACCCGCTTCCACACTCACTTGAATCTTTGTATATTTGAATCTGTGTAGCAACAGAAGCCTACTATCCACTAACGGTTTGACACTTTGAAATATTAAAGATTTCAGGCTTCCTCTCGACTTTTTTTAACTAATAACTCTGGTTATCACTCGTAGGATTGTTCACTGACGTTGTCACTACCACTGATTACTGCTAGCAGTTGTTGCACGCCTTAAAAACCACTAAAGTTCTCGGAGCCTTGTGACCCACGTCTGCTGACTGACTGTGTGAGTGTGAGTGTGAGTGTGAGTGTGAGAGAGAGAGAGAGAGAGAGAGAGAGAGAGTGAGAGTGAGAGTGAGAGTGAGAGTGAGAGTGAGAGTGAGAGTTTAGTGTGAGTGTGAGTGTGAGTGTGAGTGTGAGTGTGAGAGTGAGAGTGAGAGTGAGAGAGTGAGAGAGTGAGAGAGTGAGAGAGTGAGAGAGTGAGAGAGTGAGAGTGAGAGTGAGAGTGAGAGTGAGAGTGTGTGTGTGTGTGTGTGTGTGTGTGTGTGTGTTGCGTCTTTGTTGTCATGTGGATGGGTAGCATTAACAACCTAACTGGCCAGGGTATCAACCAAGAGGTCTTGTCTGAGACAAAGTAACAAGAACAATGACACCTTCAACTATTTACTGATAATTTACAGGCAGCCGCGTGTTAACAATATTACCGTGAACTATCTACAGATAATTTACAATCATCACTCTGTTAATGTTTAATTTACTGGCTGAACTATGTTAACAATGGGTTGAAAAATGTTATGAAATTTATTAATAATCTGAAATTATCCAAAGAACAGAAGCTATCCTCCAGTTCCTTGGATCAAACATGATTACTTTCCACTTTCCAAGCGATGTATGGCACTTACAGGTCACGTTGTTAACAGGTCAAACTTATCTAGAATTTCTTTTATGCTATAATTAGATTTTCTTGTTACTATATAACGAATGAGATTAGATTTATATTCAAATATTTATTTGGTAATTAAAGATTAAAATGAGTTTTGGATGTTCACATTTTTTCTTAATAGATTAACAAAAAAATACAAGTACAATTACACATACGGCTGTATGCATACACAGCCATACATACTCTCGGTTGGCGTGAACCATGACTCGGTAAAACACCTGATAGAAACCATATAATAAAAATTATCAAGGGTCATGTTGCTAGGGTATTTACAGGTTTAACCATTTATAATAAAGTGGCGAGTCAGTCATGATGGTAGAGCAGTGTGTGTCTGGTGATGTGAAGGTGGCGAGTCAGTCAAGTTGGTAGAGCAGTGTGTGTCTGGTGATGTGAAGGTGGCAAGTCAGTCATGATGGTAGAGCAGTGTGTGTCTGGGGATGTGAAGGTGGTGAGTCAGTCATGATGGTAGAGCAGTGTGTGTCTGGTGATGTGAAGGTGGCGAGTCAGTCATGATGGTAGAGCAGTGTGTGTCTGGGGATGTGAAGGTGGTCAGTCATGATGGTAGAGCAGTGTTTGTCTGGGGATGTGAAGGTGGTCAGTCATGATGGTAGAGCAGTGTGTGTCTGGGGATGTGAAGGTGGTGAGTCATGATGGTAGAGCAGTGTGTGTGTGATGTGAAGGTGGTCAGTCATGATGGTAGAGCAGTGTGTGTCAGGGGATGTGAAGGTGGCGAGTCAGTCATGATGGTAGAGCAGTGTGTGTCTGGGGATGTGAAGGTGGCGAGTCAGTCAGGTTGGTAGAGCAGTGTGTGTCTGGTGATGTGAAGGTGGCGAGTCAGTCATGATGGTAGAGCAGTGCGTGACTGGTGATGTGAAGGTGGCGAGTCAGTCATGATGGTAGAGCAGTGTGTGTCTGGGGATGTGAAGGTGGTCAGTCATGATGGTAGAGCAGTGTGTGTCTGGGGATGTGAAGGTGGTGAGTCATGATGGTAGAGCAGTGTCTGGTGATGTGAAGGTGGTCAGTCATGATGGTAGAGCAGTGTGTGTCTGGGGATGTGAAGGTGGTCAGTCATGATGGTAGAGCAGTGTTTGTCTGGGGATGTGAAGGTGGTCAGTCATGATGGTAGAGCAGTGTGTGTCTGGGGATGTGAAGGTGGTGAGTCATGATGGTAGAGCAGTGTGTGTGTGATGTGAAGGTGGTGAGTCAGTCATGATGGAAAAGCAGTGTGTGTCTGGGGATGTGAAGGTGGTCAGTCATGATGGTAGAGCAGTGTGTGTCTGGGGATGTGAACGTCGTGAGTCAGTCATGATTGTAGAGCAGTGTGTGTGTGCTGATGTGTAGGTGGTGAATCAGCCATGATGGTAGAGCAGTGTGTGTCTGTGGATGTGAAGGTGGTGAGTCAGTCATGATGGTAGAGCAGTGTGTGACTGGTGATGTGAAGGTGGTCAGTCATGATGGTAGAGCAGTGTGTCTGGTGATGTGAAGGTGGTGAGTCAGCCATGATTGTAGAGCAGTGTGTGGTGATGTGAAGGTGGTGAGTCAGCCATGATGGAAGAGCCGTGTGTGTCTGGTGATGTGAAGGTGGTCAGTCATGATGGTAGAGCAGTGCGTGTCTGATGTGAAGGTGGTCAGCCATGATTGTAGAGCAGTGTGTGTGTGGTGATGTGAAGGTGGTGAGTCAGCCATGATGGAAGAGCAGTGTGTGTCTGGTGATGTGAAGGTGGTCAGTCATGATGGTAGAGCAGTGTGTGTCTGGGGATGTGAAGGTGGTCAGTCATGATGGTAGAGCAGTGTGTGTCTGGTGATGTGAAGGTGGTGAATCAGCCATGATGGTAGAGCAGTGTGTGTCTGGTGATGTGAAGGTGGTGAATCAGCCATGATGGTAGAGCAGTGTGTGTCTGGTGATGTGAAGGTGGTGAGTCAGCCATGATTGTAGAGCAGTGTGTGTCTGGTGATGTGAAGGTGGTGAGTCAGCCATGATGGCAGAGCAATGTGTGGTGATGTGAAGGTGGTCAGTCATGATGGTAGAGCAGTGTCTGTTTGGTGATGTGAAGGTGGTCAATCAGTCATGATGGTAGAGCAGTGTGTGACTGGTGATGTGAAGGTGGTGAGTCATGATGGTAGAGCAGTGTGTGACAGGTGATGTGAAGGTGGTCAGTCATGATGGTAGAGCAGTGTATGACTGGTGATGTGAAGGTGGTGAGTCATGATGGTAGAGCAGTGTGTGACAGGTGATGTGAAGGTGGTGAGTCATGATGGTAGAGCAGTGTGTGACAGGTGATGTGAAGGTGGTGAGTCAGTCATGATGGTAGAGCAGTGTGTGTCTGGGGATGTGAAGGTGGTGAGTCATGATGGTAGAGCAGTGTGTGTCTGGGGATGTGAAGGTGGTGAGTCATGATGGTAGAGCAGTGTGTGTCTGGGGATGTGAAGGTGGTGAGTCAGTCATGATGGTAGAGCAGTGTGTGTCTGGGGATGTGAAGGTGGTGAGTCAGTCATGATGGTAGAGCAGTGTGTGTCTGGGGATGTGAAGGTGGTGAGTCAGTCATGATGGTAGAGCAGTGTCTGGGGATGTGAAGGTGGTGAGTCAGTCATGATGGTAGAGCTGTGTCTGGGGATGTGAAGGTGGTGAGTCAGTCATGATGGTAGAGCAGTGTCTGGGGATGTGAAGGTGGTGAGTCAGTCATGATGGTAGAGCAGTGTGTGTCTGGGGATGTGAAGGTGGTGAGTCAGTCATGATGGTAGAGCAGTGTCTGGGGATGTGAAGGTGGTGAGTCAGTCATGATGGTAGAGCAGTGTCTGGGGATGTGAAGGTGGTGAGTCAGTCATGATGGTAGAGCAGTGTCTGGGGATGTGAAGGTGGTGAGTCAGTCATGATGGTAGAGCAGTGTCTGGGGATGTGAAGGTGGTGAGTCAGTCATGATGTAGAGCAGTGTGTGTCTGGGGATGTGAAGGTGGTGAGTCAGTCATGATGGTAGAGCAGTGTCTGGGGATGTGAAGGTGGTGAGTCAGTCATGATGGTAGAGCAGTGTGTGTCTGGGGATGTGAAGGTGGTGAGTCAGTCATGATGGTAGAGCAGTGTCTGGGGATGTGAAGGTGGTGAGTCAGTCATGATGGTAGAGCAGTGTGTGTCTGGGGATGTGAAGGTGGTGAGTCAGTCATGATGGTAGAGCAGTGTCTGGGGATGTGAAGGTGGTGAGTCAGTCATGATGGTAGAGCAGTGTCTGGGGATGTGAAGGTGGTGAGTCAGTCATGATGGTAGAGCAGTGTGTGTCTGGGGATGTGAAGGTGGTGAGTCAGTCATGATGGTAGAGCAGTGTCTGGGGATGTGAAGGTGGTGAGTCAGACATGATGGTAGAGCAGTGTGTGTCTGGGGATGTGAAGGTGGTGAGTCAGTCATGATGGTAGAGCAGTGTGTGTCTGGGGATGTGAAGGTGGTGAGTCAGTCATGATGGTAGAGCAGTGTGTGTCTGGGGATGTGAAGGTGGTGAGTCAGTCATGATGGTAGAGCAGTGTGTGTCTGGTGATGTGAAGGTGGTGAGTCAGTCATGATGGTAGAGCAGTGTGTGTCTGGTGATGTGAAGGTGGTGAGTCAGTCATGATGGTAGAGCAGTGTGTGTCTGGTGATGTGAAGGTGGTGAGTCAGTCATGATGGTAGAGCAGTGTGTGTCTGGTGATGTGAAGGTGGTGAGTCAGTCATGATGGTAGAGCAGTGTGTGTCTGGTGATGTGAAGGTGGTGAGTCATGATGGTAGAGCAGTGTGTGTCTGGTGATGTGAAGGTGGCGAGTCATGATGGTAGAGCAGTGTGTGTCTGGGGATGTGAAGGTGGTGAGTCATGATGGTAGAGCAGTGTGTGTCTGGTGATGTGAAGGTGGCGAGTCATGATGGTAGAGCAGTGTGTGTCTGAGGATGTGAAGGTGGTGAGTCAGTCATGATGGTAGAGCAGTGTGTGTCTGGGGATGTGAAGGTGGTGAGTCAGTCATGATGGTAGAGCAGTGTCTGGGGATGTGAAGGTGGTGAGTCAGTCATGATGGTAGAGCAGTGTGTGTCTGGGATGTGAAGGTGGTGAGTCAGTCATGATGGTAGAGCAGTGTGTGTCTGGGGATGTGAAGGTGGTGAGTCAGTCATGATGGTAGAGCAGTGTGTGTCTGGTGATGTGAAGGTGGTGAGTCAGTCATGATGGTAGAGCAGTGTGTGTCTGGGGATGTGAAGGTGGTGAGTCAGTCATGATGGTAGAGAAGTGTGTGACTGGTGATGTGAAGGTGGTGAGTCAGTCATGATGGTAGAGCAGTGTGTGTCTGGGGATGTGAAGGTGGTGAGTCAGTCATGATGGTAGAGCAGTGTGTGTCTGGTGATGTGAAGGTGGTGAGTCAGTCATGATGGTAGAGCAGTGTCTGGGGATGTGAAGGTGGTGAGTCAGTCATGATGGTAGAGCAGTGTGTGTCTGGTGATGTGAAGGTGGTGAGTCAGTCATGATGGTAGAGCAGTGTGTGTCTGGGGATGTGAAGGTGGTGAGTCAGTCATGATGGTAGAGCAGTGTGTGTCTGGGGATGTGAAGGTGGTGAGTCAGTCATGATGGTAGAGAAGTGTGTGACTGGTGATGTGAAGGTGGTCAGTCATGATGGTAGAGCAGTGTCTAGGGATGTGAAGGTGATGAGTCATGATGGTAGAGCAGTGTGTGTCTGGGGATGTGAAGGTGGTGAGTCAGTCATGATGGTAGAGCAGTGTGTGTCTGGGGATGTGAAGGTGGTGAGTCAGTCATGATGGTAGAGAAGTGTGTGTCTGGGGATGCGAAGGTGGTGAGTCTTGATGGTAGAGCAGTGTCTAGGGATGTGAAGGTGATGAGTCATGATGGTAGAGCAGTGTGTGTCTGGTGATGTGAAGGTGGTGAGTCAGTCATGATGGTAGAGCAGTGTGTATCTGGGGATGTGAAGGTGGTGAGTCAGTCATGATGGTAGAGCAGTGTGTGACTGGTGATGTGAAGGTGGTCAGTCATGATGGTAGAGCAGTGTGTGTCTGGGGATGTGAAGGTGATGAGTCATGATGGTAGAGCAGTGTGTGTCTGGGGATGTGAAGGTGGTGAGTCAGTCATGATGGTAGAGCAGTGTGTGTCTGGGGATGTGAAGGTGGTGAGTCAGTCATGATGGTAGAGCAGTGTGTGTGTGTGGTGATGTGAAGGTGGTGAGTCAGTCATGATGGTAGAGCAGTGTGTGTGTGTGGTGATGTGAAGGTGGTGAGTCAGTCATGATGGTAGAGCAGTGTGTGTGTGTGGTGATGTGAAGGTGGTGAGTCAGTCATGATGGTAGAGCAGTGTGTGTCTGGGGATGTGAAGGTGGTCAGTCATGATGGTAGAGCAGTGTGTGTCTGGGGATGTGAAGGTGGTGAGTCAGTCATGATGGTAGAGCAGTGTGTGTCTGGGGATGTGAAGGTGATGAGTCAGTCATGATGGTAGAGCAGTGTGTGTCTGGGGATGTGAAGGTGATGAGTCAGTCATGATGGTAGAGCAGTGTGTGTCTGGGGATGTGAAGGTGGTGAGTCAGTCATGATGGTAGAGTAGTGTGTGTCTGGGGATGTGAAGGTGGTGAGTCAGTCATGATGGTAGAGCAGTGTGTGTCTGGGGATGTGAAGGTGGTGAGTCAGTCATGATGGTAGAGCAGTGTGTGTGTGTGGTGATGTGAAGGTGGTGAGTCAGTCATGATGGTAGAGCAGTGTGTGTCTGGGGATGTGAAGGTGGTGAGTCAGTCATGATGGTAGAGCAGTGTGTGACTGGTGATGTGAAGGTGGTCAGTCAGTCATGATGGTAGAGCAGTGTGTGTCTGGGGATGTGAAGGTGGTCAGTCATGATGGTAGAGCAGTGTGTGTCTGGGGATGTGAAGGTGGTGAGTCAGTCATGATGGTAGAGCAGTGTGTGTCTGGTGATGTGAAGGTGGTGAGTCAGTCATGATGGTAGAGCTGTGTGTGTCTGGGGATGTGAAGGTGTTGAGTCAGTCATGATGGTAGAGCAGTGTGTGTGTGTGGTGATGTGAAGGTGGTGAGTCAGTCATGATGGTAGAGCAGTGTGTGTGTGATGTGAAGGTGGTGAGTCAGTCATGATGGTAGAGCATTGTGTGTCTGGTGATGTGAAGGTGGTGAGTCAGTCATGATGGTAGAGCAGTGTGTGTCTGGGGATGTGAAGGTGGTGAGTCAGTCATGATGGTAGAGCAGTGTGTCTGGGGATGTGAAGGTGGTGAGTCAGTCATGATGGTAAAGCAGTGTGTCTGGTGATGTGAAGGTGGTGAGTCAGTCATGATGGTAGAGCAGTGTGTGTCTGGTGATGTGAAGGTGGTGAGTCAGTCATGATGGTAAAGCAGTGTGTCTGGTGATGTGAAAGTGGTGAGTCAGTCATGATGGTAAAGCAGTGTGTCTGGTGATGTGAAGGTGGTGAGTCAGTCATGATGGTAGAGCAGTGTGTGTCTGGTGATGTGAAGGTGGTGAGTCAGTCATGATGGTAGAGCAGTGTGTGTCTGGTGATGTGAAGGTGGTGAGTCAGTCATGATGGTAGAGCAGTGTGTGTCTGGTGATGTGAAGGTGGTGAGTCAGTCATGATGGTAGAGCAGTGTGTGTCTGGTGATGTGAAGGTGGTGAGTCAGTCATGATGGTAGAGCAGTGTGTGTCTGGTGATGTGAAGGTGGTGAGTCAGTCATGATGGTTAGAGCAGTGTGTGTCTGGTGATGTGAAGGTGGTGAGTCAGTCATGATGGTAGAGCAGTGTGTGTCTGGTGATGTGAAGGTGGTGAGTCAGTCATGATGGTTAGAGCAGTGTGTGTCTGGTGATGTGAAGGTGGTGAGTTCAGTCATGATGGTAGTAGGCAGTGTGTGTCTGGTGATGTGAAGGTGGTGATGTCAGTCATGATGGTAGAGCAGTGTGTGTCTGGTGATGTGAAGGTGGTGAGTCAGTCATGATGGTAGAGCAGTGTGTGTCTGGTGATGTGAAGGTGGTGAGTCAGTCATGATGGTAGAGCAGTGTGTGTCTGGTGATGTGAAGGTGGTGAGTCAGTCATGATGGTAGAGCAGTGTGTGTCTGGTGATGTGAAGGTGGTGAGTCAGTCATGATGGTAGAGCAGTGTGTGTTGGTGATGTGAAGGTGGTGAGTCAGTCATGATGGTAGAGCAGTGTGTGTCTGGTGATGTGAAGGTGGTGAGTCAGTCATGATGGTAGAGCATGTGTGTCTGGGGATGTGAAGGTGGTGAGTCAGTCATGATGTTAGAGCAGTGTGTGTCTGGGGATGTGAAGGTGGTGAGTCAGTCATGATGGTAGAGCAGTGTGTGTCTGGGGATGTGAAGGTGGTGAGTCAGTCATGATGGTAGAGCAGTGTGTGTCTGGTGATGTGAAGGTGGTGAGTCAGTCATGATGGTAGAGCAGTGTGTGTCTGGTGATGTGAAGGTGGTGAGTCAGTCATGATGGTAGAGCAGTGTGTGTCTGGTGATGTGAAGGTGGTGAGTCAGTCATGATGGTAGAGCAGTGTGTGTCTGGTGATGTGGACGATACTGTAAATGCTCCTTCAATAACCAGTTTACCTGGAGAGAGTTCCGGGGGTCAACGCCCCCGCGGCCCGGTCTGTGACCAGGCCTCCTGATAAATAAAACGTAGTTTTTTTACATATACTTTTGAGCCTTATCTTTCAGGTCAAGATTCATCGTAGTCTTCACTGCTTCGTCCACAAGTGTCTAAAATTTGATTCTTCGTATATTTATATTTTGCTCAATGAATGTCTTGAAAATACTCTAAACTATCATTCCCCATCGTTGTAATTCAAATTACTGAAACATTAAAATAGTGAAATATACTGAAATTCTATTATGTAGAATTCTAACAACGTATGGTCACAGAGATACGAGAATGTGTACACATGTATGTGAGTATGTGCACACTTGTATGTATGTGAGTATGTGTACACTTGTATGTATGTGCTATGGAGTTTGGAGTGGGATGTGTATTCGTATGTACAACCTCCGTATTAACATACATGTTAAAATGATTGAAGACTGCGGACATTGTTGTATTATAACAAGATACAAAATGCAGTTTAAGGCATTTGTTGAGACGACGTTTCATCTATCAGGAACTTTATTAATACTTGATAGATAAAGTCCTCGTAGACTTTATCAACCCCTGATAGATAAAATCCTGTAGACTTTATCAACCCCTGATACTCAGGTCCTGGTGGACGAAACGTCTGCTCAGTAAATGCTAGACTCAACATATTAACTTTTTCATTTACATTTCGGTATATTTTAACACTGATTTATGTGGGCATATGTGCGAGTCAGAAATTTGTGTGTTGCTGTATATGTAGGCTGCATATATGGTGATGCATAATTGAGTTTGAAAGCACGTGTGCGTATCTACTCCTATGGATCTTTCAATGCCACGTAAATACAAACTATTAATAAAAAAGAAAACTGATTAACATGTACAAACTTGTTTTCTCGGAACTAGACAAACGATATACACACCAACACTTATCTACTTGCAATAAAACGTTCACAAATACACTTACTCAATTACATAACCGAGGAAATTATTTTCTATAAATACATAATGGAACATAAATAGAAGTCCGAAATTATCCTTAATTAGCCTCTCCTGGGTGGTCGAACTGTGTGGCAGCTTTGTCTCGTCTAGCTGAGTACCTCGGTACCACATGTCCCGAAGTGGTTGGGCCACTTGTCTTGACTCAAGAAATCGTAATGACACGATTGCAAACAAACCATACCCCCGGCCGGGATTGAACCCGCGGTCATAGTCTCAAAACTCCAGCCCGTCGCGTTAGCCACTAGACCAGCTAGCCACAATAAGATTAATCTAACTAGATATATTTCTACACCATATGACTGTGCTAACCTTCCTATGGTGTAGAAATATACCTAGTTGGATGAATCTTATTGTGGCTAGCTGGTCTAGTGGCTAACGCGACGGGCTGGAGTTTTGAGACTATGACCACGGGTTCAATCCCGGCCGAGGGTATGGTTTGTCTCGATTCCTCTTCTTCCCATCCTTTTCCAGTTGTTTACATCCTTCGTTATCCTTCTTCCTTCCCATATCACGACAGCTCTCGTCGTCTTCTTCGAAATACACACTCGTCTAGCTGACTTACGGTCGCGGCTGTCTTGGTGGGTGAAATTACTGGACGCAGTTTTCTGTGTGTCACCTCCAGTAATTCCACCCACCTGGACAGTCTCTACCGTAGACCAGTTAAACAAGACCAAGTTTCCACCCAGCAAGGTCACTGGGATGTGGCAACCGCTGACTCTGAGGAAGTGGGGAAGGGAGTCCACCTGAGGTGACAAGTGGATTCTTGGAAACACTGATCCGGGGAAGGCACCGCCGACGTTAGGTAAGTGGGGAAGGGGAGCCATCCGGGAGCGAACGGATGGATTCCTGGATACATGAACCTGGGGAAAGCAAGAATACTAGCAGTTGAGGCTGACCTTGGGTAAGTGGGGAAAGGGAGACATCCGGCGGTAGACGGATGGATTCCTGGATACATGAACCCGGGGAAGGCAAGAAAACCGCTGACTCTAGGGAAGTGGGGAAGGGAGTCCACCTGAGGTGACAAGTGGACTCCTGGAGACGTTGATCCGGGGAAGGCACCGCCGACCTTAGGTAAATGGGTAAGGGGAGACATCCGGGAGCGAACGGATGGATTCCTGGACACATGAACCTGGGGAAGGCGAGGAGGGGGGGTGGACCTTAAAGACGAACCACTGGCCTCCACGTGGCAAGGTCTGGTAATTCAGAGATAACTCTGAGGCTGACAGTGGTAGCATATAATAATAATTTTGTTATTAATGATTTCGTAACCTGGACTGCACGCGCACACACGCACAGGCACACACGTAGCGGCCAGGTGAAGAGAGGGACCAGGAGCTGTGAATCGACCCCGCAACCACAACTAGGCGAGTACAACTAGGTAAGTACACGTCCTGTGGACCACGAAGAAAGGAATGAGCTTATAAACGACAACCAGCACGGATTCAGAAACTGGAAATCCTGTTTCACAAACTTACTAGAGTTCTATAACAGCGTGACAGAAGTAAGACAAGAGAGACGGGTGGGTAAATTGCCTTTTCTTGGATTATAAGATGCCTTTTGACACAGTTTCACACATAAGACTAGTGCAAAAAGCCAGGCAGTTATAACAGGAAAGGCACTGCAATGGATCAGAGAATACCTGACCGGAAGTCATGGTCCGTGATGAGGTGTAAGAGTGGGCACCTGTGACGAGCGGACCAGTGCTCTTACTGGTATATGTGAAAGACATGACGGAAGGAAAAGACACAGAAGTGTCCCTGTTTGCAGACCATGTGAAGTTAAAGAGAAAAATTCATCCATGACTACAGAAGGATCTGGACAGGCTGCAGACTTTTCAACATCTTACCAGAAGATATCAGAAACACTGCTGGAACAAGTGTTGAAGCCTTCAAGAGGAAACTAGACAAGTATCTTCACCAGGTGACAGATCAACCAGGCTGTGATGGATATGTGGGGTAGCGGGCCTCCAGCAGCAACAGCCTGGTTGACCAGGCGAGCACCAGACGAGCCTTGCCCATGGCCGCGCTCAGAGTAGATATACTCTCGAAATTATTCAAAGGTATATCAAAGGTATAAAGGTATATCAGCAACTGGCTCCTGGAGTTCAACCCCACCAGGTGCAAAGTCATGAAGGTCGGGGAAGGGCAAATAAAACCGCAGACAGTACAGTATAAGGGGCCAACGACGACAAACGTCACTCAAGGAAAAGGATCTTGGAATATGTGTAATAATGAGAACATCTGAGGTGCACATCAACCAATTAACTGCTGCAGAATATGGGCGACTAGCGAACCTAAGAATTGCATTCCAGCATCTCAGTAAGGAGTCGTTTTGGACACTATACACCGTGTACATGAAGCCCATGTTGGAGTATGCAGCTCCAGTTTGGAACCCTCACCTGGCTAAGCACGTAAGGAAATTAGAGAAAGTGCTAAGGTTTGCAATGAGAAATCCCAGAGCTAAGAGGCATGTTCTCTGAGCAAAAATTAAGAGAACTCCACCTGACGACACAGGACAGGGGGGCACATGATAAAGACATAAAATACTGAGAGGAATCAACAGCCATAGAGTTGACAGGAAGTGGATTAGTCTGGAAAGTGACGTAGTGGAGGCAGGAACCATATACAGTTTGAAGAAGAGGTATGATAAAATTCCGGGAGAAGGCAGAGAGTGGACCGAGTGGAGACCAGAGAAAAGGACGGGCCACGAGCTATGACTCGACCACTGCAACCACAATCTGGTGAGTAATTTGGTGAGCGCACACACACTCACTCCCAGAGCACTATAACACCCATCCTGCAGTCTCCAAGAGCACACCAACATCCATCCAGTACTTAGAGCAGTCCATCACCCATCCTGTACTCTCCCATAGCAGTCGAGCACCCACTGTGTACTCTCCCAGAGCAGTCCAACACCCATCCTGTACTCTCCCAGAGCAGTCCAACACCCATCTTGTACTCTCCCACAGCAGTCCAGCACCCATCCTGTACTCTCCCACAGCAATCCAACACCCATCGTGTATTCTCCCAGAGCACTGCAACACCCATCCTGTACTCTCCCAGAGCACCCCAACTCCCATATTGTACTCTTCCAGAGCACTCCAATACCCTTCCCGTACTCTCCCCAAGCACTCCAACACCCATGCAGTACTCTACCAGAGCACTCCAACAACCATCCTGTAGTCTCCCAGAGCAGTCCAGCACCCATCCTGTAGTCTCCCAGAGCAGTCCAGCACCCATCCTGTAGTCTCCCAGAGCAGTCCAGCACCCATCCTGTAGTCTTCCAGAGCAGTCCAGCACCCATCCTGTAGTCTCCCAGAGCAGTCCAGCACCCATCCTGTAGTCTCCCAGAGCAGTCCAGCACCCATCCTGTAGTCTCCCAGAGCAGTCCAGCACCCATCCTGTAGTCTCCCAGAGCAGTCCAGCACCCATCCTGTAGTCTCCCAGAGCAGTCTAGCACCCATCCTGTAGTCTCCCAGAGCAGTCCAGCACCCATCCTGTAGTCTCCCAGAGCAGTCAAACACCCATGCCGAACTCGCCTACACCTGACATCACTTCAACTCCTGCCAGTATAACAGTGCACATAACGTCACTGATCCAACACCTGACTACATACTTGCCAACGCTTTTCCATCACCCGGCAGCAGTGCTCCATCCACCAATACTGAGTCATGATTTTCTTCACCAGAGATTAGCGAGGTCAATAATCAAAGGACCAACATTGAACCTGAACAAATGCTGTTGCAAAGTACGAACAGCAGGGACATATCTGATAGAACTGTACGAGGACGAGGCAGAGGACGTGGAAGAGGACATGGAAGAGGACGAGGACGTCTACAGCCGTCTCACGTTCCACCAATACAGTCCCAGAAAAATGATCGCCAGATACATAATCGTCAGGCTCACCAGCTGCTGAATCAGCAGCGAAACATAAGAGGTGCAACAAATAGGAGTGCACCTCTCAAGCACCTAGGCAGTGCTCTCGCTGTCACCGGAGGGGGCACACCACAGAGCTGCGAGCATAAACATTAGTACTTCTGTACTAGCATGTGCAATGTACAGATCTCAGTGGCAACATGCAGACCCCATCAAGTTCCTAATGGAAAATCTGGACTCCCTTCTGCTTCAACACAAATGTCAACGTATTATAATTGTTGGTGACCTCAACCAACATCATATACAGAGGGCCTTTGATGGCCTTCTTGTGTTTGACATGAGAAACTTTGTTGATTTCCTTACTCACATTTCTGGTTCCTCCCTCGACCCGGTAGTGAATTATCTGTTGGAAGGTATAGTAACTTGTTAACCCCTCGGCTGTTGGATCGTCTGACCACAAGGCTGTTTTTACAGTGAAAATCCCAACAGAACGAGGTGAGTAACCTTCACGTACAACCTGGCTGTGGGAAAGAGGAAACTGGCCAGCACTTTGCTCTGAGCTCGCAGCCTCCGATTGGAATGCTCTTCTACAAGGTAATGTTGACAACCAAGTGTATGCTTTCACTGAACATATCCTTAATTTAGAACAAGAACACATTTCTCACCGGCAGTATGTGACGAAGCCTACAGCTCAGCCTTGGTTCGGTTTTCGTTGTAGAGAGGCTGCTACTGTTAAGTACAAGGCTTGGCGAAGGTATAAGACATCCCACTACCTATAACAGGAACCTACACAGGCATACGGGTGAAGTTCAAAAGTGGGCCGTCTCTAAATAAGCGGAAGACACAAAAAGAAAGCTGGCATCAGGTAGAGTGGGCTCCAAAACTTGGTGGTTCCTGATCAAGGAGAAAGTTTTTCTGCCTAATGAACTTATTCGACCTGTAAATCGACAGGCTGGGACCACCTCTACTAGTAATCAAGAGAAAGCTGACCTTTTTGCTGAACACTTTGCTGCCAAGATGCAAGTTCCTGATCCAGCAAGGGGCCCTCCCAGGTTAGCTGCAAGGACTGTGACAAAGGCTGTGGGCCCAGATAAGTTAAGCCCAAGATGGCTGAGTAGATGTGCAGTCCAGCTAGCAGCACCTCTAACTCGCATCTTTCAGCACTGCCTAGTACAGTGTAAATGGCCCTCTGTGGAAAGAGGCAAATATAGTCCCCATTCACAAAAAGAAGAGCAGAGCAGAAATCAGCAACTACAGACCAGTGTTACTCTTGTCAATCACTGGTGAGATCCTCGAGACAATAATCTCACAGCAAATGACAGTTTTTCGACTACCACTCACTCCTGTGTGACCGTCATTATGACTTCAGAAAAGGTTACTATGCTGTTAAAGGTTACTGATCTGCTGTTAAACCTCTCCACTAAGTGGCACCAGTCACTGGATGAATCAAAAGTCAGCTGTGTAGTAGCACTGGACATTGCTGGTGGAATGTCGTGCCGAATAGGTAAAAACTGGTCAATTAGCATACCTCATTTAAAATTAAGTCCTTCTAAACTTTTCTCTTGTACGTTTAAAGATACATGTTTTTCATTGATGTTAATGTAAAAATTAATAATTTTGTACCAAAGAACCTTAGAAAACTTACCTAACCTTATTATAACAAGCGCAATTTAATTTAGCCTAATCCCTCTAAATATAATATGTTTTAGATAAATATACAGTAATTTAATAATAAACAAACATTGCAATATATATTTTCGTTTGGTTCAGAATGATTTCTGAGAAATTATTTCATACACAAATTTTCGCTTGCCTTATTCGGCAAGAAGAGCTTTGATATTTAAGCCAAAAATCTCAAGCTTTACCCATTCAGCACGATTATATATATATATTATATTTTATATATTATATATATATATATATATATTATATATATATATATATATATATATATATATATATATATATATATATATATATATATATATATATATATATATATATACACACACACACACACACACACACACACACACACACACACACACACACACACACACACACACACACACACACACACACACAGGTGGAAACTCATCAACTGCATCGCAGATAACTATCGTTTAGCCGATGATCAGCAACATTTGACAGGATGGCCAAAATACTAGCATTATCTAGAGTGCTGTGGTGTTTGGAGGAGTTCACTTAGCTGTATGTACTATTCTGCTATATAAACCGAGGATGGAAGATCTCTGTATTCGAAAATCAGTTTGTCTATATTGATTGGGTGACCTACTAGACCTTGGACAGGGCAGGTACGAGTTTCTGCTTTGGTGATAGAGTTCAAACTGCTAGTGTTGAGGATGAGAACAGATCCACACCTCGAAATGAGAAAGACGTATATTTGTACTGTTACCAGGACATTGTCGATAGAGTGAATGTGGGAAATGTGTGGTGCACTGCATGACGTACAACATACTACATGGAAGGATCCGTTTAGGCCGACATTATAAAACTCAGAGTAGTTGGAAAACCTCGAGATCTGTTGAATGATGACGGTTATGATTACGGCTAATACCAGGTAGTCAGTTATTTTGGTATGCTATGTCACGAGTGTTTGCCAATGACTTGATCTGTAACCTGCAAATGTTGTCGACTGGAGGGAAAAATAATTTCGTCCAAAAATATCTAAGAAATACGTTTTGAAGGGGAAGTGGTCTGCCAATAACGTGTTATGAAGGGGAAGTGGTCTGCTAATAACGTGTTATGTAGTATGTGAATGAGAAAGGAATGTCAGATTCAGTATTAGAATCGATTAGGATGCATCGAAGTCATTTAGACTATGGCTTCAAGTTATTCTCTCCGGTAATACTCAAACAATGTTGAAATCGACACAGCGTCGTGGGAGAAACCGGAGCCTCATCATCGCAGACTGAAGGTGAGAGGCATCTAAGGTTTCGGGGTTAACGCAGGTACTGTAGTCAGTCAACCAGGTGTTGACCGAAAGTGATACCAGATTATGAAGATTAGTGGGTATCCCAGGTTAAGGAGACTGTTGCAGGGATCAGGGACCCCGGAAAAGACAACATGAACATGACATTAAATAACAGATCTTTCTTAAAAGGAGAGGGAAAGGGTAAGAATGACTGCTCGGAGGAATAAGAAAAAGAAACTGTAATCTTGCCCCTAAAATCACGGTCTGCTTCGGTGCGGCAGGCAGTGCTGACGCTCCATGGAAACCACACTCTACATTTCTCCGAATATCAGGATTCTCATCACACCAGGATGGCACCTCCTGAGCTGACTCAGCTAGGCTCGGCCAATAGTAGATGTAGGCGACTAACAGCACCTGTTGACTGCCACACCGGGAGTCATACCCAGGTCACTGTCTCCCCCGGATCCGAAAGCGGACTAAGAAGATTAGATCCGAGAAAGAAGACAATAGTTCTAACACTTTTGATCCCTACGTACCATCAAGGGACCCCTTACCCTCTCAATTAGAAAGTCGTTTTGAACCACAACATAGATGTTAGCAACTGATGAGTTAGAAAACGTTAAAAAAATGCCCGAGAATCATTTTGGCTTTTAGTATATGGGTTTCCTGAGCGTGTTGAAGATTTGAGTGAACGGTGTTTGCACTGGATCTTCAGAGAAAATTTGGCAGACGCAGGAACCTAGTGAACGTGTTTATCAGGACACTCAAACCATAGTGTAGAAACATCAGAAGATATGTGATGAATCAATGATGTGTTAATTAATCTGGGGTTTAACTCTGTAAGGGCACAAAGAACTTATGAGAAAATGCCCTTCAGATATATTCTTTGTAGCACATAATGTGAATGTTCTCAGGGCTGATCTAGTATTTTATAATACCTATTATAATTATTTTAATTTTTGAATTAAGAAATTTATTACCAATATTTTGCTTTCTGAGGAGCCTCTTATATTACGAAGACAGTACATGTAATGTAACTGGTAATGCATTATAAACTAGTTACTTTTGGAATAAAAAAAATCTAAATTACTAAAATATATATAAAAAAAAATTATACTTGTTTTAGTCAGAAAAAGAGAAATATTTTTAATTACCAGCCAAAAGGAAGACATACCACATAAAACTGATAGTGAGCATTATTATAATGTACAAGAAGCACTTGACTTGGCTTTACACTGATCTATTGATATATACAGTATTAGCCACTGAAAACCTTAAAATGTCTTAAATGCTGAAGAACGGAGCACCCCACACCACCACCCCCTCCCCCCCCCCTCTCTCTCTCTCCCACCTGTCGACTGTCCCCAGTTTTAAGGAGCCGGAGAAAGGTTTAAAATTTTTTTTTGTCCAATATCAATGAAATTTTTGTGATTAAAGCAGCAGTTGAAACCTACACACTGTGTTTGTAGTGACTTTTTGGCTTAAAATATAAAAAAAATTAATAGTGCCCTATTCTATAGGACATAAAACTCTTCTGTACAAAATTGGCAAGATGTACAGTGTTATAGTTGACATCAGTTGATAGTTGAAGGGCTAGATAATTTGTTTTTCAGAGTCGTTAGAGAGAAATGTCAATCCATTGTAATATAAAAAAGGTTGAAGTTTATTGTTTTTTAAGGCCTTGGGAGAAAAAATCAATAAAAACATAACGGTAACAAATATCGCCAATCAACCCTGAAACTGAATATAACCTTCATTCTTCAATAACGTGCTCAAAAATCATGACACTCCTGTAAATACTTTTTTGCATAAACAGGAAAATAATGTCAATAACTTATTCCTGAGTTATACATATACATGTTGGGCGAAAACTGATGATGCCTTAATCCAAGGGACCACACAATCCTTAAGAGTAGCGCATCCAGCAGAACTGGATGTTATACTTGCTACCCAAGGACCTATGGTAGTGTGGATGACTCGAGGCTAATTTCATTCTACTCCCTGTTTGGTGTACTAATACAACGAGCAGTATTTTATATTATTGTACCCACGAACAAGTAGTACTGATCAATAACACTGCGACTAGTCAAGGAGTCGAACCCATACTGCTCGTTGTACTAGTACACCAAACGGAGTAGAATGAAATTAGCTTATAGTCATCTACACCATAGGTCCTTGGGTAATGAGTACAACATCCAGCTCTGCTGGATGCGTTACTCTTAAGGATTGTATGGTCCCGTGGATTAAGGTGCCATGAGTTTTCGCCCACCATGAGGAAGGCCAAAGCAGCATGGGTTCAACTCCTTGATTAGTCACAATGTTGTTATTGATCAATACCACTTGTTCGTGGGTACAATAATACATGTGTGTATTATGTTTGGTGTGAAACTATGGTCATGGCACACCAAATCTCAGCATGTTACACACCTCCATTCATGCTGACAGCCCACAGGTGACTGAGCTGCAGTCACTCGGCACACTTGAATATAGTCCTCATAGAAGTTGCCATGTAGTGTATTAAGAATGAACCAATCATAAAAATCGTAATTTTTGGAGTAAACACACGAATTGGCATCATGTCCTCTTTTTGACAGCAAGAACAAAAAAATTTAATTTTTTGGAAAAACATACTTAGAAATATGATAGAAACAAGCTGATTGTATCAACATGTCGCCAGAATTATGCACTCTTTTTCGGTAAGAAAACTTTTTTTTTTTCATAATTTTTTCAATTTTCCTTTTATATCTTAACTGAAACTGCTGCTGCTGCTGCTGCTGCTGCTGCTGCACACGCAAAGTGTTTGGACAAATACATTCATGTGCCGAAGACTCATCCTATTCATCAACCTGTGGATAATGTGCACCATAACTTGCCCATGAATGAAGCTCCAGTAAATTAGCATCCTCCTGGACATCAGTAAATATATATTTTTTCACGAGAGAATTCTGTTGCTCAGATAAACCAGATCGTCCACGTTCACAACCATCTATCTCCACATCCCCCAACAAGGTGTATAACGTATGTAAAACAGCCACGATAAAAAAAATGAACATGCCAGTATATTCCTTCTCCCCATTCCTTTATATCATGCAAACATTGAAAACTAGCTAAGTATGTGAGGAATTACCACTGAAATTAGGCCTTTTCTGTCTTTAGGATGGATCAAGATGCTGGAAAAATAAAAATACTTTGGCAAGCCCGATCATGGAGATTATTTATAGTATTGTCATTTCTGGTACTTTGGTTTATCATCATCAGTGTTTGTGCATGCTAGAAAAATGTCCTTTGCTACTCTGATAAAAGAAATCATACAATTCACTAAATGTTCACAATATTTACGAAAGCTTGAAGTAGTGAAGCAACGTTACTTGCCCGTCCACACGATATTCCACAACTTCATTAAGTACGACGATGTAAAGTAAAAGGACACAAGTGCAACTAATGTGACATTTATTGTGGCAACGTTTCGCTCCTGGAGAGCGAAACGTTGCCACAATAAATGTCACATTAGTTGCACTTGTGTCCTTTTACTTTACATATTGTCGGTAATTCTACCAACTTTATTACAAGTACGAGGATAATGAATATTAATGGATAACCTCTGCAGCTAGAAGTATATAATTAAAACTCAAGAATTTTTTAAACTTCTCAACATCGCTTTTCCGTGTAGATGAAATGTTTCTAAATTTTCATTGCAAAATACTCCTAATAATGCTTTTATTTCTGCATAAAGAATTCTAAATAACTATTCAGTTTAGATTTTAGGTTAAAAAAGCTGCAGTGAATAGCCAGTAAGCCACAATCATTTATGACTAAAATAATCACAGAAAATAATACCTTTTGGGAGGAATACGTCAGCTAAGACTTGAATAACATTTCCACTTAACCCATCAAATATGTCGCTAATACAGAAATTGACTGCTTATTGTTACACTGTTATCAGTCATCACTTAAATTATTATTAAATCTAAAATCATACTCCTCAAAACAATGTTTGATATTTTCGTCTTGGGTTAAAAATGCTTCAATTTTCTTCCTGGCACGACAGCGCCGGGCTCCTGCCACGACAGCGCCGGGCTCCTGCCACGACAGCGCCGGGCTCCTGCCACGACAGCGCCGGGCTCCTGCCACGACAGCGCCGGGCTCCTGCCACGACAGCGCCGGGCTCTGGTGACTACTGTAACACCCTAGTAAACTCTGGTGTAGACTCGTGGGAACCAGGTGACTACTGTCATCCTAGTAAACTCTGGTGTAGACTCGTGGGAACCAGGTAACTACTGTCACACACTAGTAAACTCTGGTGTAGACTCGTGGGAACCAGGTGACTACTGTCACACACTAGTAAACTCTGGTGTAGACTCGTGGGAACCAGGTGACTACTGTCATCCTAGTAAACTCTGGTGTAGACTCGTGGGAACCAGGTAACTACTGTCACACACTAGTAAACTCTGGTGTAGACTCGTGGGAACCAGGTAACTACTGTCACACACTAGTAAACTCTGGTGTAGACTCGTGGGAACCAGGTGACTACTGTCATCCTAGTAAACTCTGGTGTAGACTCGTGGGAACCAGGTAACTACTGTCACACACTAGTAAACTCTGGTGTAGACTCGTGGGAACCAGGTGACTACTGTCATCCTAGTAAACTCTGGTGTAGACTCGTGGGAACCAGGTAACTACTGTCACACACTAGTAAACTCGGGTGTAGACTCGTGGGAACCAGACAACCACGATCACCTGAGCTAGTCTGCAACATACTGTATTTCCCACAAGTTTCACATTACAAGCTATCAGAAGCAACACCAACGATAATTCCCAAGTGTTGATACAACTGACAGTTAGCAACATTGTGCTCATTGGTTAGGTGGATTTAAAGTAAGAATATATACATACCTGTCATGCGGTGCGAGAGTTGTCCCACGATGAGCGGTAATCCACACTTACCTGTAAAGGAAAACAAGGAAATTTATATTAATCATCTTGATCTACCATGAAGACCTAAATATCCTAATCATTTTACATGAACTATTGCAGATTAATTATTTCATTCCATACACTCGCCTCCCGTTGGAGCAACCAGAGCTTAGTAATAAAGTGTTGCTGGAGGCTGATTATAATCAAAACTAAGCGCTAAACCATCAGGGTCATATAGTGCTACAGGGTCGAGTGCTAAATGAAGTACAATCAAAGGTTGTGTAATAAATCTGTTGCTGTCAAAAATTCAAAGAGAAAGTCTGTCAAAGGTGGGGCTGTCAGCGAGGAAGTTA
>NC_069437.1:461999-516999 GCF_026875155.1 Cherax quadricarinatus | reverse complement strand
TTAAATTCAAATATGTATACAACATATTAACATGAATACATAATAAACAATGTATTTCGGTTCGTGTAGCGATCCGAGAAATTTATTCCCCAGTTGTATAAAGCCCAGTCTGGTGCACATCATTGCAAGTAATACAATAATGAGTGTTGCACAGGTCTGCAGTGCTGTTATATATTAACATTTTCTAATATCCGAATCTCTTCAACAATATTTTAAACTACGTAAACACAAAGCTGAATCACAAAATCAGCGGCTTTTATATTTTCCAAATTCCCGAAAAAAGGCCAATAGTCATAATGAAGAAAATAATTTAATTTCAATTTTTTTTTAATTTCGCAGGTTTTCTTTACGTTTAAATTCAATTAAAAATTACCTACACTCATTTAAAAACTGTACTTTTATCTTTCAAGAATTTTTTTCTCATAAAATTGCTTAAAAAATCCAGCTGACAGATATATATCGCCAAATCAATAATAAAATACTTCCCATCATAAATATTCTCTGGTTATTTGACTGAAAAATGGAATTAATAAATATGGAAAATTGAAATCATCGCAGATCAAAGTCAGCATCAAACATTCTGTTAGTAAAATCTGCCAACGGAGAAAGTTTGAAGACTATCAGAAGAGGCATTCGAGTAAATGATCAGATTCAAACTAGTCCAAACTTTGTAGGAATTTTAGGAATATTTCAAATTTACACTTTACTAATAAACTTATGGATTGTCATCATTCATATAGAATAACTCATTACAAGTTTTTGATCGATCAGAAGAATTATATTAGTTATTAAATATAAACAAACTTTTGCTAGTCAATAAGAGTGAACATTGTGTTCAATAAGTCACACGAGTGGTGACAGTTTGAAGCCGATCACAAGAGTAATTCTCCAGATATGATAGTTTACAATGATTCGAAGTTTTATTAACCATTTTTTAATATTGATAAATTCCAACCCCTCCCCCCCAAACACACACAAACCAAATTTAACATGTACTTTCAAGATTGTCAGCTGTGTCAGCTGTGTCAGGCACTGAACACTGAAGTCGTTCACTTGAGGAAACGGGGAATGACTTTTTTGTATATTATATTACATGCAATGCAACCGCAGTCAGGCTGTCTTAACAGCCGCAGTCAGGCTGTCTTAACAGCCGCAGTCAGCCTGTCTTAACAGCCGCAGTCAGCCTGTCTTAACAGCCGCAGTCAGCCTGTCTTAACAGCCGCAGTCAGCCTGTCTTAACAGCCGCAGTCAGCCTGTCTTAACAGCCGCAGTCAGCCTGTCTTAAACAGCCGCAGTCAGCCTGTCTTAACAGCCGCAGTCAGCCTGTCTTAACAGCCGCAGTCAGCCTGTCTTAACAGCCGCAGTCAGCCTGTCTTAACAGCCGCAGTCAGCCTGTCTTAACAGCCGCAGTCAGCCTGTCTTAACAGCCGCAGACAGGCTGTCTTAACCGCAGACAGGCTGTCTTAACCGCAGACAGGCTGTCTTAACAACTGCAGACAGGCTGTCTTAACAACCGCAGACAGGCTGTCTTAACAACCGCAGACAGGCTGTCTTAACCGCAGACAGGCTGTCTTAACAACCGCAGACAGGCTCTCTTAACAACCGCAGACGGGCTATCTTAACCGCAGACGGGCTATCTTAACCGCAGACAGGCTATCTTAACCGCAGACAGGCTACCTTAACAACCGCAGACAGGCTACCTTAACAACCGCAGACAGGCTACCTTAACAACCGCAGACAGGCTACCTTAACAACCGCAGACAGGCTACCTTAACAACCGCAGACAGGCTACCTTAACCGCAGACAGGCTACCTTAACAACCGCAGACAGGCTACCTTAACAACCGCAGACAGGCTATCTAAACCGCAGACAGGCTACCTTAACAACCGCAGACAGGCTATCTAAACCGCAGACAGGCTATCTTAACCGCAGACAGGCTACCCTAACAACCGCAGACAGGCTACCCTAACAACCGCAGACAGGCTACCCTAACAACCGCAGACAGGCTACCCTAACAACCGCAGACAGGCTACCCTAACAACCGCAGACAGGCTACCTTAACAATGAAGAACAAGCCACTTGTGGATGGCAATAAGAACATATGTTAATCTCCAGGGTTTATTACGTGGACCTCAGCAATGAGAGTGGCTACTCTCACCGCTGGGCAACGGCGACCAGTGCAATAAGAACATAAGAAAGAAGGAACACTGCAACAGGCCTACTGACCCATGCGTTGCAGGTCGATGTCCCCCCCCGGATAAGCCCAATGACCCACCCAGTCTGGTCACCTCCACTCAAGGATGGAGCACGGCACCACACCCAGCAGCACAAGTTAGTCAGGTCCAACGCACACCCACCCACACCCACTCATGTATTTATCTAACCTATTTTTAAAACTACACAACGTTTTAGCCTGAATAACTGTGCTCGGGAGTTTGTTCCACTCATCCACAACTCTATTACCAAACCAGTGCTTTCCTATATCCTTCCTGAATCTGAATTTTTCCAACTTGAAGCCATTGCTGCGAGTCCTGTCTTGGCTGGAAATCTTCAGCATGCTATTTACATCCCCATTATTTATTCCTGTTTTCCATTTATACACCTCGATCATATCCCCCCTAATTCTACACCTTTCGATCTAGTGCAGATTCAGGGCCCTCAGTCTATCCTCATAGGGAAGATTTCTGATACATGGGATCATCTTTGTCATCCTCCTCTGTACGTTTTCCAGAGCATTTATATCCATTCTGTAATACGGTGACCAGAACTGAGCAGCATAGTCTAAATGAGGCCTAACCAAGGATATATAGAGTTGAAGAACAACCTGAGGGCTTCTATTATTTATACTTTAGATATGAAGCCAAGAATTCTGTTAGCTTTATTGCGAACACTAATGCACTGCTGTCTTGGTTTCAGATTATTGTTAACCAGAACTCCTAAATCAGCAGTATTAAGATCTACATTATTTAGTTTATATGTGGCATGGTTATTTAACTGTCCAACATTTAGAACTTTGCATTTGTCAATATTAAACTGCATCTGCCACTTCTCCGACCATTGCATCAGTCTATTCAAATCATCCTGGAGTGCTCTAGTGTCCTCAGTAGAATGAATTGGACGGCCTATTTTGGCGTCATCAGCAAATTTGTTTATGTCGTCTATGTCGTTTATGTAAATTGTGAACAACGGGCCCAACACTGACCCCTGAGGAACACCGCTTGTGACGTGTCCCCATTCTGATTTCTCCCCATTTATGCAAACTCTGCTGCCTATTTGTCAGCCATGCCTCTACCAAGGAAAAAAATTTCTCCTATTCCGTGTGCCTTAAGTTTCCTCAACAGCCTCTGATGCAGAACTCTATCGAAAGCCTTACTGAAGTCCATATACACAATATCATATTCATTACCATGATCTACCTCCTCAAACACCTTAGTGAAAAAAGTTAGTAAATTCCTAAGACAGGAACGCCCCTTTGTAAAACCGTGTTGAGATTCGTTAATCAATCTGTGCCTATCAAGATGGCTACGAATTGCTTCGGCAATTATTGATTCCATAAATTTTCCCACTATGGAGGTAAGGCTTATTGGTATATAGTTCGAAGCCAAGGACCTGTCGCCTGCCTTGTAAATAGGTATTACATTTGCCATTTTCCACTTATCAGGCACTATGCCAGTTTGTAGTGATATGTTAAAAAGATTAGCCAAAGGTATTTTAAGTTCTTTACATTCCTTTAACACCCTTGCAAAAAGTTCATCAGGGCCTGGGGATTTGTTAGGTTTTAGTTTCTCTATTTGTCTGAGGATCATGTCACTAGTTATCACAACCGTACATAGTTTATTATCCTGTTCTACATAATCTATTATTTCAGGAATATCGCTAGTATTTTCCTGGGTGAAAACTGACAGGAAGTAGGTACTGAGAATTTCACACATAACCTTATCACTGTCAGTGATCTGACCAGAGTCACTCTTAAGCGGGTCAATCTTGTCCCTAATCTTACTTCTGTATACCTGAAAGAACCCTTTTGGGTTAGTCTTGGAATCCCTTGCGACCTTAGCTTCACAATCTCTTAGCTTTTCTTATTCCTTTCTTTATTTCTCTCTTTAATTGAATATATTGATTTCTTAACTGCCCATCCCCTCATTTGATACGCCTATATATGCCTCTCTTTTGACCAACGAGATGTTTTAATCTATTGTTCATCCATTTGGGATCATTTTTGTTGTCTGGGCAGCTAGAACTATGCTCTGAAAAAAGTCATATTGGCAACCAATTGGGATGTCCTGACCCATAGTCGTGACATCCCAATTTAGCCCACCCAGGTAATTTTTCAGTCCCATGAAGTCGGCCAATCGAAAACCTGGGACAGATTTGATTGCAGTTATCTGGGTAATTCCATGATATATTGAAACTAAGTGATTTGTGATCACTTTCCCCAAGCTCATCATTAACCTCAAGATTATTAATTAGTGAATCTTTTTTGGCAAGAACCAAGTCAAGCAGATTATTTCCTCTAGTTGGTTCTGTCACAACCTGTTCTAAAAAATAATCCTGAACCGTATCAAGAAAGTCACTAGACTCAAGATTTCCGGTCATAATGTTCCAATCAATTTGTCTAAAGTTAAAATCTCACATTATTACAACATTTTCATATCTAGATGCCTTATGAATTTCGTCCCATAACAGCTTACTGCACTCCCTATCAAGGGTTGGGGGCCTATAAATCACACCCAAAATTAATTTGTCATGTCCCTCGAGAAACTGTAGCCAAACAGATTCTGTGTTCGATGTTTCTAATCTTATATCATGTCTAAGACAGCAATTTAAATTTTCTCTGACAGTTGTGACCGGGTGTGGAAGTGTGAATTGCTCATTACACTATAATTTGTTCATGATTGTAGCCATGTATAAACGTAAGTAACCATTCTTACAGTATTCATTACCTTTGTAACTTGTGAGTTCATTACCTTGTACCTAGTTCAGCCATCCAAACTTTGGGGCCCAGTCCCTGGATCCATTACGTACCTCTGTAATCTGTAAATACCTTTGTAACTTGTCATGATTGTGACTAGACCTACCGGAGTTCATTACCTTTGTAATTTGTGAGTTCATTACCTTTGTAAATTGTGAATTCATTACCTCTAACTTGCTCAGCTATCAAAACTTTGGAGTCCAGTCCCTGGACCAATTATGTACCTCTGTAATCTTTTGACTACCGCCCACAGGATGAGTATGGGGTGCATAATAAACATATTAAACTAAACTAACTCTGACATACATCGCCACTCCACCACCCTTCCTGTTGACCCTATCACTGTGGAATAGTTTATAACCCTGTATGTTGCATTCAGAAGGCATTTCTCTATCTTTCAGGTTGAACCAGGTCTCTGTTATATCAATAATATCTATTACCTGCACTTGCAAGTAATCTTAGCTCATCCATTTTATTTCTTAGACTCTTACTATTTGTATAGTAAACCTTAAGGGAGCTAGTCACTCATTGCCCTCTACTATCTTTGTTTGTTGATCAATTAATTTGCCATTACTACCAACTTTATTTTGAATATTGTCTTTTAAACATATCCCTGAGGTATCCCGGTAATAACTGCTGTTTTTAACCCTAATGCTGCAGCCTGATTGTTTCCCACAAACACCCATACCTCTATAATCTATCAGTTTAAATTCCTAGACAAGTCATCACTTACCTTCTCAACTGAATTGGCTAATGCAACCACTCCATCCCCAGATCTTTCTCACTCGTGCGTTATCAGGAGCTATGCAATGTTGCAAGACAGCAACAGATGAGGGGAAATTCTCTGAAGCAAGACAGGTTTCATTGATGCCTTCTGTCTTGTCTCAGAATTTCTCCTATCTGTTACTATCATAAATAAGTGCTAAACCCATAAGGGTCATACATCTCTGCCCTCCTGTCTGCCGATGTCTTGCAACAATGCATTGTTCGTGACGACGCACGATAGTGATTAAGATCTAGAGGTAAAAACTTCCACCTCCATGTGTCTTCTGCATTATATTACATATAAAATGATCAATTCTGCACCTACACACCTGAATTTTACTGTCGTCGGTGAATTATGAGGCAACTTTGATGAATATTGGAAGCTGTATCCTGGAGATACCTGGAGAGGGTTTCTAGGGATAACGTCCCCTCGGCCCAATCTGTGACCAGGCCTCGCCAGGCCTTTCACCAGGCCTCGCCAGGCCTATCACCAGGCCTATCACCAGGCCTCGCCAGGCCTATCACCAGGCCTCGCCAGGCCTATCACCAGGCCTATCACCAGGCCTATCACCAGGCCTATCACCAGGCCTCGCCAGGCCTATCACCAGGCCTCGCCAGGCCTATCACCAGGCCTCGCCAGGCCTATCACCAGGCCTCGCCAGGCCTATCACCAGGCCTCGCCAGGCCTATCACCAGGCCTCGCCAGGCCTATCACCAGGCCTCGCCAGGCCTATCACCAGGCCTCGCCAGGCCTATCACCAGGCCTATCACCAGGCCTCGCCCGGTCTGTGACCAGGCCTTGAGCTATGCCAGAATGAAGGAAGCAGTTTCAACAGCTTGAGTCAGTAACGACGTACACTTAATTATTGTTCCATTAATCTGACTAGTTACACTACACAAGCCTTGAAAATTAGACAGACATCAGACGAGGAATTAAAAAATGAAAAATTCCCTTAAAAATCCCCTCCGAGCATACAAATAATAAACATTAAACACTAAGCTTATCTTGCAACATCCTAGACACTGCAACACTGTATCTATCGGTTGATTTTATCCACATATCAATAACACTTTGTACATTACATTTCACACTATATCACTCAGTGTATCACTAACACTTAACACGTAATATTACGCACTGTAGCACACACATGCGGTCACTACCTCACACAACACTAAACTGATCACAGTCGCTGACACGTAAGGTTGAGGCAGAGCCACTGAACCACCTCTCTGAGAACCACTGGTTCACCTGTCAAGTGTTTTGTCATATTTCTGCTGTTAGTGGTCAACAAATATATCTGCAACTTATTTGAAGATATTTTATATATTAACAGTTCATTTTTTATTTATATTACGGTTCTTAATCTAAATAACTATAGATGGATACCAGAAATGTTTCACTAACCGGGGTACTTAATACCATTTCACACTCCTCGCCCAGCTGCCGGTGAGGGTGGACGTTTTGCTACTCCTCTCTGACAGGCACAAGTGCTAGCCAGGCTGTCACAATGGTGGTTGGGGTGCGACGCAGAATTAACACTGTCGGCATAGAATTACTGAGAGGTACAATCAATCAAGATTCGGCGTTGACGTTGTTGCCTCTGATTATTCGAGAGACATATGGGATTGAGGATTGCGACCTTTACGGTGTAGCCTTAAATGGAAACTACCGAATGTTCGTGAAACTGCTGTCATCACACGTGTATGAGGATCTACTTGCTCAATATCAGGATGTTGCTATCGAGGTTAACGAGGGCATCCTGGTAAAGATGGTCGATGTTTCGAGTCAATTTACGTATGTAAAGTTACGTAATGTGCCTTTCGAGGCAAATGAAGCTGACCTACGTAGTGTGTTCGGGAAGTTTGGAACTGTACACGTAGCTCAACAAGGCAAGTGGACGGCAGGGGCTTATGTGGGTTATCCGGAAGGTAGTTTTAACCTAAAGATGACTCTGAGGCAACCTATACCTTCGTATGTGTTCTTAGATGAATTTAGGACACAAATACTCGTAACTTACGCTGGCCAACGTAGAACCTGTAGACTGTGTGATGGTTATGATCACATAGCGGCTGAATGTGTGCGGCGGAGGACTGGCCAGGGAATACCAAGAAGTGACATTACGAGGCGAGGACCTACAGTGACAGATCAGAACCGCCAGGATGGACGTAGGCGTGGTCGGTTGTGGAGTGAGGAAGTGGAGGAAATGCAACGTGAGGTGGAGCATGAGGGTGCAGTGCAGCAATTGAGTGCGTCTGCTGAGGATGTGATCCACGAGGCGGACAAGGACGTACCAAATGACGTAGAAATTGACGTCGTGCTTGAGACAGTTTTGCAGGAGATGTTCCCTAAATCGGAGGAAGCCTTGACAGAGGTAACGACGGGAGACCAGGTACAGGGACAAGGGGAAGCATGCGGGTCTGAAGAAAGGAATGTAATGTCGGCTTGGCCAAGTAGTGAGAAGGGGAATGAGGTGATAGAGGTGGAGGTGCACAATGAGGAAGGTCAGGAGACTAGCATGGCGGAAGAGGAAGTGTCGAGGAAGCGGGCAGCTGTCACGTCTGACTCGGATGACGTCCTCACTCCAGCACAAAGACCAGGGAAAAAGGCGGGGATTGAAGGTGTGTGTAGAGGCACAGAGAAAAAGAAACGCCAGCAAGGGGTTAGGAGTGGAGGGGATGGGGTGAGTGCCAAGGACGGTGTGTATGAGGTTACTGGACAGCGGAAAAATGTGGTGGGGAAAAGTGGGTGGAAAACGTAAGCAGGCCTAAGGTGTATGACAATTAATGTTAATGGTTTATGTAAAAGTGGTAAGTGTGTATGGTTGCGAGGACTGCTGTATCGTTACAAGGTAGATGTTGCCTTTATACAAGAGCATAACTTGAAAATAGGAAAATTGCTGGAGGTGGATGGATATAGGGCTTTTGTAACTCCAACGACACGTTTAAAAGGTGGAGTAGGTGTTTTAATTCGTGAGGCAAGCCCGTTTGTTTTGCAAAGGTTTGAGGGGGGGGGGTGAGGGAAGAATAATGAGAGTGGACGGGTGGTGGATGCGTGAACGCGTGTCCTTTGTTGGAGTGTATGCTCCGGCGGAGAACGATGCGAGGGTAAAATCGGCATTTGTAAGGGATGATCTGGTGTATTTCTTGAGAGCACTGCCCAGGGTTGCATTGATTGGGGGAGATTGGAATTGTATAATACGGAGATTTGATGTGATGCCAGTGGGGGCGGGATATTTTTCAAACGTGTTGCGAGACCTGTGTAGAGATATTGGGGTACGAGATGCATTTTGGGGTGGAATAGGTGAAGTGCAACATACGTATGTAAGGAGGGAATACGCAGCTAGACTGGATAGGATCTATATAACGCAAGGGGTTTCAGTGGAGTCTTTTAACACTATAGAAGCAATTTATTCAGATCACAGGGCAGTGGTGGTGGGGGTAGCATGGGACTCGTTAGTGAAACGGTTTGAAAGCTACTGGAAATTAAATACGCGACTCCTTGAGGATGAGGAAGTGGAGGAGGGGTTTGCTTCGCTGTGGAGGAAGCTAAGTGAGGAGGCAAAAAGGGTTGATAATGTTGTACGTTGGTGGGACAGTGTGGCCAAGGAGAGGATTCGTAGGTTTTACGTGGGTGAGGGGAAGCGGATAAATCGACTGAAGTATGGATTAACAAATTATTTGGAAAGTAGAATAGGATACTATCATGAACAAGTAGTAGTGGGAGGGGTATTCCAAACAGAGGCAATAGATGATCTGAAGAGCAGGATAAGAGAAGTGCAGGAGGAGAGATTTCATGCGGTGCGGGTGCAGGCGGGTGTGGAGGAAGTGCTTTGGGGGGACAAGCCATCGGCATGTGTGTTGAGGAGACAACAGCAGAGGAGAACAGCGACCACAATAGCAGATTTGGAAGTGCACACTGAGGTGAAAGGGTTTAGGGAGGGGCAGGTGTTAAAAACAACGGAGGTGATGAGTATGTTCGCGGATGCGTGGTATGGGCATTATTGGAAAAGTAAAGGAGTTAATAGGGAGGATCTTGATGGGGTGTGTGCTGTAGAGCCCGTAGCTCTGGGGAGTAAGGACAGGGAAGCTTTGGGTGGTGAGATTGAAGAGGGGGAGATATGGAGAGCGCTTGTAGACATGTGCAGAGGCAAAGCACCAGGTATTGATGGACTACCAAGTGAATTTTACTTAAAACATTGGGATCTGTTAAGGGGTTTTTTAGTAACGCTGTTCAATAGAATGAAAGATGGGGGAGAATTGGGCGAGAAGCAAAGTACAGGGGTCGTAGTGCTTGTGCCCAAGGGTAAGGGGCAGAGTACACTTAAGGATTACAGAGCGATTACTCTCATGTGTGCGGACTATAAATTGTTCGCGAAGATTTTGGGGAATAGGTTAAAATGTGTAGTGGGACGTGTAGTTTCAAAAGGTCAACTAGGGTTGCCAGGACGGTCGATGGTCATGGGGCACGGAATTCTAAAGGGGTTTGTTGAGAGTTTTGAGGGGACGCAGGAAGGAGGGGGTATGGTGGCGATTGATTGGCAGGGTGCTTATGATCAGGTGGAAAGGGAGGGTTTAAGACAGATCCTTAACAAACAAGGTTTTGGGGATGAGATTGTGGGGTGGGTTGAAACGTTGTATAAAGGGGCAAAAGCGAGAATTCAGATCAATGGACGTGTGGGAGGTGTGGTGAACATGGATAGGGGCTTGAGGCAGGGTTGCCCGCTATCACCGTTATTATTTGCATGTGTGCAAGATCCATTTTATAGGTTGGTTGAGACCAGAGTGTGTGGTGGGGAGGGGTCGAGGGAGGGCTTGATTAGGCATCATGTGGTAGGTTACGTGGATGACACGACACTCCTAGTCCGGAAGGGAACAAGATTGGGAGAGTTGGGAGGGGTGGTTGGCATGATTGGAGGGGCGACAGGCATGACGGTAAACGTTGAGAAAACAAAGATCATGGGGCTAGGGGAGTGGAGAGACAGAGTTGATTGGGACTGTGATGTGGTGAGAAGGCAGGAAGGGCAGTTATTAATATGTGGCATTTCGTATAGAGCGACCATACAGGAGGCTAGGGAGGCGAATTCGTTGAGAATGGTGGAACGCGTGGAACATCGGTTGGGGATGTTGCGGCCTTATCACTTGACATTGTTGCAACGGGCGATTGTTATTAACGTATTGCTGTACAGTAAGGTATGGTATGTAGCAGCAGTTTTTCCATTGCTGAGGGCTGAGATTACTCGTATCCTTAGAAGTGTTTTTAGGTTCTTATGGGGCTCAGGATGTGAATGGATGAAGAGGGAGGTGGTGACTTTGCCGGTGAGGAAGGGAGGTTTAGGTCTGTTGGACCTGGGAAGGAGGGTGAAATGCATTTTTGTCAGGTGGGAGTGGAAAAGATTAGGGGGACAGAGGGGGGCATGCATGCAAAGGTTACATGATATTTTGAGGGGAATGTATGTGGGTGGGGAATGGAGGGAGTGTGAGATTTTGTTGAGGGCACTTTTGTGGGCGCGCGAGCCAGACAAATTAAAGGTGAGGGATTTATATCGAATATTGAGGGTAGAGGAGACGGCCCCAGTTGAGGGGCTGTTCCCGATGTATGCATGGGGAGCTATATGGAGTCTGTTCGGTAAACTAAAGTTAGGGCCCAGGGTGCGAGAGATCATGTTCAAATTTACATGGGATTCTGCCTACTGGATCAGTCCTCAGAAACAGACGTGTGGTAGAGGAGGGTTGGTGTGGGTTATGTGGGGAGTTGGAAACAGCCTATCACGTGGTATACTTTTGCGATTATTTGGGGAGTGTGAGGGAATGGCTGGGGAAAGTGGTCAGGAGGATAGGAGGAACTGGGGTGTCAGTGTTGAGAGCGCTGAGTCTTGATATAGGGGGGGTGGGGGAGAATGTGGCACGGGGAGTAGCTTATATCGTGGTGGATTTCGTGTACATATCGTGGGGAATGAGAGGGGTGGATAATGGGATGACGAGGAAACGAGTTTTAGCGAGGATTTTTTGTAGGACAATGAATAGGAATCAGGGAATTTATGGGAGGAGATGGGAGGGAGCTTTCACTGAGGGTTACAGGTCCATAACTGTTGGGGAGTTGCTAGAGTTGTGAGGGGGGGGGAAGTGGGTTTAGATTGTTGTGTAAAGCATTAGATAAAAAAACGGGGGGGTACCAAACGGGCTTGCCAAACGAAAGATGTTGGTTTGGTGTGCATGTGCGTGGGTGAGTGACAAGTGCAAGAGAGAACGATTGTGTGTAATTGGGGTGTGCATGGGAGTGCTGAGTTCATGCATTCTTAGTAGTTATTTAATATTGTTAATTAATGCCTTCTGTTGAAGGCTATCGTAGTAGCGTATAAGAGTACAAGTCTGAGAATGCTGCATGGGACAGCAATAAAGTTAGGATTTGACTCCCATTGTAAAAATAAGTCAGTTTCTAATGTATATATATACATATGTATATATAAATAATATTAGGACAGCAGCTGGCGTTTTCACTACTGTAGAGTTGTTATTGTTTTCAATTTAATATGTTCTTAAGTTTAATTTAGTATGGTTAGTTTATAAGTTACATAACGGTGAAATGCTGTACATTTTGGTGAGCTGGGGTAAATAGGGGGGGGGGGTTATACTGCTTGCATTTTTTGCGGTATGTAATTATTGTGTGTGGATATTGAAATTAGCAGTTGGGAAGGAGTCAGAGGATTCTTTATTTTGTATTACTTGAATAGTTATATTTTGTAGTAAAGAATTATGTATATGGCAGTATTCACCTATCAGCTGCATAACATATTACTGCATATTGCAGTGTATAGAAATTGATGAATTTATATTGTCTGTCGATGCTCTCATACTGTATGCTTTTGTTAATGTATTGTATGTTATAAATAAAATATAAAAAAAAAAATACCATTTTCAGGTCTGACATCACTAGTGATCCACACTCACCCGTGACGTCACTCACCCGTGACGTCACACCCGTGGCGTCACTCACCCGTGACGTCAGTCACCCGGGACGTCACTCGCCCGTGACGTCACTCACCCGTGTCGTCACTCACCCGGGATGTCACTCACTTGGGACGTCACTCACCCGTGACGTCACTCACCCGTGACGTCACTCACCCATGTCGTCACTCACCCGTGACGTCACTCACCCCGGACGTCACTCACCCCGGACGTCACTCACCCGTAACGTCACTCACCCGGGACGTCACTCACCCGGGACGTCCTCACCCGTGACGTCACTCACCCGTGTCGTTACCTATAACGTCACTCACCCCGGACGTCACTCACCCGTGACGTCAACTCCAAGTGTTGTACCTAACTTATGGTCTAGTGTTAAACCTCTGGTCATATGTCTATGCAACACAAAACATATACTTAATAGGTTGTATTTTTCCCAGAGTATATACATCCTGAGACATAAATCCCTACTGCAGTGACTGAATTATTTATGTTAGTGGAGAGGTTACCAAGCAGCTTTCATGAACCTAGTGTAGGTGAGAGATTTTAAACTCCAACCAACTAAATTATGCTATAGGCTTCATGAGGATATGTACACGATACAGTGCATTGTCTTAGTTTATATATGTTAAGAGTACGTATATTACAAATAATATTTTAGGAATTCAAGAATTTTGGAGGAAGGTTTTGAGCCCCATTAACCAGTCAACTTAATAAATATGTTAACCACACATTGTAACCAATATTCTATATGTAAACCCCGCACTCTAATCTTTACAGATAATGAACTTGATTGATTGATTGAAAAGAGAGATTGGTCACCTCCTACGAAGACTGACGGACTGATAACGTCAAAACTTCCACTGTTTCTGAATTCTACTGTGTTCTGAATTTGACCGAAGAAGACGGCAGGGTAGCGGTATTAATGAAGTTAGGTTACGAATTCTGTCAGTCACACATGTACACACACGCACACACACACACACACACACACACACACACACACACACACACACACACACACACACACACACAGGCTGGACACGTGGTCCAGCCTGTGTGTGTGTGTGTGTGTGTGCCTGGCTTCTCGAATTTAACCCTGCCAAATGCAAAGTCATGAATATCGGAGAAGGGCAAAGAAGACCGCAGACAGAGTATAGGCTAGGTGGCCAAAGACTGCAAACCTCGGTCAAGGAGAAAGATCTTGGGGTGAGTATAACACCGAGCACATCTCCGGAAGCACACATCAACCAGATAACTGCTGCAGCATATGGGCGCCTGGCAAACCTGAGAACAGCGTTCCAATACCTTAGTAAGGAATCTTTCAAGACACTGTACACCATGTACGTCAGGCCCATACTGGAGTATGTAGCACCAGTTCGGAACCCACACAGGGTCAAGCGCGTTAAGAAATTAGAGAAAGTGCAAAGGTTTGCGACAAGGTTAGTTCCAGAGCTCAGGGGAATGTCCTATGAAGAAAGGTTGAGGGAAATCGGCCTGACGACACTGGAGGACAGGAGGGATAGGGGAGACATGATAACGACATACAAAATACTGCGTGGAATAGACAAGGTGGACAGAGACAAGATGTTCCAGAGAGGGGACACAGAAACTAGGGATCACTCTTGGAAGTTGAAGACTCAGATGAGCCACAGGGATGTTAGGAAACATTTCTTCAGTCATACAGTAGTCAGGAAGTGGAACAGTCTAGCGAGCGATGTAGTAGAGGCAGGAACCATATATAGCTTTAAGACGAGGTATGATAAATCTCATGGAGCAGGGAGAGAGAGGACCTAGTAGCGTTCAGTGAAGAGGCAGGACCAGGAGCTGAGTCTCGACCCCTGCAACTATAGTTAGGTGAGTACAATTAGGTGAGTACATACACACACATACACACACACACACACACACACACACACACACACACACACACACACACACACACACACACACACACACACACACACACACACACACACACACAATCTTCAACACATCCCTTGAAACTGGGCAACTACCTGAGAAATGAAAGACAGCAAATATAGTCCCCATATTTAAGAAAGGAAACAGAAACGAGGCACTAAACTACAGACCTGTGTCTCTGACATGTATTGTGTGCAAAGTCATGGAGAAGATTATCAGGAGGAGAGTGGTCGAACACCTGGAACGGAACAAGATTATAAATGAAAACCAGCATGGGTTCATGGAAGGCAAATCTTGTATCACAAACCTCCTGGAGTTTTATGACAAGGTAACAGAAGTAAGACACGAGAGAGAGGGGTGGGTTGATTGCATTTTCCTAGACTGCAGGAAGGCCTTTGACACAGTTCCCCACATGAGATTAGTGCAGAAACTGGAGGATCAGGCGCATGTAACAGGGAGGGCACTGCAATGGATCAGAGAATACCTGACAGGGAGGCAGCAACGAGTCATGGTACGTGAAGAGGTATCACAGTGGGCGCCTGTGACGAGCGGGGTCCCACAGGGGTCAGTTCTAGGGCCAGTGCTATTTTTGATATATGCGAACGACATGATGGAAGGAATAGACTCTGAAGTGTCCCTATTCGCAGATGATGTGAAGTTGATGAAGAGTTAAATCGGATGAGGATGAGGCAGGACTGCAAAAAGACCTGGACAGGCTGGACATGTGGTCCAGAAACTGGCTTCTCTAATTCAATCCTGCCAAATGCAAAGTCATGAAGATTGGGGAGGGGCAAAGAAGACCGCAGACAGAGTATAGGTTAGGTGGACAAAGACTACAGACTGGAACCCACACCTGGTCAAGCACGTCAAGAAGTTAGAGAAAGTACAAAGGTTTGCAACAAGGCTAGTCCCAGAGCTCAGGGGAATGTAGTACGAGGAAAGGTTGAGGGAAATCGGACTGACGACGCTGGAGGATAGAAGGGTCAGGGGAGACATGATAACGACATACAAGATACTGCGGGGAATAGACAAGGTGGACAGAGATAGGATGTTCCAGAGAGGGGACACAGGAACAAGGGGTCACAACTGGAAGCTGAAGACTCAGACGAATCACAGGGACGTTAGAAAGTATTTCTTCAGTCATAGAGTCGAAACTAGAGAAAGTGCAAAGGTTTGCAACAAGACTAGTCCCAGAGCTAAGAGGTATGTCCTACGAGGAGAGGTTAAGGGAAATCAACCTGACGACACTGGAGGACAGGAGAGATAGGGGGGACATGATAACGACATACAAAATACTGAGAGGAATTGACAAGGTGGACAAAGACAGGATGTTCCAGAGATTGGACACAGTAACAAGGGGACACAGTTGGAAGCTGAAGACACAGATGAATCACAGGGATGTTAGGAAGTATTTCTTCAGCCACAGAGTAGTCAGTAAGTGGAACAGTTTGGGAAGCGATGTAGTGGAGGCAGGATCCATACATAGCTTTAAGCAGAGGTATGATAAAGCTCACGGCTCAGGGAGAGTGACCTAGTAGCGATCAGTGAAGAGGCGGGGCCAGGAGCTCGGACTCGACCCCCGCAACCTCAACTAGGTGAGTACAACTAGGTGAGTACACAGACACACACACACACACACACACACACATACACACACACACCACACACACACACACACACACACAACACACACACACACACACACACACACACACACACACACACATACACACACACACACACACACACGCCTGGCGACATAATAAACCTAGAGGAAAGGTGAACTATAAAGTGATATGACAACGAACAAATTATTGAGTGAAATTGATAGGGTGGACAGGAAGAGAATGTTTCCGAGACAGGAAACAGGAATGAGAGGACACAGCTGGAAGTTGAACAACACACGAGTCACAGATATATCATTAAGTATTGTTCCACTCTTAGAGCAGAAAGGAATTGGTAGAGGCAGGAATCACTGGAATCAATGTCATAACTAGAGAATGACTCCTGTATAGCCCTTGTGGCTTAGCGCTTCTTTTTGATTATAATAATAATAATAATGATAAGAGAATGACTCGTCTGATTTCAGTCTGAAAGAATCTTCAGAGCCTAAGTTAGTGTGGGTCAGCTAGATGCTGATTCCTATGCAGTTGTTGTTCAGGGCCAGCAGTAACAACCTGGTTGATCAGACGCTGATCCACCATTATGACTGGTCTCAGACCGAGCCGCGGGGGCGTTAACCCCTGAAACCCTCTCCAGGCAAACTCCAGGGTAGAGTGTGCCACACCCAGGTGAACCTCCTCACCTCTCACTACAACTTAACAAATGAGATACCATGAACGTTATGCCGTCACGAGAGTAGAAATATTTAATGGTTCTAAAAAATAATAAATTTGCATCGCTGCTGTGGTTTCTTAAGTATTAAGATCCCAAGAATCTTGGGATCTTAATACTTGGGAATTCTTCGCTTGCCTAATTCTTGGGCACGACCTACTTCCACATTGAACAAATGTGACACCGCCTATGACTGCTGCACCTCTCCTACGAACGGTTTATAAGCTCCTTCTCAGCACGTATGCCGTATTCTATTCAAGATTGATGGACTGACCACATCGACTCAAGGTTGAGGGACTGATTACCTCATTCTCCTCCTGTTCTTCAAGATTCTCCTTTGTATGGACTTATGAAGCCACTGTGTGGCGAAACGTTTCCTCAATAAAGATACCCAAGAGATGCACATGTGTCTAATTTATCAACATGTCGGTTCTCTGAACCATTCATCTACCAAACTCAAGATACATGATGTTATTTGGTGGTATGTATGAGTCTTCATAAGAACATAAGAAAGAAGGAACACTGCAACAGGCTTACTGACCCATGCAAAGCACGTCCATGCCACCCCCTGGCTTAGAACAATGGCCACTTAGTCAGGTCACTTCCACTTAAGGAAGGAACATGGCACCAGACCTGGTAGTGCAAGCTAGTCAGGTTCAACTCACACCCACCCATACCCACTCATGTATTTATTATGTGGTGGGTTGTATGATACTGCTATCATGCAGGTGTGGTGGGTTGTATGATACTGCTATCATGCAGGTGTGGTGGGTTGTATGATACTGCTATCATGCAGGTGTGGTGGGTTGTATGATACTGCTATCATGCAGGTGTGGTGGGTTGTATGATACTGCTATCATGCAGGTGTGGTGGGTTGCATAACACTGCTATCATGCAGGTGTGGTGGGTTGTATAACACTGCTATCATGCAGGTGTGGTGGGTTGTATAACACTGCTATCATGCAGGTGTGGTGGGTTGTATGATACTGCTATCATGCAGGTGTGGTGGGTTGTATAACACTGCTATCATGCAGTGTGTGGTGGTTGTATAACACTGCTATCATGCAGGTGTGGTGGGTTGTATGATACTGCTATCATGCAGGTGTGGTGGGTTGTATAACACTGCTATCATGCAGGTGTGGTGGGTTGTATAACACTGCTATCATGCAGGTGTGGTGGGTTGTATGATACTGCTATCATGCAGGTGTGGTGGGTTGTATAACACTGCTATCATGCAGGTGTGGTGGGTTGTATAACACTGCTATCATGCAGGTGTGGTGGGTTGTATAACACTGCTATCATGCAGGTGTGGTGGGTTGTATGATACTGCTATCATGCAGGTGTGGTGGGTTGTATAACACTGCTATCATGCAGGTGTGGTGGGTTGTATAACACTGCTATCATGCAGGTGTGGTGGGTTGTATAACACTGCTATCATGCAGGTGTGGTGGGTTGTATGATACTGCTATCATGCAGGTGTGGTGGGTTGTATAACACTGCTATCATGCAGGTGTGGTGGGTTGTATAACACTGCTATCATGCAGGTGTGGTGGGTTGTATGATACTGCTATCATGCAGGTGTGGTGGGTTGTATAACACTGCTATCATGCAGGTGTGGTGGGTTGTATAACACTGCTATCATGCAGGTGTGGTGGGTTGTATAACACTGCTATCATGCAGGTGTGGTGGGTTGTATGATACTGCTATCATGCAGGTGTGGTGGGTTGTATAACACTGCTATCATGCAGGTGTGGTGGGTTGTATGATACTGCTATCATGCAGGTGTGGTGGGTTGTATGATACTGCTATCATGCAGGTGTGGTGGGTTGTATAACACTGCTATCATGCAGGTGTGGTGGGTTGTATAACACTGCTATCATGGAGGTATGGTGGGTTGTATGATACTGCTATCATGCAGGTGTGGTGGGTTGTATAACACTGCTATCATGCAGGTGTGGTGGGTTGTAAGATACTGCTATCATGCAGGTGTGGTGGGTTGTATGATACTGCTATCATGCAGGTGTGGTGGGTTGTATAACACTGCTATCATGCAGGTGTGGTGGGTTGTATAACACTGCTATCATGCAGGTGTGGTGGGTTGTATGATACTGCTATCATGCAGGTGTGGTGGGTTGTATAACACTGCTATCATGCAGGTGTGGTGGGTTGTATAACACTGCTATCATGCAGGTGTGGTGGGTTGTATAACACTGCTATCATGCAGGTGTGGTGGGTTGTATAACACTTCTATCATGCATGTGTGGTGGGTTGTATGACACTGCTATCATGCAGGTGTGGTGGGTTGTATAACACTGCTATCATGCAGGTGTGGTGGGTTTGTATGATACTGCTATCATGCAGGTGTGGTGGGTTGTATGATACTGCTATCATGCAGGTGTGGTGGGTTGTATGATACTGCTATCATGCAGGTGTGGTGGGTTGTATGATACTGCTATCATGCAGGTGTGGTGGGTTGTATAACACTGCTATCATGCAGGTGTGGTGGGTTGTATAACACTGCTATCATGCAGGTGTGGTGGGTTGTATAACACTGCTATCATGCAGGTGTGGTGGGTTGTATGATACTGCTATCATGCAGGTGTGGTGGGTTGTATAACACTGCTATCATGCAGGTGTGGTGGGTTGTATAACACTGCTATCATGCAGGTGTGGTGGGTTGTATAACACTGCTATCATGCAGGTGTGGTGGGTTGTATAACACTGCTATCATGCAGGTGTGGTGGGTTGTATGATACTGCTATCATGCAGGTGTGGTGGGTTGTATAACACTGCTATCATGCAGGTGTGGTGGGTTGTATGATACTGCTATCATGCAGGTGTGGTGGGTTGTATGATACTGCTATCATGCAGGTGTGTGGGTTGTATAACACTGCTATCATGCAGGTGTGGTGGGTTGTATGATACTGCTATCATGCAGGTGTGGTGGGTTGTATGATACTGCTATCATGCAGGTGTGGTGGGTTGTATAACACTGCTATCATGCAGGTGTGGTGGGTTGTATAACACTGCTATCATGCAGGTGTGGTGGGTTGTATGATACTGCTATCATGCAGGTGTGGTGGGTTGTATAACACTGCTATCATGCAGGTGTGGTGGGTTGTATAACACTGCTATCATGCAGGTGTGGTGGGTTGTATGATACTGCTATCATGCAGGTGTGGTGGGTTGTATAACACTGCTATCATGCAGGTGTGGTGGGTTGTATAACACTGCTATCATGCAGATATGGTGGGTTGTATAACACTGCTATCATGCAGGTGTGGTGAGTTGTATAACACTGCTATCATGCAGGTGTGGTGGGTTGTATGATACTGCTATCATGCAGGTGTGGTGGGTTGTATAACACTGCTATCATGCAGGTGTGGTGGGTTGTATAACACTGCTATCATGCAGGTGTGGTGAGTTGTATAACACTGCTATCATGCAGGTGTGGTGAGTTGTATAACACTGCTATCATGCAGGTGTGGTGGGTTGTATAACACTGCTATTATGCAGATGTGGTGGGTTGTATAACACTGCTATTATGCAGATGTGGTGGGTTGTATAACACTGCTATCATGCAGGTGTGGTGGGTTGTATAACACTGCTATTATGCAGGTGTGGTGAGTTGTATAACACTGCTATCATGCAGGTGTGGTGGGTTGTATAACACTGCTATTATGCAGGTGTGGTGGGTTGTATAACACTGCTATCATGCAGGTGTGGTGAGTTGTATAACACTGCTATCATGCAGGTGTGGTGGGTTGTATAACACTGCTATTATGCAGATGTGGTGGGTTATATAACACTGCTATTATGCAGATGTGGTGGGTTGTATAACACTGCTATTATGCAGATGTGGTGGGTTGTATAACACTGCTATTATGCAGGTGTGGTGGGTTGTATAACACTGCTATCATGCAGGTGTGGTGGGTTGTATAACACTATCACCACCATTGGTCTCCTAGTTCAGAGTTAGCATTTTATGTATTCATTTTACGCCTTTCTTTTTATTCCTCTTTCTCAAAATTCCATCTGTTTCTGATCAGAAATGCTTCTACTGCACCTCTTGTTCCCTCTGTCCTTTCTCATAATCCGATATCGTACTTGGAAGATTGCATCTGTTGTTACCTCTACGAACTTTGTTTGAGATGCCTCTACACCTTTAGTTTTCCTTTTCTTACTGTGTTCCGGGTTTTCAGTTCCTGATGTGACTATTGCATAGTGATATGTCTAGTGAGGGTATAGGGAGAAATGTAGGTTGGGATAAAAAGGTGGTTGAGAGGAGGGTTCTTACACTGGGGGGGGACTTTGTCAATGGTCCAAGTCGGACCGAAACGTCGTCGTAAGCTTCTCTCTTTTATGTGCGGGTTATTTGTGTATCGTTCCAGTCACGGTATTGTGCCTTTTTTGTTATTTATGGATGAAGAAGCATGGGAAATAAAGATGTGCCTTCTCTGGTTCTCCTTCCTCTTTGCTTCCGTTTTTTTTCTCTCCCACTGCTCTTCCTTCTTTTCTGTGTTGTTCTACTCGAGGTACACATGAATATAAATTTCCTAATAGGTGTTTCTATTTAAAGATCCAGTCTGGTGTCATCTCTGTTATAAGCGTCAGTTTGTGTTATGTCTCATTCATACCAACCAAGCCTCTGTAAATTTATCTCCTGGCGCACCTCAGCCTCACCACCTCTGTTAAATCTCCTTTTTTTTCTGCGATTCAGATCTCATCATTTGTCCTCCTTACAGCTTGCTAGAGGTTATGTATCTTCAACGACCGTCTTTATTCCTCCCATTTACTTGGTTGTCTGATGTTATCAATTCCTTCACTGTTCTCTCTTCACGTCTTTGTTGTAGGAGAACCTTTCTGAAGAGGTCCTTTTTTCCTCTTTGCCCACCTCTTCTATCACACCATCAGCTATACTTGTTTCCATCTTTCCTCTTATCTCCTTCACTACAACTCCTCTATCTCCATCCACAGTTTCTGCAGAGCTCTTTTTCGGGAGCAGCATCCGCCCTTCTGTGTTCCTTGCCTTCCCTCAATACTTCTTTCATCTTTTAATGTCTGTGTGAAGACCATTTATCTTTGTTCCTCATTCTTCTTCCACCACGTGCTTAAATCAAGTTAATGTTAGTTTCTAATATATTCACAAACATCCTGATTCCACCTCCATACCTTTCCTTACCTTTTCATTTTGTATTTGGCTTGACATTTTGTCTTTGAGTTCCAGCAGCTGGGTACCATAACTTTGCCTGCGCTTGCAATGACTGCTAATAAATATATATGGGGAAAATGCTAAAAAGACATTCACACGAACATCTTTGAACACCAATATGTCAGTAGAATAGATCACTTGAACAACGCCTGTATTTCACACAAACTCCAACAACCTTATAATTTACAAGGGCGCACTTGTGCAATGTAACTCAGTCTTATGAATGAGAAACTTATGCAGCATTTAAGTACATTTATTTTGGAAGCTTTTCGTCAGCAGTGGCTTCATCAGTCCAATACAGAGAATAACGTTGAAATATGTGAAGCCTGGAAATGTGTTCAGTCAACCAGTCTTGCTAAGAATACATCATATGCAGTAGAAGGCGCTTATAAACTGAAGACAGGTGACGTGAAGCAGTTGGAGCCGACGTTACTGGTGGACAAAATCCCCTGGAAGTTTGCCATGCCTATTAACAATCAGATAAGCGTTGAAGAAATCCCTCTATCAAGATATCCAAATGTTGCTCTGTTTGTCAGGTATCACGAATTGGCTTAGAAAAGCGACAAGTTAATGAATAAGACACTTGTGCAACATTCAATAAAGATACCCAAATGTTCCATAAGTGTCTCATTCATCAACTTGTCAGTTTTCGAAACCATTTCCATAATAGCTGAGCCTCTTGCCAGGAAGTTTCTAGCTCGGAGTCCCGTATAGTAACAGAATGTGGCACTGCAAGAAGCCTACTGGTCCATGTTAGATATGTCCTCAAATCTAACCCAGCTCTTGTTATTGTTGGTACATTAATCGACAAAATGATGAATAAAATTTATTTGCAACAGTTGAGTATCTTTACTGCCGAAACGTATGGAGTGAAGAAGCCTATTTATTATGCAGGAGAAATGTTTGTGCAGTAAAGGTACCCAAGTGTTGTAAATATGTCTTATTCGTCGACACTCTTGTCTTATCCATCGTGTGTGGTTTCACGCCTTTTTATCTTTTTTATTGGAGACATTTCTAGCGGTCCATGACACATCATACTAACAACTCAAACCTACGGGCCAGTAGTGCAACCAGGGATGCCAGAGACTTGAAATTTTTGCCTGGCTGGCTGTGGGACCATTCACTCTTCATTCACACCTGTTGTGAATCTCGTGTCTCAGTTGCAACCGGCATGGTTGATGGGAAAGAAGCAAACTAAGATGAAGCCTGTGCCATTGACATGACTGCGACATGTCGTCTGAAGGGTTAATACCTGGCTGATGTTAAACGTAGTCGCAAAGACTAGGTATCCGCTATACCTGAGTCAACAAACGTCGTCAAAAAAAAAAAGTAGAGAACAAGACACAACAGTCAATCCAACACTTCCCTTACGCATAACATGTGTCATCGAAGACTCCAGTGAGATGGGAGAGTATTTATACTACGAGCTAGCTTAGCATCCTCCCTCGCTTTTTGGTAAAGATTCAGTGAGAAAAGTCAATAAAATATACTAGGCACACATCTTAATTCAAAAGTTAGTTCCATTCCTGAAACTCAGAGATTTCTATTTTGTTAATGAAGACATTTTTAGCATTTCCACAACAATTTACTACACTGGGGGATAGCAACAACCTATGTAAGCATCATTATTTCAAATGGAACTCAGTTGTGTGTTTTCAAGGATTACATGCTTCTGACGGCTGCGGATCAGTCCTCGTGCAAATATCAATTGCTATTTTAGAAGTTATGAACGATACTTTCTCAAACTTCCTCATGTCTAAAACAACTGATCACATCATGTAACAAATCTTGTTCACTCCATACGTAACCGAATGAAAGATCAGTTATTGGTTGAACAACTTTGGTATTGGTGGTACAGCTCTATGAAGCAACCAGCTCAATATTGGAAAAACAATCGCTAATGCTGTGCAATGTACCTCTCAATTGTTTATGCTGGAAAGGTTATCGACACAACTGTCATTACTTGAAGGGAAAACTCTTCTACATGAATCATAAGAGTTCCCAAAGAATAACACACCGGTTAAAGCTTCATTCGGTTTCACGCCACAACGATAGTGAAACGTCATGTAGAGATCGTTATTGCCAGTTGAACACAAACCTTTTGCGATGCTGGTGACAAGCTCAATCGAAGGTCCCTTTATCAACATTTTGAAAATCAATCAGCAGATACCAGTGTCAAGCACTGATCGCGCTGTTTATCATTGGTACTTACAAATTACAGACCACTCACATTCTGTCATATATTTAAAAAGGAAATTATAAGATCTGTTTACAATACCAAGTCTTCCAAAAGAAAGTAACAGACAGAAAGCTTTCATACCTGCAGTTATAACTCGAAACAGACAGATTTTGTATAGTTGAAGCATAAAAAAACCCCACGTGGTAACAAAGTTCCAAGCTGGCAGATCCTCGAGTTTTTTTGCTTATCCCAGGTCTCTTTCTTCACATATGCTGCGATCTGGTGTATGTGAAATTACTATCAACTGTTTATTGTAGTATTACCTAGATAGAATTTACGTTAACCCTTAGAACTTACCTGCTTCCTAAGCTGCCGTGAGATATCAAATAAATTGATTTGGACTTTAGAAGCACCCTAAAGTCAAATCCTAGGTTCTCTAACATAGCGCTGATTCTATGTAAAGTTTCCTCGAATAATTTACTTATTACTTCTGTTCTAAGGCCTGAAGATCCCCTTATTATTATGCGAAATACGTATCATTCCTACAGTCAAATCCGTCGGAAGGAATAGAGTCTATTTTTAGCCCCTTCTGGGAGGGCTAATCCCTCAGAAGCTGAGTGGGTGAGAGGGCTGAGAGATAACCCCTTTACTGGGAATTATCTCACATAAGCTCGGAAACTTCAGTTGTCTTTAATTCTATATTTACCTGTTGTGGAATTGTCGTAATCGTCAGTAAGATACGTCGTCAAGTTACCGATAAGGTCGAACATAAACATCGTTAACGTTTATAGAAAATAATAGGCTTTGTGAACTATGGATTTCTTGAAAGTACTAATTTAGTCAGGACGAGGTAATTGAGTGAAGAGATTAATTTTAGTATCGGAATAGCATTCCACTGTTGACGGATCAACAGGTAAGTGTAGCAGCATAGGTGACAAAGAATGCTATGTTATCCAAGGGGATTTCTTATTAACAGACCAAAACATTCATAGTGATCTGAGTAAGTAAGTAAGTAAATTTATTAAAGGTATACACAACAGGTTACATAGAATTATCATACAATAGCAGCATTAAAAGTGTAGAGGACTAGGATAACCAAAAAAGTCGACAGAGTGATTATTTCCATTGGGTCCTTTACTTATATTATAACTAAAAGGTTCTATATTTTCTTTTATTCTATAATGAAGATAACATCTTATTATCATACTAAAAAGACTATCTACTACACGAGGGTCATTAAGACTATCTACAATACGAGGGTCATTAAGACTATCTACTACCCGAGGGTAGTAGAAGCATCACACTCAACAAGCGTAACAAGTGGGGGAACTCTGAGAGTCAATTCTTGTATAATATACACCCCTCAAGGAAGGTTCCTTGATGTTGGTGAGGGGCTCTTGATTTAGGGAACTGGATCTGTGCTCCAGTTCCCCGAATTAAGCCTGAATGCCTTCCACATCCCCCCAGGCGCTGTATAATCCTCCGGGTTTAGCGCTTCCCCTTGATTATAATAATAATAATGTATAATATACAATAATTTGACAAAACATTACATTACATAAACTGATAATACCTAAATTTATTATTTTTTTTTTCAAACGCAGTTTAAAATATGTAATAATTATGTGAAATTTAAATCACATGTCTCCTGGATGTATATACACCTCTGTGTATAATATACACAAAGAGGTATATATACAATGTATATACAATTCTGTGAATATACACCTCTCTGTGTATATACACTTCTGTGAATATACACCTTTCTGTGTATATACACTATTACGTATATACACACAGCAGTAATCAAGTACATTACATAAAACAGGAAATATACCTGGAGTTTACCTGGAGAGAGTTCCGGGGGTCAACGCCCCCGCGGCCCGGTCTGTGACCAGACCTCCTGGTGGATCAGAGCCTGATCAACCAGGCTGTTGCTGCTGGCTGCACGCAAACCAACGTACGAGCCACAGCCCGGCTGATCAGGAATTGACTTTAGGTGCTTGTCCAGTGCCAGCTTGAAGACTGCCAGGGGTCTGTTGGTAATCCCCCTTATGTGTGCTGGGAGGCAGTTGAACAGTCTCGGGCCCCTGACACTTATTGTATGGTCTCTTAACGTGCTAGTGACACCCCTGCTTTTCATTGGGGGGATGGTGCATCGTCTGCCAAGTCTTTTGCTTTCGTAGTGAGTGATTTTCGTGTGCAAGTTCGGTACTAGTCCCTCTAGGATTTTCCAGGTGTATATAATCATGTATCTCTCCCTCCTGCGTTCCAGGGAATACAGGTTTAGGAACCTCAAGCGCTCCCAGTAATTGAGGGGTTTTATCTCCGTTATGCGCGCCGTGAAAGTTTTCTGTACATTTTCAGTCGGCAATTTTACCGCCTTAAACTTTAGTGTGCAGAAAAAAATCCGCCTAATAGAACAAGTGACCTGAAGAGTTCACATGGGGTTGGGCCCCCCTATTTTGAAGGTTTTCCCAATTTTCCACCTGTCATTTTTTTGCAATGCGATTGATACAATGTTATGGGCCTTTAAGGTGAACCCCGACAGATCACTCTCAGCTTTGACGTTGTTTTCGCTCTATTTTGTGGCCAAATTTGTTTTTTTCTCTGATGAAGTTTAATTTTCCTCATGTTTTCCAATCGAGTAATTGAAATTTTTTTTATCGTTGAACTTCATATTGTTTTCTGCGCCCCTGAAAAAATTTGGTTTTATTTTGCCTGGAGCTTTGCAGTGCTGCAAAGGGAAGACACTGTCATGCAGATTCGGGTGTCATCTGCAAAAAGGAAAAACACGGTGCTGGGCTACATCCTTGTCTATGTCGGGGAAAGAGGATAGGGAAAAAGATGGGAGCGAGTACTGTGCCCTTTTGGAACAGTTTTCACCGTAGCTGCCTCGGACTTTACTCTGTTACGACTACTCTCTGTGTTCTGTTGTGAGGAAATTATAGATCCATCGACCGACTTTTCCTGTTTTTCCTTTAGCACGCATTTGGGATTACGCAATGGTCACACTTGTCAAAAGGCTTTTGCAAATTTGTATATATTACATCGCATTCTTTTTGTTTTCTGTGCATTCAGGACCTTGTCGTAGTGATCCAATAGTTGAGACAGACAGGAGCGACCTGTTCTAAACCCATGTTGCCCTGGGTTGTGTAACTGATGGGTTTCTAGATGGGTGGTGATCTTGCTTCTTAGGACCCTTTCAAAGATTTTTATGATATGGGATGTTAGTGCTATTGGTCTGTAGTTCTTTGCTGTTGCTTTAAATGCCCCCTTTGTGAGTGGGGCTATGTCTGTTGTTTTTAGTAACTGTGGGACGACCCCCGTGTCCATGCTCCCTCTCCATAGGATGGAAAAGGCTCGTGATAGGGGCTTCTTGCAGTTCTTGATGAACACAGAGTTCCATGAGTCTGGCCCTGGGGCAGAGTGCATGGGCATGTCATTTATCGCCTGTTCGAAGTCATTTGGCGTCAGGATAACATCGGATAGGCTTGTGTTAATCAAATTTTGTGGCTCTCTCATAAAAAATTCATTTTGATCTTCGACTCTCAGTCTGGTTAGCGGCTTGCTAAAAACTGAGTCATATTGGGACTTGAGTAGCTCACTCATTTCCTTGCTGTCATCTGTGTAGGACCCATCTTGTTTAAGTAGGGGCCCAAACTGGACGTTGTTCTCGATTTTGATTTGGCATAGGAGAAGAAATACTTTGGGTTTCCTTCGATTTCATTTATGGCTTTTAGTTCTTCCCGCGATTCCTGACTCCTAAAGGATTCTTTTAGCTTAAGTTCGATGCTTGCTATTTCTCTGACCAGTGTCTCCCTACGCATTTCAGATATATTGACCTCTTTTAGCCGCTCTGTATTTTTTTTCCGTCGCCTGTAAAGGGAGCGCCTGTCTCTTTCTATTTTACATCTACTCCTCCTTTTTTTCTTAGAGGAATAAGCCTTGTGGATACATCGAGTGCCACCGAGTTAATCTGTTCTAGGCATAAGTTGGGGTCTGTGTTGCTTAGTATATCTTCCCAGCTTATATCGGTTAGGACTTGGTTTACTTGGTCCCACTTGATGTTTTTGTTATTGAAGTTGAATTTGGTGAATGCTCCCTCGTGACTAATCTCATTATGTCGGTCTGGGGCTCCGCGCATACATGTCTGAACCTCAATTATGTTGTGATCTGGGTATATTGTTTTTGATATGGTGACATTTCTTATCAGATCATCATTGTTAGTGAAGATGAGGTCTAGTGTATTCTCCAGTCTAGTAGGCTCTATTATTTGCTGGTTTAAATTGAATTTTGTGCAGAGATTTAAAAGCTCGCGTGAGTGTGAGTTTTCATCAGAGCTGCCTCCTGGTGTTATTACTGCAACAATATTATTTGCTATATTCCTCCATTTTAGGTGCCTTAAGTTGAAATCCCCCAGGAGCAAGATGTTGGGTGCAGGAGCTGGAAGATTTTCCAGACAGTGGTCAATTTTTAACAGCTGTTCCTGGAATTGCTGGGATGTTGCATCCGGAGGCTTGTAGACTACCACAATGACTAGGTTTTGGTTCTCGACCTTTACTGCTAAAACTTCCACTACATCATTTGAGGCATTTAGCAGTTCTATGCAAACAAGTGACTCTGCAATGTACAGGCCAACCCCCCCCCCTTTTGCCTGTTCACTCTGTCACATCTGTATAGGTTGTAACCTGGGATCCATATTTCGTTGTCCAAGTGATCCTTTATGTGGGTCTCAGTGAAAGCCGCGAACATTGCCTTTGCCTCTGCAAGCAGTCCACGGATGAAAGGTATTTTGTTGTTTGTTGCTGGCTTTAGACCCTGTATATTTGCAAAGAAGAATGTTATCGGACTGGTGGTATTGTTGGTACTGGGGGGGGATTTTTTTTCCGGCATTAGTATCTGTATCTGTTGGTTTCGAGTGGAGGCCATCGACTGTGGTTCCACTCCAGGAATGACTGGATTTGGTGCACGATTTCTGCCATTTCCTGCCAGTTTTTTTCCTTCCTGGCACTAAAAAACCTCTCCCTCTTGAGTGGCTGTGGCTACCCAGGTTTTCCCATGGCCTGGATGTTTTGTATCTTTTTGTCCCCTTTAGATGGTATGCCTGGCAATTTAAGTTATAGCACAGTCTTTCCTGTACTGAAGAGGGAAATATAAAATATTTAGTGTAAGTTTCAAACATTATTATTGTTGTCAGCTGAAGTAAATAATAACATTAATATTGCACAAGTAAAGTGTTTAACTAAACAATGTAACCATGAGCAAGTAAAGTGTTTAACTAAACAATGTAACCATGAACAAGTAAAGTGTTTAACTAAACAATGTAACCATGAACAAGTAAAGTGTTTAACTAAACAATGTAACCATGAACAAGTAAAGTGTTTAACTAAACAATGTAACCATGAACAAGTAAAGTGTTTAACTAAAATGCCAAAGTAAGTCAAGTGTTTAACTAAACAATGTAACATGAACAATAAAGTGTTTAACTAAACAATGTAACCATGAACAAGTAAAGTGTTTAACTAAACAATGTAACCATGAACAAGTAAAGTGTTTAACTAAACAATGTAACCATGAACAAGTAAAGTGTTTAAACTAAACAATGTAACCATGAACAAGTAAAGTGTTTAACTAAACAATGTAACCATGAACAAGTAAAGTGTTTAACTTAACAATGTAACCATGAACAAGTAAAGTGTTTAACTAAACAGTGTAACCATGAAGTATGATAAACATGGTTTATATAAAACATATGGAAAATATTGTAAAAACTAAGAAAACAAAGATTAGAAAATACTGATAGCCACATTTGTTTATAGTTTTTAATATATTAATTTTCAGACAACCTCGTTCTTCATACTGAGAAACCATTATTGGCTGGAAGAATTGAGACACTTATGCAACATATGGGAATCTTTATTGAAGAAACATTTCGCCACACAGTGGCTTCATCAGTCTAATACAAAGCAGGAAGGTATAAGGAGACGAGGATTTTGAGGAAATCAGTCCCTCAGCCTGGATTTGATGTGTTCAGTCCAGGCTGAGGGACTAATTACCTCAAACTCCTCGTCTCATACCTTCCTGCTTTGTATTGGACAGTGTTCTTCAAATTCAAATTCAATTCAAATTCAAAGTTTATTCTCTATAAGGATTACAATGCTGAGTTTACAGAAATTTGGTTATTGTTTGGTTTACATGTAGTAAAATTGTGATTACAGAGTGTACCACTAGAACGCTTAGCATGGCTAGGCATTTCGGGCATACTTAGTTTTATTCTTAATTGTAAAATATTACAAATTATGAGGTAAGTTGGTATTATGGCTAAGTGACTAAATACTAGTTTGTGAGTTTAGCAATGTGAATGCTTTTGTTTTGGCACAGTACATAGTTTCAGTATTGGAGTATCACAGGATTCATTATTTTAAGACTGAGATTAATATTTCCGTTTATGGTCAAATGAGTGAGTGAGTGTAAGTGTGAACCACCAGGTGGTATTCGTGTAGTTAGTTGACGGGGTGTATCAGGGAGATAAGATGTTTTCTAATGGTAGTTTTGAAGGTGATGAATGTGTCTGCAGTTCTAGAGTTCTCAGGTAGGGTATTCCAGATTTTAGGGCCTTTGACATACATTGAATTTTTGTAAAGGTTTAGTCGGACACGGGGAATGTCGTAGAGATGTTTGTGTCTGGTGTTTATGCCTGTGGGTTCTGTCACAACTATCAAGAAAGCGTTTTAGGTCAAGGTTGATATTAGAGTTTAAGGCCCTGTAGATATAGATTGCACAGTAGTAAGTGTGGATGTACTGAACTGGGAGCAAGTTTAGATCTATGAAGAGTGGGGGGGTGTGTAGCCAGGGATGGGATTTAGTGATTATTCTTACTGCAGCTTTTTGTTGGGTTATTATTGGCTTTAGGTGTGTTGCTGCAGTTGATCCCCAAGCACAAATAGCATAGGTGAGGTATGGATAAATAAGTGAGTGGTATAGTGTGAGAAGGGCATTTTGCGGCACGTAGTATCGTATCTTGGAGAGGATCCCAACCGTTTTGGATACTTTTTTGGCTATATGCTGGATATGGGTGCTGAAATTCAGGTTGTTGTCAAGGTATAAGCCTAGGAATTTTCCCCCATTATTTCTGGTAATTAGAGTGTTGTCAATCTTAATGTTAATTTGTGCATCTCCTGCTCTGCTACCAAACATAATATAGTAGGTTTTGTCAGTGTTAAGCGTAAGCTTATTGGCTGTCATCCAAGTCGATATTTTAATCAGCTCCTCATTCACAATGGTGTTGAGGGTGGCAAGATTAGGGTGAGAGATGACATAAGTCGTGTCATCAGCAAAGAGAATGGGTTTCAGGTGTTGGGATACGTTTGGAAGGTCATTGATGTATATGAGGAAGAGCAGGGGATCAAGGACACTTCCCTGCGGAACTCCAGTATCAAGTGGCCGTGTTGCTGATGCTGTGTCTTTAATGGTGACGTACTGATACCTATTAGTAATGTAAGATTTGAAATAAGCAAGTGCATGGCCTCTTATACCGTAGTGATCAAGTTTGTGGAGTAGGATGTCGTGGTCTACTGTGTCAAAAGCTTTTCTTAGGTCAATAAAAATTCCTAGTGGGTATTCCTTATTTTCCAATGCTGTGTAAAGCAGATCTAGCATTTTTATGATTGCATCATTAGTGCTTTTATTTTTCCTAAATCCAAACTGGCAGGGGTTGAGTATGTTTTGAGCCGTTATAAATGAATACAGTCTCCTGTGCACGAGTTTCTCAAAGATTTTGGATAGCAATGGTAAGTTAGATATTGGCCTATAGTTGTTTAAGTCTGTAGGGTCACCACCTTTATGTATTGGTGTAACCCTTGCCATCTTGAGTAGTTTCGGCAAGGTGCTAGTCTCTAGTGACTTGTTAAAAAGTAATGAAATAGCATGCGAAAGGACATGGGCCGCTCGCTTGTACAGTAATGGTGGGACATGAGACAGATTCTTGTCCTTATCCTTCTCCTCGGGTTTTGTGTATATCTAGAGAATGTCTTATTCTTAGTGAACTACCACTGAGTGTCGGTGGATCATTTTACATGTGCAGGAGACATCTATTCCATTTTTAATGACCTTTCCCAAAATTGGTTTACTTGCGATGACTTTAATAAGTTTCTTTCCATCTGCTTCAAAATTTCTAGACTCGTGATGCTACTTAGAAGAAAGTTGGCATTACCAGTGTTAGTCTCAAACTGCAATTAAACTATTTTTGCCTTAATTAAATGAGGTTTGCATAATAGGAGGTGGGGGGGGGGTAAGGGAGTTAGTGAGCGGCGCTTGATCTATGGAACTAGACTTTTCCTCCCATTCTTTAGTAAGCAAAAAAATACAGTTACATAGAATTATCATACATAGCAGCATATGTGTAGAGAAACTAGGATAACCCAAAAAAGTCAGACACAGTGACTTATTTCCATTGGGGTCCTTTAAAACGAATTTGAATACCACTATAGAACTCCCATGAGTTTAGCACTTTCCTCTGATTAAAATAATGTTTTTTTAATATTTCTGAATGACTTCAGTGTTTAATGTCAGGTGTATTTTATGAAATGGATGAAAAGTTTTATTGTGTTGAGGCAGAGAAGTTGTTCTCTTATTCTAAACAGTTTTCTGTAACATAATTGGGGAGAGACTCTTCTGCTCAGAACTATGTCAGTGTTTGACTTAATCTACATAATGTAATTTTTATGTTCATATATTATCTATGAACTCTCAAGACAAGTGTAAAAAATCTTGGTAAATACCAATGGTTTAAACAATACACAAATAACCCGCACACAGAAGTTTAAGACGACTTTTCAGTCCAACTTAGACCATTTAAAAAATCACATTAAGACAAAAGAAAGAAAGAGCCACTATAAATACTCGGTATTGCTTCATTTTGTTCCTCAGCTTAAATAATAAAGATGAGATTTCTTACCAGAAGAGTCAGTGGGAGCCAAGGGGGCAGAAGTCCCCAGATTCCATTATTCCCACAAAGCCTCCTAAAATAAAAATAGTAATAACTCTGCTTCAATACTAGTTTCCGAGAACCACATTTTCCACAACGATTGTCACCCCAGAGACTCTCCATGACTCCTGGAGTCACACTGTTACTTAGTATTCCAGGATCTCTGGTCACTCATATAAAGAGAACAATTTGATTTTAACTTATGCATGAAAGACATTGAGAAAAATGAAATACTATTTCAGTGCCACATCTGACTGCCTCTAACACTTTAACTTTGATAAGTTGATAATGTAACTTTTGAACGGCTTCAGCCTTAATGTGTTGATTTATTTTAAGGTATTTTTGTCTTTAAGTTAACTTCAAAGTTTGTGTTTCTTAGTGGAAGGTTTAAATTATTTTTGGGTCGTGTATGGCTTAATTTGTCATGTTTATTGAAGAAATTCAGATATTACTTTCCATGTAATAATGTGTGAATATTTCTTCTGATTCACTTCAAATCTTCCCTGTTAATATCTAACATTGAACGAAGTGCAGTGTGCACTATTATTATCGTCAGCACTGAGGTACAGGGGCAGGGGTTATGCTCTATAGGGATGCCTTTTTCGGACTGCCTACCGATCCTAAGGAATAATTATTTTAATTATCTTTATTTGAAATGCTAAACCCGTATGGGTCATTCAGAAGATGGAATGTTGGAGACATGATCCATCGTCTGGTTGTCGCGAGATCTGCGCTATCCTTGGAAGATGTGTCGTGAAATGTGTCTTCAGCAAGTGGCGACTGACCCGGAAGGTCTTAACACTGATATTAACATTACTTTCTCTTTTCAGACATACAGTGTTCTTCCTCTTCGTGCTGGGGTCTGGATTTTTGTTTGGTATATCAATGGTTATCGAAAAGTGGAAATAAGTGGTCCCAGGTTCTTGAGTGGTATGTGTTGGCAACTTCTGGTTGATGTATGGACAAAGTTTAAATGATTTACAGACAACATTTGTTTGGTGTTATGAGAGCACGTGGTGGTGGAAGGTGAGTTGGTATTAGTAAAGTCCTGCTGGTTTGGTGTTATGAGAGCACGTGGTGGTGGAAGGTGAGTTGGTATTAGTAAAGTCCTGCTGGTTTGGTGTTATGAGAGCACGTGGTGGTGGAAGGTGAGTTGGTATTAGTAAAGTCCTGCTGGTTTGGTGTTATGAGAGCACGTGGTGGTGGAAGGTGAGTTTGGTATTAGTAAAGTTCTGCTTGTTTGGTGTTATGAGAGCACGTGGTGGTGGAAGGTGAGTTGGTATTAGTAAAGTCCTGCTGGTTTGGTGTTATGAGAGCACGTGGTGGTGGAAGGTGAGTTGGTATTAGTAAAGTCCTGCTGGTTTGGTGTTATGAGAGCATGTGGTGGTGGAAGGTGAGTTGGTATTAGTAAAGTTCTGCTTGTTTGGTGTTATGAGAGCACGTGGTGGTGGAAGGTGAGTTGGTATTAGTAAAGTCCTGCTGGTTTGGTGTTATGAGAGCACGTGGTGGTGGAAGGTGAGTTGGTATTAGTAAAGTCCTGCTGGTTTGGTGTTATGAGAGCATGTGGTGGTGGAAGGTGAGTTGGTATTAGTAAAGTCCTGCTGGTTTGGTGTTATGAGAGCATGTGGTGGTGGAAGGTGAGTTGGTATTAGTAAAGTCCTGCTGGTTTGGTGTTATGAGAGCACGTGGTGGTGGAAGGTGAGTTGGTATTAGTAAAGTTCTGCTTGTTTGGTGTTATGAGAGCACGTGGTGGTGGAAGGTGAGTTGGTATTAGTAAAGTCCTGCTGGTTTGGTGTTATGAGAGCACGTGGTGGTGGAAGGTGAGTTGGTATTAGTAAAGTCCTGCTGGTTTGGTGTTATGAGAGCACGTGGTGGTGGAAGGTGAGTTGGTATTAGTAAAGTCCTGCTGGTTTGGTGTTATGAGAGCACGTGGTGGTGGAAGGTGAGTTGGTATTAGTAAAGTCCTGCTGGTTTGGTGTTATGAGAGCACGTGGTGGTGGAAGGTGAGTTGGTATTAGTAAAGTCCTGCTGGTTTGGGTGGGCGAGGTGGTGCAACTGGCTCAGCTCTGTGGAAGATAATCTCAGTTAAGTTTACATATTTTATTTGTTGATGTTAAATATACTTGTAATATTTAAGGCCGTTATTAAAATCTTTAAATAAGAAAATACTTTATTTAAGGAACAATAAATTTCATGTTGTGCTCCTGTAAAAATTCTTTGTAATATAATTCTCTCTTTGTCTCTCTATCTCTGTCTGTCATACACACACACACACACACACACACACACACACACACAAAAGAAAAAAAAGAAAAAAAAGACCACAGACAGAGTATAGCTAGATGGTCAGAGACTACAAACCTCACTCAAGGAGAAAGGTCTTGGGGTGAGCATAACACCGAGCATGTCTCCGAAAGCACACGTCAACCAGATAACTACTGCAGCGTATGGGCGCCTAGCAAACCTGAGAACAGCGTTCCGATACCTTAGTAAGGAATCGTTCAAGACACTGTACACCGTGTACGTCAGGCCCATACTGCAGTATGCAGCACCTGTTAGGAACCCACACTTGATCAAGCACGTCAAGATGTTAGAGAAAGTGCAAAGGTTTGCGACAAGGTTAGTTCCAGAGTTAAGGGGAATGTCCTATGAATAAAGGTTAAGGGAAATCGGTCTGACGACACTGGAGGACAGGAGGGTCAGGGAAGACATGATAAAGACATTAAAAATACTGCGTGGAATAGACAAGGTGGACAGAGACAAGATGTTTCAGAGATGGGACACAGAAACAAGGGGTCACAATTGGAAATTGAAGACCCAGATGAGTCAAAGGGATGTTAGAAAGTATTTCTTCAGTCATAGAGTAGTCATGAAGTGGAATAGCCTAGCAAGTGAGGTAGTGGAGGCAGGAACCATACATAGCTTTATGATAAGGTATGATAAAGCTCATGGAGCAGGGAGAGAGAGGACCTAGTAGCACTCAGTGAAGAGGCGGGGCCAGGAGCTGAGTCTCTACTCCTGCAACCACAATTAGGTGAGCACAATTAGGTGAGTACACACTCACAAACACACACACACACACACACTTTTTAGGAAGTACAGTATGTTTTCAGAGCTGTCAGGAAGTGAAACAATCTGTAGAGTGATGTAGTGGAGGCAGGCTCCATACATAGTTTTAAGAACATGTACGATAAAGCTCTTGGAGCAGGGAAAGAGTGGACCCAGTAAGGTCCAGCTAAGAGGCGGGACCAGGAGCAAAGACTCGACCCCAGCAACCACAAATAGGTGAGTACACCTACATCGAGACAAGATAGCAGTAGAGATGGAACAGTTACAGGGGCGCATGAAAACTGATAAGGCGTAGAGAAGGTTACCAGCCTTAATCAAGGTATTGCTCCCAGCCGGTTCCCTTTAGAACCTAAATCAAGGTCTGCCTCGACTTCACCATGGCTAATATCTTTTCTGCACTTGCTCCTCACCATCTCCTTGACTCTTGCAATGATGCACACACACCATATCAGCCCTACATACCCCACTACTAGGCAATATGGAGAAAGATTAGCTCAATACATAGTCAATACCAAATTCATTATATTAGACCATAGTGTAATTACTAGTGAGAGTCTGGTGCTATTTTTAATTTGTATTTTTATATTATTAGATTAAACCTAGTTGTACTATAGCTCATTCTAGCTCAATACATAGACTATACCAAAGTCATTACATTAGACCTTAGTGCAATTACAAGTGAGAGTCTTGTGCTATTTTTAATTTGTATTTTTATATTATTAGTTTATACCTAGTTGTACTTTAGCTCATTCCAGCACAACACATAGACAACACCAACTTCATTATGTGTAGTAGTGACTATACTCTACATGACCAAAATGCTATAGCTATATACTTGTCCAAACTTCCCACCACTACAGATATCAGTACTAAAACTCAACCCACAACTCAGGATATAAATAACCATAATTTAAACCTAGAAGATGATTGAGCACGTTGACCCTGATCTAAATCTCCATAATCTGACACACAATCAAAACCTATTGGAAAGTAACTGCCTTTTACTGTAATGGAAGTGAGAAAGAAGAAAGAGAGAGGGTTGGGTGGACTGTATTTTCTTAGATTACAAAAAGACATTTTAAGTTGTACCCACAAGTAGCTGGGGCAAAAAACTTGAAGTGCATGTAAGAATACAGGTAACGTATTCCGGTGGCTCATATTACCTTAGGGAAAGGAAGCAAAGAATAACTGTTTGGGAAGAGATGTCAGAATAGGGACGAATAACAAGCAGTGTTCCGAAGAGACTGATATTAGCACCATTAATATTTTTGGTTTATGTGAGTGACCCACAAAATAAATTGAGTTAAATTTATCCCTACCAGCTGATATAAAACTAATGACGAAAAATACAAATAAACGAGGACAGGGTTAGGCTATAAATGGACCCGGACAAAATACAAGATTAGTCAGATACGAGGTTGATCGAACTCACCTTCAGGAAATGCAAGGTTATAAAGATTGAGGAAAGGGCCGGAAGGTAAGACACGACAAAGTATAGACTTGGGGGATAGAGGCTGTATATCTCACATCAAGAGGAAGACATAAGGGTGAGAATAGTGCCTAGTATATTGCCAAACACTCAATTTAACTGACTGCCAATGCTCGTCAGGAATTTCAACAAAGTCATTCTCTGCCCTGTATACAAGATGTATTAGAGGTATATCCTGGAGTATACGATACAGACTTGGAATCTACACCAGATTATGAGACTGGAAAAGTGCAGAGACATGCAACGAAACTAGTTCCAGAACAGGAGGGACTAGCGGAACTGAATCTAATATCACTGGAGGACCGAAGACCCAGGGAAGGCATAGCAACTTAAAACGTTCTCAGGGGAGTTGATAAAGTAGACATGAATTGCCTGTCTGAGAGGCGAGAAACTAGTACTTTGATGGCACAACTTGAAGATGAAGAAACAGATGAGTCCAAAGCTCTAGGTCATGTCGAGGTCAGGTCAAGACCAGGCAACGTCACATATAATCTAAATATTACAACATTAGACAATACTATACACCATATAAATGATTTAGAAAACCTACAAACTGATGAATGAGACACCTGTGCAATATTTGGGAATCTTAGTTATGGAAACTTGGCCAGCCAATGCCTTCCTTAAAAAACTTTCCCACCATTAATATACCAAAATTTTACACAAATATCTCATTACGTCAGTACTATACAGTGTCAGTTAACTAACTCGAACTTGCGTTTAAAGGGGTCGCCTGAAAAGCCATTTTTCCTGAACATAATGTTCATCTCTTGATTGCTAAATCATTGAGAGAAAGGACTTTTGTGCTGGTAAACAACTCTTAATCTAAAGAATAGAAATACCCTCCCTTTCCTTGGATCAGACCTTCCATTCCCTTGGGGCTGTATCACTCTTTCCCATAAGTAACTACTACCACCCACAACCACCATGACTTAAACTACTAGTACCACAGCTAATACTAATACAACTACTACTGTTACTATTGCTAAAACTTCTACTGTTTTTATTACTACTACTGTGGAAAATAAATTCCCATAATTATACTGTATATTTTTTTATAATATAAATATTTTTTTATAATATAAATATACATGATTAGTGCATTACTGTTGTTCTAAATTGTATTTTAAAGAGAACCAACAGGGAAGCTCTGCGCCTGCGCTGATGGGCAGGGGAGAGGTCGAGACGGGGCATCATGGAGCGGGAGTGTTTGGAATGGAGTTAAGAGGCTGTGAAAACATGGGACCAGGAAATTGGCGTTCACGGCGGCCTAAGGATTAATATAGGCCTCACTTCATAATAGCAAGTGTCGTAACTGTTCCTGGTGAAGAGTCAGGGAACGTGATTTACGGGACCACCGTAATAAAGTGGTAAAATTAGTGAATAATGGTGGGACCGGTGGTGACTGGTGCGCCGCCATGGAGTGTGTCCAGGGGAAAATACCCGTGATTTAATCCTCACTCATCGGTCTCAGATCTTAATGGAGTGGCCTCTAATGTGTATAATAATTATGAGACATTAAATCGTCTTGTGAATTGTAATGTAATCAGTGATAATAACACTAAGTTAAGAGAATGTGTGAAGTGAAATAAGTCGCCTTGCTCTGAGTGAACACGTTAGACCTCGTGGTTCCTGTCCCGAGGATAGTGAAGTTTTTATGAAGTCACGACTTGTAAACCGGGACAAACCAACGAATACCTCGTCCTACTGGAATAAGAATACCTCGTCCTGCTGGAATAAGAATACCTCGTCCTGCTGGAATAAGAACCGTGTCGGTGTAGCAGGACATTGAAATGTGATGGTGAATGGAGGAAATAAGGAGTATCAATCACCCACAGTTAAGTAACCCTTCTAGTTATAGCAGACTGATACTGGCCAGTTAGGTTATGTTGTAATTGGATAGGTTATGGGTGATCCAGCTACATCAAGTGACCACCAGAGAATATCTGGTAAGTGGTGGGATAATGTACAGGTGTTTTTCCTTGATGTGTAACCTACCCCCCCCCCTTCATTCAGTTAAACTAATATAATCTATACAGTCCACAATTAATTAGTAGCGCCGTACTTGTGGGTGCTATCCAATTCATACTGGTCTCGGATAGATATGGATAAGATTGTGATGTCGAAGGAACCACCTGCAGTGACCAGGGGTGGCTAAGTTTTCTCACATGTCTACACGGGGTGACTACGGTAAACAATATGGTTGTTGTCTCCCAATGAGTTTACTTGTATGCATATAATGTCGAGGTACATACAGGTAACCCCCTACAAAATTTTCCATAACTACTACTAACAGTGCTAGTACTTCTACAACCACTATAAGTACTATTACTACTACTAGTTAGAATAGTAATATCACTATATCATTATCAATGTTATTTTTTATTAAATATATTATCAATAATTTAATAAACGTAGAACGTTTTATGCGTACGTGTTAATGTAGATGTCATCCTCATTATCATCCTGTTGGTATCCTGGAGCTGGGTAGGCGGGTACTCCATACCCCTGATCACTGTAGTCCTGTTGGTAGGGTTGTTGGTCACCCTGTTGGTAGGGCTGTGGGTACTCCTGTTGGTAGGGTTGTTGGTCACCCTGTTGGTAGGGCTGTGGGTACTCCTGTTGGTAGAGTTGTGGGTACTCCTGCTGGTAGGGCTGTGGGTAGGTGTTTGCTTGTAGTTGCTGCTGGCCGTAGCTGTAGGCTGCTGTGTTCTGGTCGTAAGTTTGACCCTCACCCTGAGATACCTTAACAAAGTTAATTTATCTCTATAGATTAAAGCCAATGTGTGAGTTAATAAGTTTATTAATGTTAAAATGCACACACACACACACACACACACCACACACACACACACACACACACACACACACACACACACACACACACACACACATGAATGGATCATAAATTGGGAAAAGAAACTAGAAGAACTTAGCATGAGAATGGAAGAGAGGATAGATATGGAAAGCAGGAAGTGGGAGGTGCATGTCAAAACAGCAGAAGCTAGGATACAGAGTTTAGAGAGGAACTAAAAAAATCTGAAACAGCATAAAGAACTAAAGAACATTTTGGGATTGACATCAGAGACTGTTACCTCAGCCACAAATAAGGGGACTGTGGGGGAAAAAAAGGGGCACAACTGCATGGAGATGCTCTATCAGAGGAGACTGTAGCAAATAAAAAGAGCTAAGCTTTATGTGGAGGCCCCTTTAACAGACAACAACAGAGCCCAAGGAAAGCCGAGAAGGGAAAATGACAGGCCACTGAGCCCAAGTACATTAGCCAGTGAAACTGATAAAAGGAAAGCTGCAGTGGAGGAAACCAAATTAAATGAGGGGATACACAGGGATTATGCAGTGGGAGAATGAAGGGTGGGGTCAGTCTTTGTGTATGGGCTCCAGGAAGTCAAAGGGGGAAAATATGAAGCAAGAAAAACAAGGGAAAAAAAAAGCAATTGAAAGCATCATGAAAGAAATTTAGGGAAGGGACGATATGACCCAGCTGGAAAATTTTCGGAGAATAGGGGGGTTTGTAAAAAAAGGAACCCCGGCCAGTGAGAGTGACCTTCAAGGCAGAAGCGACTCGGACCAGGATATGCAGGAGAAAGCACGATTAAGGGACATGACGGCATACAGGGGGGTTTGTATCTCGACCGCGACAAGAACACAAGAAGAAAGGAAGAAACTGAGAGAGATGGTACAAAGGCGAAAGGAGGAAAGAAAAGGGGATGGAGAAGACAGACAGGAGATCCCAGACCCAGGAAGAAGATCTAATACAGCCTCCCTCACAACTTTCTATAGAAGCCTCCCAACCAGGTCAACCCAGTGCAACCAAACACTCTAAATCAAAACACCCATGCCACATCCAATCCCCCCACCCTACATTACAAATTCACCCCCACAGCAACAACCCATAGTTCCTTACCAGGTCTCCCACTTCCCCAACCCCAATAACTTCCCAGACCACAGTCTTAGAAAAGAAGTTGAAGGTGTGGTATCAAATGCAGATGGAAAAAAAAACAAGTATGAGGAGTGGCAGGGAAAGAATCAAAGAGACATCCCCAGACATAATAGCACTCACAGAAACAAAACTCACCAGAATAATAACAGATTCAATTTTTTCCATCCGGATATCAATCTTCAGGAAAGACAGAGGGAGGAGAGGGGGAGGAGGAGTTGCACTGCTCATTAAAAATCAGTGGGGTTTTGAGAAAATGGAAGGAATGGATGGCATGGGCGAAAGGGACTACTTAGTAGGAACAAAACCAGTCTGAGGGACATAAGGTGATAATTGCAGTAATGTACAACCCACCACAGAACTGCAGGAGGCCAAGAGAAGAATACGATGAGAGCAACAGAGCAATGATCAACACACTAGCCGAGGTGGCCAGGAGAGCACACATGGGGGGGGAGCAAAGTTACTAGTTTATGGGTGATTTCAATCACAAGGAGATTGACTGGGAAAAACCTGGAGGGCCCCATGGGGGTCCCGAAACATGGAGAGCCAAGATGAGGATGTGGTACTGGAGAACCTCATGCATCAACATGTTAGAGACACTACCAGAGAGAGAGGAGAGGATGAACCAGCAAGGTTGGACCTTGTATTCACCATGAGTAGTTCGGACCAATCGAGGGTTTCATGTATGAAAGGCCCCTGGGAGCTAGTGATCATGTGGTTCTGTGCTTCGACTACATAGTTGAGCTCCAAGTGGGAGAGAGTAGCAGGAATAGGCTGGGAAAAACCAAATACAAAAGGGGGAAAATACTCAGGCATGAGGAACTTCCTTCAAGACATTCAGTGGGAGAGGGAACTGACAGAAAAAACCCGTACAAGAAATGATGGACTATGTAGCAACAAAATGCAAGGAGGCAGAGGAGGGTTTTTTCCCAAGGGAAACAGAAATTAATGGGAAGAACAGAACGAGTCCTTGGTTCACCCAAAGGTGTAGGGAGGCAAAAACTAGGTGTAATAGAGAATGGAAAAGGTACAGAAGACAGAGAACTCAGGAAAATAAAGAAACGCCGAAGAGCCAGAAACGAATATGCACAGATAAGAAGGGAGGTCAGAGACAATATGAAAATGACATAGCATCAAAAGTAAAGACTGGGCCCGAAGCTGTTGTACAGCACATCAGGAGGGGAAAAAAACAGTCAAGGACCAGGGAATCAGACTGAGGAAGGGTGATGGGGAATTTACAAGAAACGACCGAGAGGTATGTCAGGAGCTCAAACACAAGATTTAAAGAGGTATTTACAGTGGAAACCAGTAGGACTCCAAGAAATCAGAAAGGGGGGCACACCAGCAAATGCTGGATGAGGTTTCATATAACCAAGGAGGAGGTGAAAAAGCTGCTATGCGAACTTGACACCTCAAAGGCGGTGGGACCAGACAACATCTCTCCATGGGTCCTTAAAGAGGGAGGCAGAGATATTGTGTGAGCCCTTAACAAAGATCTTCAACACATCATTTGAAACTGGGGAACTCCCTGAGGTATGGAAAATGGCAATTTTAGTCCCAATTTTTAAAAAGGGAGACAGACATGAGGCACTAAAAACTACAGACCTGATCTCTAACGTGTATAGTATGCAAGGTCATGGGGAAGATCATCAGGAGGAGAGTGGTGGGGCACCTGGAAAGAAACAAGTGTATAATTGACAACCAGCACGGTTTCAGGGGAAGGAAAATCCTGTGTCACAAAACCTACTAGAGTTTTATGACAAGGTGACAGAAGTAAGACAAGAGAGGAGGGGTGGATCGACTGCGTATTTTTGGACTGCAAGAAGGCTTTCGACACAGTTCCTCAAAGAGGTTACTGCAAAAGCTAGAGGACAAGGCACACATAACGGAAAGGGAATGCAATGGATCAGAGAATATCTGACAGGGAGGAAACAACGAGTCATGGTACGCGACGAGGTGTCAGAGTGGGCGCCTGGACAAGCGGGGTTCCACAGGGGTCAGTCCTAGGACCTGTGCTGTTCTTGGTATACGTGAACGACATAACGGAAGGGATAGACTCAGAAGTGTCCTTGTTTTCAGACGATGTGAAGTTAATGAGAAGAATCGAATCGGACGAGGATCAGGCAGGACTACAAGAGATCTGGACAGGCTACAAGCCTGGTCCAGCAACTGGCTCCCAGAATTTAACCCTGCCAAATGCAAAGTCATGAAGATTGGGGAAGGGCAAAGAAGACCGCAGACACAATATAGTTTAGATGGCCAAAAACTGCAAACCTCACTAAAGGGGAAAAAAATCTGGGGGTGAGTATAAACCGAGCATATCTCCTGAGGCGCACATCAATCAGATAACTGCTGCAGCATACGGGCGCCTGGCAAAAACCCACGGATAGCGTTCCGATACTCAGTAAGGATTGTTTTAAAACTCTGTACACCATCTACGTCAGGCCCATACTGGAGTATGCAGCACCAGTTTGGAATCCACCACCTAGTCAAGCACGTCAAGAAATTAGAGAAAGTGCAAAGGTTTGCAACAAGACTAGTCCCAGAGCTACGGGGGTTGTCCTATGAAGAAAGGTTGGGGAAATTCGGCCTGACGACACGGAGGCCCGGAGGGTCAGGGGAGACATGATAACGACATATAAAATACTGCGCGGAAAGACGAGGTGGACAAAGACGGATGTTCCAGAGATGGGACACAGACACAAGAGGTCACAATTGGAAGTTGAAGACTCAGATGAATCAAAGAGATGTTAGGAAGTATTTCTTCAGTCATAGAGTAGTCAGGCCATGGAATAGCCTAGAAAGTGATGTGGTGGAGGCAGGAACGATACATAGTTTTAAGGCGAGGTATGATAGAGCTCATGGGGCAGGGAGAGAGAGGACCTAGTAGCAATCAGCGAAGAGGCGGGGCCAGGAAACTGTGACTCGACCCTGCAACCACAAATAGGTGAGTACAAATAGGTGAGTACACACACACACACACACACAACACACACACATACACACACATACACACGCGGGGCCAGGAGCTGAGTCTCGACCCCTGCAACCACAATTAGGTGAGTACAATTAGGTGAGTACACATACACACACACACACACACACACACACACACACACACACACACACAAAAAAAAAGCTAGTCCCCGAGTTAAAAGGTATGTCCTATGAGGAGAGGTTAAGGGAAATCAACTGATGACACTGGAGGACAGGAGAGATAGGGGGACATGATAACGACTTACAAAATACTAAGAGAATTGACAAGGTGGACAAAGACAGGATGTTCCAGAGACGGGACACAGCAACACGGGGACACAGTTGGAAGCTGAAGACACAGATGAATCAAAGGGATGTTAGGAAGTATTTCTTCAGCCACAGAGTAGTCAGGAAGTGGAATAGTTTGGGAAGCGAAGTAGTGGAGGCAGGATCCATACATAGCTTTAAGCAGAGGTACGATAAAGCTCTGGTTCAGGGAGAGTGACCCAGTACGACCAGTGAAGAGGCGGGGCCAGGAGCTTGGACTCGACCCCTGCAACCTCAACTAGGTGAAAACTAGGTGAGTACACATATATATAAACACATACACATACACACACACACACACACATATATACACACACACACACTTACATACACCCACACACACACACACACACACACACACACACACACACACACACACACACACACACACACACACTGCGGGGCCAGGAACTGTGAATCGACCCCTGCAACCACAAATAGGTGAGTACGCAGTATAAACGCCAACCAGCACGGTTTTATGGACGGTAAATCCTGTGTCACAAACCTACTGGAGTTTTATGATGAAGTAACAGAAGTAAGACAAGAGAGAGAGGGGTGGGTTGATTGCATCTTCTTGGACTGCAAGAAGGCTTTTAACACAGTTCCTCACAAGAGATTGGCGAAGAAGCTAGAAGATCAGGCGCATATAACAGGAAGGGCACTGAAGTGGATCAGAGAATACCTGACAGAGAGGCAACAACGAGTCATGGTACGTGATGAGGTATCACAGTGGACACCTGTGACGAGTGGGATCCCACAGGGGTCGGTCCTAGGACCAGTGCTATTTCTGGTATATGAGAATGACATGATGGAAGAGCTAGACTCAGAAGTGTCCCTGTTCACAGATGATGTGAAGTTAATGAGGAGAATTAAATCAGATGAGGATCAGGTAGGACTCCAAAGAGACCTGGATAGGCTGGACACGTGGTCCAGCAACTGGCTTCTCGAATTTAACCCCGCCAAATGCAAAGTCATGAAGATAGGGGAAGGGCACAGAAGACCGCAGACGGAGTATAGGCTAGGATGCCAAAGACTGCAAACCTCGCTCATGGAGAAAGATCCTGGGCGAGTATAACACCGAGCACGTCTCCGGAAGCACACACCAACCAGATAACTGCTGCAGCATATGGGCGCCTGACAAATCTGAGAATAGCGTTCCGATACCTTAGTAAGGAATCATTCAAGACACTGTACACCGTGTACGTCAGGCCCATACTGGAGTATGCAGCACCTGTTTGGAACCCACACTTTATTAAGCACGTCAAGAAATTAGAGAAAGTGCAAAGGTTTGTGACAAGGTTAGTTCCAGAGCTAAGGGGAATGTCCTATGAAGAAAGGTTGAGGGAAATCGGCCTGACGACACTGGAGGACAGGAGGGTTAGGGAAGACATGATAACATATAAAATATTGCGTGGAATAGACAAGGTGGACAGAGACAGGATGTTCCAGAGAGGGAACACAGAAACAAGGGGCCACAATTGGAAGTTGAAGACCCAGATGAGTCAAAGGGATGTTATGAAGTATTTCTTCAGTCATAGAGTAGTCAGGAAGTGGAATAGCCTAGCAAGAGAGGTAGTGGAGGCAGGAACCATACATAGCTTTAAAGATGAGGTATGATAAAGCTCATGGAGCAGGGAGAGAGAGGACCTAGTAGCACTCAGTGAAGAGGCGGGGCCAGGAACTAGTTGACCCCTGAAAACCAAATAGGTGAGTCAATTATTATACACAAACAAAACAAACACACACACACACACACACAACTTTCCACGGGGCACCTAGACCTCTTGCTGTTTTTAAAAATAATTGAATAAAAATAACAAATACACTCAAATTTTTAGGTAGTTTCGGGAGATGTAAATTTAACAAAATTTCAGGAGCACCAGGACTAACAATACCCGGACGGGCACCAAGTGTCTAAAACCTAAAATTTACCCGCAATCCATTTCCAATAAATCCCGGGGAAGCAAGGATCCAACAAAAATTTAGGGGAAAAGCTGCAAATCTCAAAAAAATTTGGGAAGAAATCTCACTAAAATTTCCAGGCGCACCAATCTCAATAATTTACGCACTGGCGTTCTAAAACTAAATTAGGCGTTCCATACCCATTTAAGGAATCCCTAAAACTTTTCCCCACCATATACTAAACAAATGAAGCAGCACCAGTTTATAAAAATTTTCCCAGGAAAGCACTTTCCAAAAAATTAAGGGGAAAATACAAAAAATTTCCCCCAAGGAGCATCCAGATCCCTAAATTTAAGGAAAGGTTAAAAAATTACCCACGACAGGGAAACAAAAACAGGAGCACCCATGACTTAACAAAATTTTACGGCGCGTTTTAACAATCCCCAAGGCGGGATGTTCCAAATTTTACCCGGAAACAAAGGGTCTCACATAATTAAAGACTCAGATGACCAATAAAATTTTTACCCTAGGCAGAAGTGGATCTCAATATTTACGGTCATAGGGGAACTACATTTAACGGCGGGTATGATGAACTAAATTTAAGGAGACCTAGTACCAGCAAAATTTACCCGGGGCCCGGGAAACTAAAAATTTACCCGCAACCAAAAAAAATTTACACACACACCATATTTAACTAAAAAACCCGGCTGGTAAACAACCGGGCAGCCATCCAGGACCCAAAAATTTCCCCACACACAGACCTAAAAAACCCATCAGCAAATCCAAAATTTACCCACACACCAAATTTTAATTTTTTAAAGGCACTAAAATAACAAAATTTCCCCAACCTATACCAAAACTAAATTTAAGGATAGTTTTTTACCCAGGCAGCATCCAGTGATCTCAACTAAAATTTACCCAGGGCAGCATCCAGTGATCTCAACAAAAATTTACCCAGGCAGCATCCAGTGATCTCAACAAAAAATTTACCCAGGCAGCATCCAGTGATCTCAACTAAAATTTACCCGGGCAGCATCCAGTGATCTCAACTAAAATTTACCCAGGCAGCATCCAGTGATCTCAACTAAAATTTACCCAGGCAGCATCCAGTGATCTCACTAAAATTTACCCGGCAGCATCCAGTGATCTCAACTAAAATTTACCCAGGCAGCATCCAGTGATCTCAACTAAAATTTACCCAGGCAGCATCCAGTGATCTCAACTAAAATTTACCCAGGCAGCATCCATTTGATCTCAACAAAAATTTTAAACCCGGGCAGCATCCAGTGATCTCAACTAAAATTTACCCGGGCAGCATCCAGTGATCTCAACTAAAATTTACCCAGGCAGCATCCAGTGATCTCAACTAAAATTTACCCGGGCAGCATCCAGTGATCTCAACTAAAATTTACCCGGGCAGCATCCAGTGATCTCAACTAAAATTTCCCCAGGCAGCATCCAGTGATCTCAACTAAAATTTACCCAGGCAGCACCCCAGTGATCTCAACTAAAATTTACCCGGCACATCCAGTGATCTCAACTAAAATTTCCCCGGCAGCATCCATGATCTCAACTAAAATTTACCCGGCAGCATCCAGTGAATCTCAACAAAATTACCCGGCACATCCAGTGATCTCAACTAAAATTTACCCGGGCGCATCCAGTGATCTCAACTAAAATTTACCCGGGCAGCATCCAGTGATCTCAACTAAAATTTACCCGGGCAGCATCCAGTGATCTCAACTAAAATTTACCCGGGCAGCATCCAGTGATCTCAACTAAAATTTCCCCGGGCAGCACCCAGTGATCTCAATTTCCCCACACCATGACCACAAAAATCAATTCCAAAGACACTACAAAATTTATTTAAGGTACAAGAAAATCGAGGCGTTAAGATAAATTGAGAAACTAAAAATGTCGTGGCTGGTTGACAGAAGAATAAAAAGGTTGCTGATTGGTGGGAGGAAATCACTAAAAAAAGAGAGGAGACATATTTCAAAATAAAAAAAAAAAATGATACGAAATATTAAAATATAGGAAATGTCTCAAGAAGAAGTGTTAGCTGATGCTAATGAAAGACTCGAAGAGTTAATTACCCCTATTCCTCCTCCTCCTCCTCCTCCTCCTCCTCTTCCTCCTCCTCTTCCTCTTCCTCTTCCTCTTCCTTTTCCTCTTCCTCCTCCTTCTCCTCCTCCTCCTCCTCCTCCTCCTCCTCCTCTTCCTCTTCCTCTTCCTCTTCCTCTTCCTTTTCCTCTTCCTCCTCCTCCTCTTCCTCTGATGATGATGATGATGATGATGACGATGATGATGATGATGATGATGATGATGATGATGATGATGACGATGATGATGATGATGATGAAATATATTTACCTCCTCTCTGGCTGAATGACCTTAACTGGTCTAGTATTTCTTACTGTTCATTAAATAACGGAGACGAGGAAGGGGGTTAGATTTATGAATATTGTGACTCACGAAATCGTAATAACACGATTGCAAACAAACCATGGAACGGGTGGAGTTTGAACCCATAGCCAGTGAGTCCTAAAACCGTGGATTCAAACCCCATCCGTTCCGTATTTATTTTAAGACTATTGTGATAGTGTGTACCAGTAGTTTGTAAGTAGAGGGTAAGTGCGATGGGGTGATTGGTGGAAAAATGTGTTTAAGAGGGTGATAAGTTAGAAAAAAATTACTTCTTGAGACCGCTTTTAATTAAAGTTTAGAAGCGAATATAATAATAGTTTACAGTATCGACAACTTGATAAGACACATCAGCAGCAATTAGGTATTTTTATTCCGAAACGTTTTACCTACACAGTAAACGTCCTCTATACTGGACTGAGACTGTATCAGCTTATCCAAATCTTCCTGTAACGTCCTGCTGTCTTCTTCAGAATTAATCTGACGGTCTACTTTAGTATCATCGGCAAACTTGTTTATGTCGCTACTTATTCTCTCATCTATGTCATTTATATATATTGTGAACAGAAAAGGATCCAAGACTTACCCCTCTGGAACACCACTTGCGACTCCTCCAAATTCTGATTTCTCCCCATTTATACAAAATGTGAAGCCTATCTGTCAACCACGCGTCCATACAGGAAATTTTTTCCCACCTCTTCTATGTGCCTATACTTTCCTCAATAGTCTCCGAAGTGGAACTCTATCAAAAGCCATATTAACGTCCCTATACATAATACCATTCATTATCACAATCGACCTTCCCAAATACCTTTGTGAGTGAAAAAAAGTAAATTCGTAAGGAAGATCGACTTTTTGTAAAACGGTGCTGAGATTCTTTGAACAGTTTATAAGATTCAATGTGGCTTCGAATAGCCTCTGCAGTTATTGATTCCATCAATTTTTCCATAATGTAGGTTAGGTTAATTGGTTAAAATTCGAAACTAATGACTTATCGCCCATTATACTTATCCGGTATTATACCAGTTTATAATAAAAATGGACAAAAGAGAGAGTAGGAGTTACAACGGGAATAAATCTGTAGAATGTACTGGGAAGACTGAATGTTAGAATTATTATTAAAAGAGTTGTGTATTTGATAAAAAAAAATAGGATTGCAAGAAAATAGTGAGAATTTAGGAAGGGAAGAGAATGCGTAATGCAAGTGTTTCAACTTGAGACAAACGTGAATATTACCTCGCATTTGTGGATTTAGAAAATATATATAATTGGGCTCATAGACGAACAAAATTGCGAAGGTTGGTGGATGAATTTAAGAGAATATAACATAATATATATTATATATATATATATATATATATATATATATATATATATATATATATATATATATATATATATATATATATATATATGTGTGGTGTGTGTGTGTGTGTGTACTCACCTAATTGTACTCACCTAATTGTGGTTGCAGGGGTCGAGACTCAGCTCCTGGCCCCGCCTCTTCACTGATCTCTACTGGGTCCTCTCTCTCTCTGCTTCCTGAGCTTTGTCATACCTCTTCTTAAAACTATGTATGGTTCCTGCCTCCACTACTTCACTTGCTAGGCTATTCCACTTGCTGACAACTCTATGACTGAAGAAATACTTCCTAACGTCCCTGTGACTCGTCTGAGTCTTTAGCTTCCAGTTGTGACCCCTTGTCCCTGTGTCCCCTCTCTGGAACATCCTATCTCTGTCCACCTTGTCTATTCCCCGCAGTATCTTGTATGTCGTTATCATGTCTCCCCTGACCCTTCTGTCCTCCAGTGTCGTCAGTCCGATTTCCCTTAACCTTTCCTCGTACGACATTCCCTTGAGCTCTGGGACTAGCCTTGTTGCAAACCTTTGTACTTTCTCTAACTTCTTGACGTGCTTGACCAGGTGTGGGTTCCAGACTGGTGCTGCATACTCCAGTATGGGCCTAACATACACAGTGTACAGTGTCTTGAACGATTCCTTATTAAGGTATCGGAACGCTATTCTCAGGTTTGCCAGGCGCCCGTATGCTGCAGCGGTTATTTGGTTGATGTGTGCCTCCGGTGATGTGCGCCTCCGGTGATGTGCTCGGTGTTATGGTCACCCCAAGGTCTTTCTCCCTGAGTGAGGTCTGTAGTCTTTGTCCACCTAGCCTATACTCTGTCTGCGGTCTTCTTTGCCCCTCCCCAATCTTCATGACTTTGCATTTGGCTGGATTGAATTCGAGAAGTCAGTTACTGGACCACATGTCCAGCCTCTCCAGGTCTCTTTGCAGTCCTGCCTCATCCTCGTCCGATTTAATTCTTCTCATCAACTTCACGTCATCTGCGAACAGGGACACTTCAGAGTCTATTCCTTCCATCATGTCGTTCACATATATCAAAAATAGCACTGGTCCTAGAACTGACCCCTGTGGGACCCCGCTCGTAACAGGCGCCCACTGTGATACCTCTTCACGTACCATGACTAGTTGCTGCCTCCCTGTCAGGTATTCCCTTATCCAATGCAGTACCCTCCCTTTTACGTGCGCCTGATCCTCCAGCTTCTGCATTAATCTCTTGTGGGGAACTGTGTCAAAGGCCTTCCTGCAGTCTAGGAAAACGCAATCTACCCACCCCTCTCTCTCGTGTCTTACTTCTGTTACTTTGTCATAAAACTCCAGGAGGTTTGTGATACAAGATTTGCCTTCCATGAACCCATCCTGGTTTTCATTTATAATCTTGTTCCTTTCCAGGTGTTCGACCACTCTCCTCCTGATAATCTTCTCCATGACTTTGCACACAATACATGTCAGAGACACAGGTCTGTAGTTTAGTGCCTCGTTTCTGTTTCCTTTCTTAAATATGGGGACTACATTAGCTGTCTTCCATTTCTCAGGTAGTTGCCCAGTTTCAAGGGATGTGTTGAAGATTGTGGTTGTTAGAGGCACGCACAGCATCTCTGCTCCTTCTCTAAGGACCCATGGGGAGATGTTGTCAGGTCCCATCGCCTTTGAGGTGTCAAGGTCATTTAAGAGCTTCTTCACCTCCTCCTCAGTTTGTTCGTATGTCATCCAACACTTGTTGATATATTCCCTCTTGATGTTCCCTTCTGTGCTGTCTTCCCATAGCCCTTCCTGTCTCTACTGTAAAAACTTCCTTAAATCTCCTGTTCAGCTCCTCACATACCTCCTGATCATTTCTTGTGAGTTCTCCACCTTCTGTCCTTAATCTGATCACCTGGTCTTTGACTGTTGTCTTCCTCCTGATGTGGCTATACAACAGTTTCGGGTCAGTCTTGATTCTCGATGCTATGTCATTTTCATACTTTCGCTGGGCCTCCCTCCTTACCTGTGTGTACTCATTCCTGGCTCTGCGACTGATCTCCCTATTTTCGTGTGTTCTCTGCCTTCTGTACTTTTTCCATTCTCTATTGCACTTTGTTTTTGCCTCCTTACACCGTCGGGTAAACCAGGGGCTCGTTCTGATCTTCCCGTTGTTACTGTTGCCCTTGGGAATAAACCTTTCCACTGCCTCCTTGCATTTTGTTGTTACATATTCCATCATTTCATTTACTGGCTTTCCTGCCAGTTCTCTGTCCCACTGGACCTCCCGCAGGAAGTTCTTCAACCCTATGTAGTCCCCTCTTTTATAGTCAGGCTTTTCCCATTCAACTCCTGTTATTCTCTCCACTTGCAGCTCTACTATGTATTCAAAGCACAGAACCACGTGGTCGCTAGCTCCTAGGGGACTCTCATACTTGATGTCCTCAATGTCTGAGCTGCCCAGGGTGAACACAAGGTCCAATCTTGCTGGTTCATCCTCCCCTCTCACTCTGGTAGTGTCCTTAACATGTTGGTGCATGAGGTTTTCCAGCACCACGTCCAACATCCTGGCTCTCCATGTTTCGGGACCCCCATGTGGCTCCAGGTTTTCCCAGTCAATCTCCCTGTGGTTGAAATCCCCCATAACCAGCAACTTTGCTCTACTGGAGTGAGCTCTTCTTGCCACCTCAGCAAGTGTGTCCACCATTGCTCTGGTGCTCTCTTCATATTCCTCTCTTGGCCTCCTGCAGTTCTGTGGTGGATTATACATTACTGCAATGACCACTTTGTGTTCCCCAGACTGAAGTGTACCTGCTATGTAGTCTCTTTCTCCCGTCTCATTTTTTCCTTCCATTTTCTCGAATTTCCATCTGTTTTTTACGAGCAGAGCAACCCCACCTCCCCCCTGCCCCTTCTATCTTTCCTCATGATCTGGTATCCTGGTGGGAAGATTGCATCTGTTATTGTCTCCATGAGTTTTGTTTCTGTAACTGCTATGATGTCTGGGGACTTCTCATTGATTCTTTCTTGCCATTCCTTATGTTTATTCGTTAATCCATCTGCATTTGTGTACCAAACCTTCAACTTCTGTTCTAATACTGTAACTGTGGTGCTGGGGGTGGAAACAGAGGGATCGGTGTGTGATGGTTGGTTTGGATTGTTCAGTTGCCTTGGGGGGTGTCGTGGCTGGAGTCCTTCTGCAGGTGTTTCTGGGGGGTGCGCTTGTCCTTCCATTTGATCCTGGGTTATTCTGCTCTCCTTTTTCATTTCCTCCCATTTCTCCTTTCGTTTTTGAACTCTCTCTTTCACTGTCTTCCTTTCGTCCTGTGTTCTGTCTCGATCGAGGTACACACTCCGGAACTCCTGCTTGCCTCTCAGCCGTGCTTTCTCCTGCAGGATCATGGTTCGGGTTGATTCTGCCTTGAAAATTACTTTGAGAGGCCGATTCCTTTTCTTTGTGAACCACCCAATTCTCCGAAAATTTGCCACCTGGGTCATGTCCCCCTCGCCTATCACCTTCATGATGTCTTCAATCGCTTTTTTCTCCTCCTGCTTTCTTTCATCATAAGTTTCCCCTTTAGCTTCGTCTAGCCCATAGACAAACAGAAAGTTAAAAGTGAACATAGAAATGAGTAAGGTGATGAGAGTATCAAATGATTTAGATAAAGAAAAATTGGATATCAAATTGGGGAGGAGGAGTATGGAAGAAGCGTATGTTTTCAGATATTTGGGAGTGGAGGCAAAAAATATTATCTATGGAGGCAAAGAAGGGAATGTATGAAAGTATAGTAGTACCAACACTCTTATATGGGTGTGAAGCTTAGGTGGTAAATGCAGCAGCGAGGGGGCGGTTGGAGGCAGTGGAGATGTCCTGTCTAAGGGCAATGTGTGGTGTAAATATTATGCAGAAAATTCGGAGTGAGGAAATTAGGAGAAGGTGTGGAGTTAATAAAAGCATTAGTCAGAGGGCAGAAGAGAGGTTGTTCAGGTAGTTTGGTTATTTAGAGAGAATGGATCAAAGTAGAATGATATGGAGAGCGTATAAATCTGTAGGGGAAGGAAGGCGGGGTAGGTGTCGTCCTCGAAAAGGTTGGAGGGAGGGGGTAAAGGAGGATTTGTGGGCGAGGGGTTTGGACTTCCAGCAGGCGTGCGTGAGCGTGTTAGATAGGAGTGAATGGAGACAAATGGTATTTG
>NC_069437.1:361999-459499 GCF_026875155.1 Cherax quadricarinatus | reverse complement strand
GTGGGTCATTAGTATTGTGGGTCAGTAGTATTGAGGGTCAGTAGTATTGTGGGTCAGTAGTATTGTGGGTCAGTTGTAGTGTGGGTCAGTAGTATTGTGGGTCAATAGAATAACAAGCAGTAGAATTGTGGGTCAGTAGTATCACAAGCATTAGTATTGTGAGTTAGCAGTATTACAAGCAGTAGTATTGTGGGTCAGTAGTACAAGAAGCAGTAGTATTGTGTGTCAGTAGTACAAGAAGCAGTAGTATTGTGGGTCAGTATTATAACAAGCAGTAGTAATGTGGGTCAGTAGTTTAACAAGCAGTAGTATTGTGGGTCATTAGTATTGTGGGTCAGTAGTACTGTGAGTCAATAGTATTGTGGGTCAGTAGTATTATTGGACAGTAGTATTTTGGGTCAGTGGTATTGTGGGTCAGTAGTATTGAGGGTCAGTAGTATTGTGGGTCAGTAGTGTTGTGGGTCAGTAGGATTGTGGGTCAGTAGTATTGTGGGTCAGTAGTACTGTGGGTCAGTAGTATTTAGGATCAGTAGGTCAGTAGTATAACAAGCAGTAGTATTGTGGGTCATTAGTATTGTGGATCAGTAGTATTGTGGGTCATTAGTATTGTGGATCAGTAGTATTGTGGGTCAGTAGTATTGTGGGTCAGTAGTATAACAAGCAGCAGTATTGAGGGTCATTAGTATTGTGGATCAGTAGTATTGTGGGTCAGTAGTATTGTGGGTCAGTAGTATAACAAGCAGTATTATTTTGGGTCAGTAGTATAACAAGCAGAAGTATTGTGGGTCATTAGTATTGTGGGTCAGTATTATTGTGGGTCAATAGTATCGTGGGTCAATAGTATTGTGGGTCAGTAGTATTGTAGTCAGTAGTATTGTGGGTGAGTAGTATAACAAGCAGTAGTATTGTGGGTCAGTAGTATAACAAGCAGTAGCAATGTGGGTCAGTAGTATACCAAACAGAAGTATTCTGGGTCATTAGTATTGTGGGTCATTATTATTGTGGGTCAGTATTATTGTAGTAGTATTGTGGGTCAATAATATTGTGGGTCAGTAGTATTGTGGGTCACTAGTATTGTAGGTCAGTAGTATTGTGGGTGAGTAGTATGACAAGCAGCAGTATTGCAGGTCATTAGTATTGTGGGTCAGTTGTATTATGAGTCAATAGTATAGCAAGCATTAGTATAGCAGTGTTGTGGGTCAGCAGTACTGTGTGTCAGTAGTATTGTGGGTCAGTAGTATTGTGGGTCAGTATTGTTGTGGGTCAGTAGGATTGTGGGTCAGTAGTATTGTGGGTCAGTAGTACTGTGGGTCAGTAGTATTTAGGATCAGTAGTACTGTGGGTCAGTAGCATTTTGGGTCAGTAGTATTGTGGGTCAGTAGTATAACAAGCAATAGTATTGTGGGTCATTAGTATTGTGGATCAGAGGTATTATGGGTCAGTAGTATTGTGGTCAGTAGTATAACAAGCAGTAGTAATTGTATGTCAGTAGTATAACAAGCAGTATTATTGTGGGTTAGTAGTATAACAAGCAGTAGTATTATGGGTCAGTTGTATAACGAGCAGAAGTATTGTGGGTCAGTAGTATTGTGGGTCAGAAGTATTGTGGGTCAGTAGTATTGTGGGTCGGTAGTATTGTGGGTCGGTAGTATTGTGGGTCAGTAGTATTGTGGGTCAGTTGTAGTGTGGGTCAGTAGTATTGTGGGTCAGTTGTAGTGTGGGTCAGTAGTATTGTGGGTCAGTAGAATAACAAGCAGTAGAATTGTGGGTCAGTAGTATCACAAGCATTAGTATTGTGAGTTAGCAGTATTACAAGCAGTACTATTGTGGGTCAGTAGTACAAGAAGGAGTAGTATTGTGGGTCAGTAGTACAAGAAGCAGTAGTATTGTGGGTCAGTATTATAACAAGCAGTAATAATGTGGGTCAGTAGTTTAACAAGCAGTAGTATTGTGGGTCAGTAGTATAACAAGTAGTAGTATTGTGGGTCATTAGTATTGTGGGTCAGTAGTATAAGAAACAGTAGTATTGTGGGTCATTAGTATTGTGGGTCAGTAGTACTGTGAGTCAATTGTATTGTGGGTCAGTAGTATTATTGGACAGTAGTATTTTGGGTCAGTGGTATTGTGGGTCAGTAGTATTGAGGGTCAGTAGTGTTGTGGGTCAGTAGTACTGTGGGTCAGTAGTATTTAGGATCAGTAGTACTGTGGGTCAGTAGTATAACAAGCAGTAGTATTGTGGGTCATTAGTATTGTGGATCAGTAGTGTTTTGGGTCAGTAGGATTGTGGGTCAGTAGTATTGTGGGTCAGTAGTACTGTGGGTCAGTAGTATTTAGGATCAGTAGTACTGTGGGTCAGTAGTATAACAAGCAGTAGTATTGTGGGTCATTAGTATTGTGGATCAGTAGTATTGTGGATCAGTAGTATTGTGGGTCAGTAGTATAACAAGCAGTAGTATTGTATGTCAGTAGTATAACAAGCAGTATTATTTTGGGTTAGTAGTATAACAAGCAGTAGTAATGTGGGTCAGTAGTATAACAAGCAGAAGTATTGTGGGTCATTAGTATTGTGGGTCAGTATTATTGTGGGTCAATAGTATCGTGGGTCAATAGTATTGTGGGTCAGTAGTATTGTAGTCAGTAGTATTGTGGGTGAGTAGTATAACAAGCAGTAGTATTGTGGGTCAGTAGTATAACAAGCAGTAGCAATGTGGGTCAGTAGTATATCAAACAGAAGTATTGTGGGTCATTAGTATTGTGGGTCATTATTATTGTGGGTCAGTATTATTGTAGTAGTATTGTGGGTCAATAATATTGTGGGTCAGTAGTATTGTGGGTCACTAGTATTGTAGGTCAGTAGTATTGTGGGTCAGTTGTATTATGAGTCAATAGTATAGCAAGCATTAGTATAGCAGTGTTGTGGGTCAGCAGTACTGTGTGTCAGTAGTATTGTGGGTCAGTAGTATTGTGGGTCAGTAGTGTTGTGGGTCAGTAGGATTGTGGGTCAGTAGTATTGTGGGTCAGTAGTACTGTGGGTCAGTAGTATTTAGGATCAGTAGTACTGTGGGTCAGTAGCATTTTGGGTCAGTAGTATTGTGGGTCAGTAGTATAACAAACAATAGTATTGTAGGTCATTAGTATTGTGCATCAGAGGTATTGTGGGTCAGTAGTATTGTGGGTCAGTAGTATAACAAGCAGTAGTATTGTATGTCAGTAGTATAACAAGTAGTATTATTGTGGGTTAGTAGTATAACAAGCAGTAGTATTGTGGGTCAGTTGTATATCAAACAGAAGTATTGTGGGTCATTAGTATTGTGGATCAGTATTATTGTGGGTCAATAGTATTGTGGGTCAATAGTATTGTGGGTCAGTAGTATTGTAGGTCAGTAGTATTGTGGGTCAGTAGTATAACAAGCAGTAGTATTGTCGGTCAGGAATATAACAAACTGAAATATTGCGAGTCAGTAGTATTGTTGATCAGTAGCATAACAAGCAGAAATGTTGTGGGTCAGAAGTATTGTGGGTCAGTAGTATTGCGGATCAGTAGTATTGTGGATCAGTAGTTTTGTGGGTCAGTAGTATTGTTTGTCAGTAGTATTGTGGGTCAGTAGTATTGATGGTCAGTAGTATAACAAGCAGTAATATTGTGGGTCAGTAGTATAACAAGAGTAATATTGTGGGTCAGTAGTATAACAAGCAGTATTGTTGTGAGTCAGTAGTATAGCAAGCAGAAATGTTGTGGGTCAATAGTATTGTGGGTCAGTAGTGTTGTGGATCAGTAGTATTGTGGGTCAGTAGTATTGTGGGTCAGCAGTATTGAGGGTCAGTAGTATAACAAGCAGTTATATTGTGGGTCAGTAGTATAACAAGCAGTAACATTGTTGGTCAGTAGAATAACAAGCAGAAATATTGTGGGTCAATAGCATTGTGGGTCAGTAGTATTGTGGGTCAGTAGTATAACAAGCAGTAGTATTGTGGGTCAGTAGTATAACAAGCAGAAATATTGCGGGTCAATAGTATTTTGGGTCAGTAGTGTTGTGGGTCAGTAGTATTGTGGGTCAGTAGTATTGTGGGTCAGTAGTATAACAAGCAGTAGTTTTGTGGATCAGTAATATAACAGTAATATTGTGGGTCAGTAGTATTTTGGGACAGTAGTTTAACAAGCAGTAGTATTGTGGGCCTGTAGTATTGTGGATCAGTAGTATAACAAGCAGTAGTATTGTGGGTCAGTAGTATAACAAGCAGTAGTATTGTGGGTCAGTAGTATAACAAGCCGTAGTATTGTGGGTCAGTAGTATAACAAGCAGTAGTATTGTGAATCAGTAGTTTAACAAGCAGTAGTATTGTGGGTCAGTAGTATAACAAGCAGCAATATTGTGGGTCAAATGTATTGTGGGTCATTAGTATAGCAAGCACTAGCATTGTGGGTCAGTATTGTGACAAGGAGTAATAATGTTGGTCAGTTGTATTGTAGGTCAGTAGTATAGCAAGCAGTAGTATTGTGGGGCAGTTGTATAACAAGCACTAGTTTTGTGGGTCAGTAGTATAGCAAATATTATTTTTGTAGGTTAGTGGTATTGTGGGTCAAAAGTATAGCAAAGATTAATTATGTGGGTTAGTAGTATTGTGGGTCGGTAGTATAGCAAGCAGTAGTATTGTGGGTCAGTAATACAGCAAGCAGTAGTTTTGTGGGTAAGGATTATTGCGGGACAAGAGATCTGAGGGCCAGGATGATTGTGGGTCAGGAGGATTGTAGGTCAGATGTCACTAGTGTTCTAAGCCAGTTTCTTTTGAAGTACGTAGTGTTGTATAAGAATTGTGTTGTAAGTGCAAAGTATTGTATTTCAGAAATATTTTAATACATGTAGGTATTAGTCGCAGGGGTGTGTAGACCAAGTGTATACAGTGAAATATATAGGTGAACAGTGTTTAGATAAGGGTAAAGAATTTTTCGTTGCATTTATGGATTTGGAAAAGGCGTATAAGGTGGATAGGTGAGAGATGAGGCAGATGTTGTAGGTGTATGGAATAGGAGGTAGGTTACTGAAAGCATTGAAGAGTTTTTACGAGGATACCGAGGCTCAGGTTATATAGGAGAGGGAGAGTATTTCCCAGTAAAAGTAGGCCTTAGACAAGGATGTGTGCTGTCACCATGGTTGTTCAATATATTTACAGATGGGGTGGTAAGAGAAATGAATGCGAGGGCCTTGGCAAGAGGTATGGGGTTAAAAGATAAAGAATCTAACACAAAGTGGGAGTTGTCACAGTTGCTCTTTGCTGATGACACTGTGCTTTTGGGAGAGCCTGAACAGAAGTTGCAGAGGTTGGTGCATGAATTTGGTCGGGTATGTAAGAGAAGAAAATTAAAAGTGAATATAGGAAAGACAAAGGTGATGAGGATAACAAAAAGATTAGGTGACGAAAGACCGGATATCAGATTGGAGGGAGAGAGTATGGAGGAGGTGAATGTGTTTAGATATTTAGGAGTGGACGTGTCAGCAGATGGGTCTATGAAGGATGAGGTGAATCATAGAATCGATGAGGGGGAAAAGGGTGAGTGTTGCACTTAGAAGTCTGTGGAGACAAAGAACTTTGTCTTTGGAAGCAAAGAGGGGAATATATGAGAGTATAGTTATACCAACACTCTTATATGGGTGTGAAGCATGGGTGATGAATGTTGCAACGAGGAGAAGGCTGGAGGCAGTGGAGATGTCATGTCTGAGGGCAATGTAAGGTGAATATAATGCAGAGAATTCGTAGTTTGGAAATTAGGAGGAGGTGCGGGATTACCAAAACTATTATGCAGAGGGCTCAGGAGGGGTTGTTGAGGTGGTTCGGACATGTAGAGAGAATGGAACGAAACAGAATGACTTCGAGAGTATATAAATCTGTAGTGGAGGGAAGGCGGGCTAGGGGTCGGCCTAGGAAAGGTTGGAGGGAGGGGTTAAAGGAGGTTTTGTGTGCGAGGGGCTTGGACTTCCAGGAAGCATTCGTGAGCGTATTTGATAGGAGTGAGTGAAGACAAATGGTTTTTAATACTTGACGTGCTGTTGGAGTGTGAGCAAAGTAACATTTATGAAGTGATTGAGGGAAACCGGCAGGCCGGACTTGAGTCCTGGAGATGGGAAGTACAGTGCCTGCACTCTGAAGGAGGGGTGTTAATGTTGCAGTTTTATAACTGTAGTATAAGCACCACTCTGGCAAGACAGTGATGAAGTGAATGGTGAAAATTTTTCTTTTTTAGGCCACCCTGCCTGGGTGGCAATCGGCCGATGTGTTAATTAAAACTAATAATTATTTCCAGGCAGGTAAAACATTTAGAATTATCTCTAAGCTGGCGAAACGTTTAGACGAGTATTTTCAATCTAATAGTCATAATCATAACCATAATTGCTGATGGATGGACCGGTAAGCCAGTGGAAGGCTTATATCAGATGACCAAAACTTACAGCTGCTGGTCTTCATATAACTAAGACCCGCGTCAGGAAACACGTGTCCTGTTTCCTAACAAACTTTACCTAACCTAACCTACCTATTGCTCATTCTTGACCTTAGCACATTTCTATTTTCACACACGTCTTGCCGGGTGATGTGATCCTTAACGGGACTAGCGCTTAATTTAATAATAATACATCTATCTTGAGTCGCATCCTGGGGAGGAGGTTGTTAAATACATTATTTAGGTCTGGGATTTGAGTTACACACAAATAGCACAATAGCGCTTTGCGTGGAAATAAAATGCGAAAAACACAGCTTTAATTCGTGCCATAAAAAGCCTTACCTGTGGAAGATTTTATGCAGAGAGTTTCTGAAAATATTGACTGATTTTTACTCTTATATCATTCTTTTCAAGGGCTTGAGTGTTTTATTAGTGGGATATAGTTGTTTATTTTATTACTGAATAATTATGAGCCTATCTATACCTGTGGTTTGTTAATGGTTCCTGGGTTTGTGTACCTCGAGACTGCATCTCACTCCACGTATCATACATTGAAAAGCCAACAAGGGTAGCATAACCCAGCACTCAGATATACCAACAAGAGTAGCATAACCAAGCACTCAGATATACCAACAAGGGTAGCATAACCCAACACTCAGATATACCAACAAGGGTAGCATAACCCAACACTCAGATATACCAACAAGGGTAGCATAGCTCAACACTCAGATATACCAACAAGGGTAGCATAACCCAACACTCATATATACCAACAAGGGTAGTATAACCCAACACTCAGATATACCAACAAGGGTAACATAACCCAACACTCAGATATACAAACAATGGTAGCATAACCAAACACTCAGATATACCAACAAGGGTAGCATAACCCAACACTCAGATATACCAACAAGGGTAGCATAACCCAACACTCAGATATACCAACAAGGGTAGCATAACCCAAAACTCAGATATACCAACAAGGGTAGCATAACCCAACACTCAGATATACCAACAAGGGTAGCATAGCTCAACACTCAGATATACCAACAAGGGTAGCATAACCCAACACTCATATATATCAACAAGGGTAGCATAACCCAACACTCAGATATACCAACAAGGGTAACATAACCCAACACTCAGATATACAAACAAGGGTAGCATAACCCAACACTCAGATATACCAACAAGGGTAGCATAACCCAACACTCAGATATACCAACAAGGGTAGCATAACCCAACACTCAGATATACCAGCAAGGGTAGTATAACCCAACACTTAGATATACCAACAAGGGTAGCATAACTCAACACTCAGATATACCAGCAAGGGTAGCATAACCCAAAACTCAGATATACCAACAAAGGCAGCATAACCCAACACTCAGATATACCATCAAGGGTAGCATAACCCAACACTCATATATACCAACAAGGGTAGCATAACCCAAAACTCAGATATACCAACAAGGGTAGCATAACCCAACACTCAGATATACCAACAAGGGTAGCATAACCCAACACTCAGATATGCCAACAAGGGTAGCATAACCCAACACTCAGATATACCAACAAGGGTAAGATAACCCAACACTCAGATATACCAACAAGGGTAGCATAACCCAACACTCAGATATCCCAACAAGGGTAAGATAACCCAGCACTCAGATATACCAACAAGGGTAGCATAACTCAACACTCAGATATACCAACAAGGGTAGCATAACCCAACACTCAGATATACCAAAAAGGGTAGCATAATCCAACACTCAGATATACCAAAAAGGGTAGCATAACCCAACACTCAGATATACCAACAAGGGTAGCATAACCCAACACTCAGGTATACCAACAAGGGTAGCATAACCCAGCACTTAGATATACCAAGAAGGGTAGCATAATCCAGCACTCAGATATACCAACAAGGGTAGCATAGCTCAACACTCAGATATACCAACAAGGGTAGCATAACCCAACACTCAGATATACCAAAAAGGGTAGCATAATCCAACACTCAGATATACCAACAAAAGGTAGCATAACCCACTACTCATATATACCAACAAGGGTAACATAACCCAACACTCAGATATACAAACAAGGGTAGCATAACCCAACACTCAGATATACAAACAAGGGTAGCATAACCCAGCACTCAGATATACAAACAAGGGTAGCATAACCCAACACTCAGATATACCAACAAGGGTAGCATAACCCAGCACTCAGATATACCAAGGGTAGCATAACCCAACACTCAGATATACCAACAAGGGTAGCATAACCCAGCACTCATATATATCAACAAGGGTAGCATAACCCAGCACTCAGATATACCAACAAGGGTAGCATAACCCAGCACTCAGATATACCAACAAGGGTAACATAACCCAACACTCAGATATATCAACAAGGGTAGCATAACCCAGCACTCAGATATACCAACAAGGGAAGCATAACCCAGCACTCAGATATACCAAAGGTAGCATAACCCAACACTCGGATATATCAACTAGGGTAGCATAACCCAACACTCAGATATACCAACAAGGGTAGCATAACCCAACACTCAGATATACCAACAAGGGTAGCATAACCAAGCACTCAGATATACCAACAAGGGTAGCATAACCCAGCACTCAGATATACCAACAAGGGTAGCATAACCCAGCACTCAGATATACCAAGGGTAGCATAACCCAACACTCAGATATATCAACAAGGGTAGCATAACCCAGCACTCAGATATACCAAGGGTAGCATAACCCAACACTCAGATATATCAACAAGGGTAGCATAACCCAGCACTCAGATGTACCAACAAGGGTAGCATAACCCAGCACTCAGATATACCAAGGGTAGCATAACCCAACACTCGGATATATCAACTAGGGTAGCATAACCCAACACTCAGATATACCAACAAGGGTAGCATAACCCAACACTCAGATATATCAACAAGGGTAGCATAACCCAGCACTCAGATATACCAACAAGGGTAGCATAACCCAGCACTCAGATATACCAACAAGGGTAGCATAACCCAGCACTCAGATATACCAAGGGTAGCATAACCCAACACTCAGATATATCAACAAGGGTAGCATAACCCAGCACTCAGATGTACCAACAAGGGTAGCATAACCCAGCACTCAGATATACCAAGGGTAGCATAACCCAACACTCGGATATATCAACTAGGGTAGCATAACCCAACACTCAGATATACCAACAAGGGTAGCATAACCCAACACTCAGATATATCAACAAGGGTAGCATAACCCAGCACTCAGATATACCAACAAGGGTAGCATAACCCAGCACTCAGATATACCAACAAGGGTAGCATAACCCAGCACTCAGATATACCAAGGATAGCATAACCCAACACTCAGATATATCAACAAGGGTAGCATAACCCAGCACTCAGATATACCAAGGGTAGCATAACCCAACACTCAGATATATCAACAAGGGTAGCATAACCCAGCACTCAGATGTACCAACAAGGGTAGCATAACCCAGCACTCAGATATACCAAGGGTAGCATAACCCAACACTCGGATATATCAACTAGGGTAGCATAACCCAGCACTCAGATATACCAACAAGGGTAGCATAACCTAGCACTCAGATATACCAACAAGGGTAGCATAACCCAACACTCAGATATACCAACAAGGGTAACATAACCCAGCACTCAGATATACCAACAAGGGTAGCATAACCCAGCACTCAGATATACCAGGGATAGCATACCTACCCTAAGGTACATTTACTATAAATAAAGTGCCATCCTTACTTGATAATCAGGAACAAGAAGACGATTACCTGAAAAGAAAAAGAAAAGTTCATCATTTAAAGTAGAAGAATTATAATGTGTTGATTAATTAATTAAATTTGCAAATATTACCATGATTATGTCCAACTGAAAGTTAAACAGGTCGATCAATTAGGTAAATTGATCGGTAGAGATAACACTGTACCTTCTGCCTCTGGTAACATAGCATTAAATTGATCGGTAGAGATAACACTGTACCTGCTGCCTCTGGTAACATAGCATTAAATTGATCGGTAGAGACAACACTGTACCTGCTGCCTCTGGTAACCTAGGATTAAATTGATCGGTAGAGACAACACTGTACCTGCTGCCTCTGGTAACATAGCATTAAATTGATCGGTAGAGATAACACTGTACCTGCTGCCTCTGGTAACATAGCATTAAATTGATCGGTAGAGATAACACTGTACCTGCTGCCTCTGGTAACCTAGCATTAAATTGATCGGTAGAGACAACACTGTACCTGCTGCCTCTGGTAACATAGCATTAAATTGATCGGTAGAGATAACACTGTACCTGCTGCCTCTGGTAACATAGCATTAAATTGATCGGTAGAGAAAACACTGTACCTGCTGCCTCTGGTAACCTAGCATTAAATTGATCGGTAGAGAAAACACTGTACCTGCTGCCTCTGGTAACATAGCATTAAATTGATCGGTAGAGAAAACACTGTACCTGCTGCCTCTGGTAACCTAGCATTAAATTGATCGGTAGAGAAAACACTGTACCTGCTGCCTTTGGTAACCTAGCGTTAAATTGATCGGTAGAGATAACACTGTACCTGCTGCCTCTGGTAAACCTAGCGTTAAATTGATCGGTAGAGATAACACTGTACCTGCTGCCTCTGGTAACCTAGCGTTAAATTGATCGGTAGAGATAACACTGTACCTGCTGCCTCTGGTAACCTAGCGTTAAATTGATCGGTAGAGATAACACTGTACCTGCTGCCTCTGGTAACCTAGCGTTAAATTGATCGGTAGAGATAACACTGTACCTGCTGCCTCTGGTAACATAGCATTAAATTGATCGGTAGAGAAAACACTGTACCTGCTGCCTCTGGTAACCTAGCATTAAATTGATCGGTAGAGATAACACTGTACCTGCTGCCTCTGGTAACCTAGCATTAAATTGATCGGTAGAGACAACACTGTACCTGCTGCCTTTGGTAACATAGCATTAAATTGATCGGTAGAGAAAACACTGTACCTGCTGCCTCTGGTAACCTAGCATAAAATTGATCGGTAGAGAAAACACTGTACCTGCTGCCTCTGGTAACCTAGCGTTAAATTGATCGGTAGAGATAACACTGTACCTGCTGCCTCTGGTAACCTAGCGTTAAATTGATCGGTAGAGATAACACTGTACCTGCTGCCTCTGGTAACCTAGTATTAAATTGATCGGAAGAGGCAACACTGTTGATACTGCCTCTGGCAACCTAGCATTAAATACAGGTAGGTAGCTCAGTTGAGTAAGTCCATTGTTGTGAGTTGTCTTCTTGCCAAGATGATAACACTCAAATAATAATTATGAAGATGGGATACCCCCCTCCCATTCTCTATCTCTGTGTCTATCTCTCTTATTTCACAATGGTTTTAAATGTATTAGGTTAAGTGTTCCTACCTTTATTTCCAAGTTAAGAGCTGTTACCAACAACACTTTCTCTCGCTCTTTCAATCTCTCTCTCTCTCTCTCTCTCTCTCTCTCTCTCTCTGCAATTTGTCAAGTTTCGTTGAAAGTCAAGGGCGTTTCAGTTAATTGAATAATTTATCAGAGAGCAGCTGAATTAATTTTCGGTCTGTTTTTCAGCGCCATGGAACTTGTCTTCTTCCATTCCAGAAAGTTATACTTTCACTACACACTCTTATTACTACCTAAACAAAATATGACTTAGATCACACTCAGTCGAGTAACGCACTATGACCCGTACGGGCTAGGCACATTTTGTGAATGTAATAAAATCTAGATGTATTTCGGCAGCTGTGCGATCCAAGAAATATATCCCCGTATTTCACAACCCCAGTCTCCTGTGCCTCACTGCACGCGATTGGAATAGTGCAGAGTGATGCATAAGTTGATTATGTAGTTAAGTATCAGCACTGAAAGGATTCAGAAGAGGCTTTCACAAATCATCAACTGGAAACCAACACAGATTTTTTTTAAATAAATAATGGAAATTAGAACACATGGAAACCAAATTTAATTCATATTTTTCAGGAGGATCAAAGAATCCAGTATCCTAAAATACACAAACACATTAAACTTGAAGCCGCTCAGATGTTGCATTATCAAGGGATACCTTCGGAAGTGTTGAAGCTAATCAGATGCGATACTCAAAATGTAAATCATGGAAATCAGTATTTCCATTTCTTCATTATCTCCCTTTCCCCCAAAAAGAAAAGCAAATTAAAACTTACTCAAGGAAAAATCATTCCAAACTTTTCTCTTAGTAACAATGACCTGCTTTTATGAAAGTAAGTAAGTAAGCTTCACGTAAGCTTAGTGAATATAACATTCACACAGATGTTAAAGGCACATAAAAAGCTGTAAGTTTACTTAAGCTTGAAAAACTAAATAAAGTCAATCACTGTGACTTATTCCTGATCAAAAGAAACATTCCCAAATATTTCACAGCAACAAATTTGAGTAATAAAATTGGCTCATAACTTATATAACCTCACAAGAAGATATTGTAACCCGAGGAAAACACATCACCATTAAAAGTTTAAAGCTGATCTGAAGATGCATTTTCCAGTTATCGCACAGACTCCAACACAGTTTGTGCCCACACAGGCAGAACCCTTGAAGTGTTCCATCTATTTCTCGGGCAGGGTAGGTGCCTGAGTCCGGGTTTGTAGCTCACAAGCCTCTCATTCCCATTAGCCCCTTGGGGCGGGGATGGCAGACCAGAGAGGCCTAGCTTGTGGCTAGGCCTGGGGACAGTTGGTCCCAAAGATGAGGAGGTACTTGTGCCTCCTCCCATGGGAGACTTAGGTCTCAGACACTCCCTAAAGAGGGAGCCAAGGCCGGGCCACCACTTGGACAAGGCCCGGGCCGGGAGAATACCGGCGAATCTTTAATAATAATGTTATATTTCAAACGATGCATCAGCTGTTGAAGACTGAAGCCGTTCATAATAGGTATATTTTAATCACAGGTGCTATATAAGGTGTCCCGTCGCTCGATCGCTAGGGCACTCAGCTCACACTCTGAGGTCTGGAGATCGAATCTCCTCCGGTACGGCTGGAAAACATTAGGGACGTGTTTCCATAAGACACCTGCTATCCCTGTCCCTGTTCACTCATCAGTATCAAATGGGTACCTGGGTGTTAGTCGACTGGTGTGGGTCGCATCCTGGGACAAAACTGAACTAATTAGCCCGAAATGCTCAGTATAACAAGCGGCTTTCTATATAGTAGTATGTCATTGATGTCAGCTAGGACTGTATACCTTGTACATGTTTTTTTTTTATTATCACACTGGCCGATTCCCACCAAGGCAGGGTGGCCCGAAAAAGAAAAAAACTTTCACCATCATTCACTCCATCACTGTCTTGCCAGAAGGGTGCTTTACAATACAGTTTTTAAACTGCAACATTAACACCCCTCCTTCAGAGTGCAGGCACTGTACTTCCCATCTCCAGGACTCAAGTCCGGCCTGCCAGTTTCCCTGAACCCCTTCATAAAAGTTTTTTTGCTCACACTCCAACAGCATGTAAAGTTTAAAAACCTTTGTCTCCTTTTCCCTCCTATAAAACCGCTCACGCATGCCTGCTAAGTCCAAGCCCCTCGAACAAAAAGCCCTTTACCCCCTCCCTCAACCTTCCTAGCCGACCCCTACCCGCCTCCTTCCACTACAGACGGAACACTCGGGGAATCATTCTGTTCCCGCCCATTTTTCCCCTTTACATTCCGAACACCTCAAAACCCTTCACTGAGCCCTCTGGACAACGTTTTGGTAATCCCGCACCTCTTCCTAAACTCCAAACTACGAATTCTCTGGTTTTTATTCCCCACCACACATTGCTCTCAGACATGAATCTCCACGCCTCCAGCCTCTCCTCGCTGCAACATCATCACCCATGCTTCACACCCAATAAGAGCGTGGTAAACTATACCTCATACATCCCCTTTTTGCCTCCAAGGGACAAAGTTTTTTGGGTCTCCACAGCCCTAAGTGCACCACTCCCCTTTTCCCCTATAATTTCTATGATTCACCCATCCGCTGACACGTAAACTCCAAATCTGAATCCTTTGTAAAAGGGTACTTATAATAAATAATATATATTATATTATTATTATTATTATTATTATTATATATTATTATTATTATTATGACCTTACGATTCTAAGCGCCTTTTGCAATGGGAAGCTTAAATTCCCGCCAAGAAAGAAGACAACTCCAGCTCCTTGCATCAAGAGCTCCTCGCCAAAATCATTGAAATAATACTATACCATGTCGAGAATAAAAGTGCCATAATGGCATCAACACACGCCATTAAAAACATATATATAGCAGTATACCTCGGACAACAACGCATGTAAACAGACTCATGAATCTCGCCCAGACACACTACACAAGCCTTGAAAATTTAAAGCCGATCCCATGAAGCGTTCTCGAGTAATAAGTAAAATGTGTGAGAAAGCAATTGAATTTGTTCTCGAGAATATTTCGAAAAATAGGAAATGTTCTCTATTGAAAATTAACATAAAATAGAAGATTTTTTATAAATGCAGTTATCTTTTCCCAGTAATATTCTACTTCAAATTCTACACAATCCTGCGAGAAAAATTATTTAATGTGATTTTTTTTTATTTCAGTTTTACACAATTTGTGGGAAAAGGAAAATTGTCATCCACATAACTCAAAATTACTTACAATAAATTTCTATTAAGATGCACCAGTATTTAAGGTTTGAAGACGATCAAAAGAGGCATTTTTTTTATTATTTGTGATACAATTAGTAACCAAAAATTTCGACAACTAAGAGTGACAATCTGTGTTAATAAAGCCTACTAATGGTAAGTTTGAAGCCGATAAGAAAAGGCATTCACCAGTAATTGGTTCGATTCCGAAGATTCCAAATTTTTTAACTATTTCAGTTAGGCTTCAAATTTTCAGCTTCCCGGACATAACTTATACGTTATAATTCCTCTTATAGAATGTATCGTCAATAATATTTTGTAGTAAGTTAGGGGAAACAAATCCTTATTTACTTTTTAACGTATCACTATTACTGTTCGTTCAATTAAATTGGTAAATTGGGAATTATGGCAGCCTATAGCAGCGTGGGCGATGTGCTCAGGAAACTACAGCATCTGCGAAAATTTTGAAGCCGATCAGATAAGTCATTATCCAGTTGTGATATGGATTCCAACGATGCTAATTTTTTTTCTATTTTTTGGGGGTATTTTACTGCATCAATAAATTTGCATGCCCACAAACGAACCTTAATTGGCAACTTTCCTATAAAGTCGTTCACAAGTAAACTGAAAATAATTTAAATTAGTCTAACGTAAATGATAATTTCAACTGTTTTATACACAAAATCGTAAAAATTGCAAAAAAAAAAAAAAATTAATTTTTTTCCTCTTCCTGTGTTAATTTTTGGCACATTTTTTTGAACGCTTGAAGCCCTGCCACTGAGGATTTTGGAAGATACGCAAGTCAGTCCCGGAGGCTGGAAATGGCTTCATCTTCAGTCATAGAGCGCGTGAACATGACAGTTGCTTGAGGAACTTGGTCCCGGTACCGTACACAAGTGTTGAAAATTTGAAGTCGATTGCATGAGTCGTTCTCGAGTTATGAGCAAAATAAATTCGAAAAGTTAGAGAAAGAAACAATTCTGGCATCCTTCTTAAGGTACAACTTCAGGGATATATATTAATAATATTAATTCTCTCTCTCTCTCTCTCTCTCTCTCTTTTCTCTTTTCCTCTCTTTTCCTCTCTCTCCCCTCGTTCTCAATTTTTTTCACACAGGATTTAACGAGGTTAGGTTAAGGATTCCTAACTTTATTGACAAGCTAAGAGCTGTTACCTACATCAGCTCATTTGAAAGCATTTCATTGTTATGAGACATACAAGTAGGGAACAGGATGAAGTTGGAGCCATCTGTGGGCCAGCATTTTCATTTGATCAACTGACTTTCTCTCGTTGACATCATTATGCTGCACGAATGTGTTCCATACTCGAGTCATCCTGGGGATAAATGATCTCAGATGAAGTGATGTTCTGGAGAAGGGTACAGCCAGAGTGAAGTTGCTGCTTTCTGCCCGTCTTGTGGCGTATAAACTTGCTTCACGCTGTCCTCGAAGTGGATCCAAGTGTTGTACTTTGATGACGTTGGCCTTGTACATAACAGTAAGGCCACCCACATCCCTCCTGTGTTGAAGGCTCTGCTGAAATGACAGATCTATCCAGGATGGAACCAGATGAGAGATGAGACTTCTTGCTCTGTTCTCTACTCTGTCAAGCAGTCACAGATGAGATGGAGGGGGGGAGGCAAACCAAGAAAGTGGAGCATACTCAAGGTGTGAGCGTACTTGTACCTCATACAGAATCTTGCAACCCCTTCTGTCAAGCAAATGCGAGATACGTCGAAGTGCTGTAAGCTTCCTGGCTGCCTTGTTGGCAAGATTTACAACGTGGTTCTTCATGGTCAGTTCGGAGTCAAATTTCACCCTAGGTATATCTACTTCTTCCTTGGGTACCAACACCCTCCCATTCATTCTTACTACTGCTCGGGCATTATCATCATGGTTCCTAAAGACCATAATCATTTGCGTTTTTTCAGGTGTGTTACCTGCCATCGGTTTCCCCAGGCTGATATAGCTCTGAGCTGGTGATTGATGTAGCTTAGAGCCGCTGGCATTTCTTCTTTTGGATAAGTAAATGTCAGAGTACAGTCGTCTGCATATGCATGGAATTCTGGGATGAGATGAAGAAGGTCGTTGAAGTAGACATTCCATAACAAAGGCCCAAGCACACTTCCCTGTGGAACACTTGCCCCAATAGTATGTTCGCTGATTCTGTTCCATTGAGAACTGCTCTTAGAGATCTACCATGAATGTAATCACTGAGGAGACATAGTGCAAAGCCTGCAATTCCCAGAGCTTGCAGTTTTGCCACGAGGCCCTGGTGTCACACTCGGTAGAAAGCACCAGCAATGTCCAGTGCTACCTCACAGCTGACTTTGGATTCATCCAGTGACTGGTGCCATTTGGAGAGGTTTAACAACAGATCAGCAGCAGAGTAACCTTTCCTGAAGCCATATTGACTATCACAAAGTAGTGAGTGGTATTCAAAAAACTCTGTCATTTATCTTGAGATTATTGTCGCAAGGATCTTGCCAGTGATTGACAGGAGTGACACTGGTCTGTAGTTGCTTATTTCTGCTCTGTTCTTCTTTTTGTGAACAGAGACTACAATTGCCTCTTTCCACAGAGAGGGCCATTTACACTGTACTAGACAGTGCTGAAAGATGCGAGTTAGAGGTGCTGCTAGCTGGTCTGCACATCTTCTCAGCAATCTTGGCTCAACTTGTCTGGGCTCACAGCCTTTTCTTGGTCAAGCGATTTAAGTAGAAGATGCACCTTCTCCTGCCTTATCGTCACCACTGATAGCTCTCTCTCTCTCTCTCTCTCTCTCTCTCTCTCTCTCTATTTTCTTTTATACAGGGTTTTACAAGGTTAGGCTAATGATTCCTAACTTTATTTAAAAGCTAAGAGCTGTTACCTAAATTTCCTCATTTAAAAGCCTTTTTTTTTGTTAAGAGACATACAAGTAGGGAATAGGATGAAGTTGGAGCCATCTGTGGGCCAGCAATTTCATTTGATCAACTGACTTTATTTTGTTGATATCATTATGCTGTACGAACTTATTCCAGACTCGAGTCATCCTGGGAATAAATGAACTCAGATGAAGTGATGTTCTGGGGAAGGGTACAGTCAGAGTGAAGTTGCTGCTTGCTGCCCGTCTTGTTGTGTAGAGCTGAATTCTCGCTGTCCTCGGAGTGGAGCCAAGTGTGGTACTTTGACAATATTGGCCTTGTACATAACAGTAAGACCGCCCACATCCCTCCTGTGTTGAAGGCTCTGCTGAAATGACATCTCAATCCAGGCGAGAGATGTGGCATCTTGCTCTATTCTATACTCTGTCATGATGTCGCAGATGAGATAGGGAGGCAGGCAATCCATGAAAGAGGAGCATACTCAAGGTGTGAGTGTACTTGTGCCTTGTACAGAACCTTGCAACCTCTACCGTCGAGCAAATGTGAGAAGTGCTGACAGCTTCCTTGCCTCCTTGTTTGCAAGATTTACAATGTGATTTTTCTTTTTCAGTTTGGGGTCAGATTTCACTCCAAGGTTATTAACTTCGTGCCCGGGTACTAACGCACTCCCATTCATACTTACTGTTGCTCTGGCATTACCATCATTGTGCTTAGAGATCATCATTTGTGGTTTCTCAGGAGCAAATGTTACCTGCCATCGTTTACCCCAGGCTGATATGGCTCTTAGCTGGTGATTGATGTTGCTTAGAGCAGCTGGCATTTCCTCTCTTTAGTAAGTAAATGTCAGAGTACAGTCGTCTGCATATGCATGGGATTCTGGGATGAGGCGAAGGTTACTGAAGTAGACATTCCATAACAATGGTCCAAGCACTCTTTCCTGTCTAACATTTGTCCCAGTAGGATGTCTTGCTCATTCTGTCCCATTGAGGACTACTCAGATATCTAACTTGAAGGTAATCACTAAGGAGACATAGTGTAGAGCCTGTAATTCCCATTGCTTGCAATTTTGCCAAGTGTCCCTGGTGCCATACTCGGTCGAAAACACCAGCAATGTCCAGTGCCATCTCAAAACTGACTTTGGATTCATCTAGTGACTGGTGCCACTTAGTGGAGAAGTTTAACAACAGATCAACAGGAGAGCAACCTTTGCTGAAGCCCTATTTACTGTCACACGGAAGTGAGTGGTAGTCAAAAAACTGTCATTTGCTGTGAGATTATTGTCTCCAGGACCTTGCCAGTGATTGACCAGAGTGACAAGAGTCTGGAGATGCTGATTTCTGCTTTGCTCTTCCTTTTATGAACAGGGACTACTGTGCTAGGCACTGCTGATAGATACGAGTTAGACGTGCTGCCAGTTGGTGTGCACATCTACCCAGCAATCTTGGGTTCAACTTATTTTGGCCCAGAGGCTTTTCTTGGTCCAGCGATTTAGAAGAAGATTCACCTCCTGCTCAATTGTTACCACTGACAGCTTTGACACAGTTCTTGTACTTAGCCTGGGAGGGTCCCTTGCTGGATCACGAACTTGCATCTAGTCAGCAAAGTGTTCGGCAGAGAGGTCAGCTTCTTCCTGGCTACTAGTAGAGGTGGTCCCATCCTGTTGATTTAGAGGCGGAATAAGTTCATAAGGTAGATAACTTTGCCAGCCCTTGACCAAGGACCACCAAGTTTTGGAACCCACTCTAGCTGATGCCAGACTTTTTTGTGTGTCGGCCTCCCATTTAGAGATGGCCCACTTTTGAAGTTCACCCATACGCCTACAGGCTTGCCTGTGCAGGTTCTTGTTATAGGTGGTAGGATGTCTCTTATACCTTCGCCAAGTCTTGTACTTAGCAGTAGCAACCTCTCTATAACGAAAGCCGAGCCAAGGCTGATCTGTAAACCACTCACATACTGCTGGTGAGGGATGTGTTCTTGTAGACTAAGGATGTGTCCAGTGAAGGCATTCAATTGGGTGTCAACATTACCTTGTAGAGGAGCATTCCAATGGGAGGCTGCGAGCTCAGAGGAAAGTGCTGGCCAGTTTCCTCTTTCCCACAGCCACTACTGGGTCAATGGAGGAGCCAGAGATGTGAATACGGAAATCAACAAAGTTTCTGTGATATAACTTGACTATGCCTCTTCAGAATGGATTCAACCGAAGGGAGAGGGAGGAGGGGTCCTATGCCGCAGTGCAGGGCTTATGATCCGAGAAATAGACCTTTTTCACCCCATTCTTGAATCGATTCTAAATACCACAGATCCCCATATACCTTTGTCTCATCAGTAAGGATATTTTTCCTTTCGTAAAATCCAGCTACAAGACAACAGGAAGAGGAATCTCCCATAAATCCTGCTCTAACGTAGCTTCCGTTGATTGTTCTGTGATTCTTGTTGAAGAATGACACTTGAACAACATCTGGGAATATTTACCCAGGAAATGTTACGCCAGCCAGTGGCTGCTTCAGTCCAGTACAGAGAATAACAGAGGAAGATGAAGAGTATGAGGTAATCAGTCCCTCAGCCTGGTGTTGATGTGTACAGTCCATCAGTCTTGAGACTGATGGACTGAAACGTTTTTCAAACCATTTTCATCAGACCTCTGGTGGCAGTCACTCTACCTGATGGAAACTGGAGTAAATTAGGCAGTGTCAGATGACCCTCCAGTGAGAGACTGAGTGGCCATCTGGCGGGATCCTTGATATTGGGAATACTACTGGAAGTTTCCTGCGAATTCGGGAGTGATAGTTTACCAGCTGTATTGATTAAATATTTTCAGTGCAATAAACTGAGAAAGCTTCGACGAAGTTATGAATTGATTTTCGGCTGTGTGAATGACATTTTTGCCTATTTTACTAAAGAAATTTGGAAAATTGAAATATTGGCTGTCATGCGAAAATTTGTGACCGCATCGTCTAATCCGTTGCAAGCCATCAACACACAACTTGAGAATGCAACTTCTGAGAGGCTTAAACCTAAAGTGCTCCTGTATTTCTGGATAATGATCTCAACACAATAACTAGAGAATGTATCTTCTGATTGGTTTCAAACTTTTAAAGCTATTATATTATCAACTGTGGTGCTTTTGAAATAGTGTGGGCTGTGTTAGTCCCAATTCGCCATATTTATTAAATAAAATGGCATATTCATTTCCATGTAATAACTTGTAAATGCCCCTTCTGATTGGCTTCAGATATTGCAAGTTGATATTTAACTACAGTAGTATTTAATATTCCTCTCCCGTGCACTGGGACGGACCGTCCAGGCGTTGATTATACTACTATAATTCTTCGATACATTAAGATTGTAGAAAGTTCATCATTTTCAATGGAATACAGATTTTTATTATTATTTTGTGAGAAGACTGGAAAAAAAAATTGTTACCTTGAACAGACACATTGCTTAGGCAAAAGACAATGGAGTCAATGTTACTGGAAAGTACAAAAAAGTAGCAGCAGTTCTACTTAAGCAAAATTTGGTATCTATAAAGGGATACTTTCAATAGGTCGAAGGAATTTTTCTTGCGTTTTTTTTTCTTGCTCTAATTTGTTGTTTAGAATTTGTTAATAACCGTGGAAAGCCTCATTGAACTGGCTTCAAAATTTCAATAGTTGTTTATGGTAATTAGAAATATTCTTGGAACACTTGGCCTGTGTTCGTGTCCTTTAATTTTTTTCAACCCACTTCTATTATCATGGAATGGTTCCATTAACTTCCAAAACCTTCGGTAGCCTAATTTAAATGTTAAAAAATAATGTTTCTTAATTTGACGATGGCGAAGAGTGACACTCAAGAGTGTGCAATGCGGATTTGGTCATTTGATTTGTAAATTGGTGTGAACATTTTGTTCCCGTTAAATCACTTTAACGGGAACAAAATGAATCCCTGTATTGCATAACCCCAGTCCCGTGTACCTCGATGGACGCAAAAGATTAGTGCAGAGTGCGGTATATGTTGAAAATGCAGGTAAAAACCAGTATTGAAGATTTAAAATCAATCCCGATTTCTCCAATAAAAATGGCAAGTTAGGGCACACACACAACTAAACTAATTCAAAACTTCCACTAAAAAAACACTAACTTTGAGGCTAAAATTAACAGGAATTTTTTTATGTTAAAGGGAAAAATATGCTAAAATATACCAACACATTAAATTTAAAGTCGCTCAGAGACTGTTATTAAGTTTTCATAACTGAAGGCTGAAGGAATTTGGATAAAAAACTTAGAAATTGTACGAGAATGGCATACAATACCGACAAGATGGTGTGATGAGCACCGTAGTCGTGAAGACTCTCCACGACTACGGTGCTCATCACACCATCTTCAAGACTGAGGGACTGATTACCTCAGCTTTTGTATATAGTTCTGTCTTCAAATTATGTCCTAGAATCTGTATTGATAAAGCCACTGGATGGCGAAACGTCTACAATAAAGATACCCAGATGTTGCACATGCGTCTCAGTTTTCACTTGGAAATTATCTCATGAAAATCAATGATTCAGTACCCCCCCTCGCCCCCCCCCAAATGCAAACTGGGACCAGTACATCCCCAAAAAATGTAAAAAATTTTATGAGTAAGATTTACAAGTGTTTAAGTTTTAAGTATGCACGTAAGTAATTAAGTAGGTTTTCTTAAACAACTGGCTACATAATGTACAAATTTTGGCACTTTTAATCCTGAAATGATACATTATTAATTTACATTATTGCGTTTGTTTACCATGATGTTTGTGAGAGGCTTTTGATCCAAGACACTGGAGTTATCCTTCCTTTGTTAGGATGCCATGTGAAAGCATCACATTGTACAGGTGTTGTCTGACCCCACTGGTGAACAGTGTCAATATTTAATAGCTCATTCGTCTTACGAAATACATGAACAACTTTTTGGCTTTAGGTCGTTCAGGTGCAATTTTTTTTTGTGTGTGTGTGGGGGGGGGGGAGGGGGTTGCAATAACTATATATTGATTTTTCTGATCTGATTTTAAACTGATAGAACTGATGTGTTTTTCTCAGTGGAAGTTTTGTCTTGGTTTCACGTTTTGTTAGTTATTAATTTTAATTTTATTAATCAAATTGGTTTGCCTGAAATAACTTGAGTCTCTTCTGATCAGAAATAAATCACAGTTTGATTTTATTGGGTTACCTTAGGTTAAATCTATATAATATTAACTTAATAAATCTCACTTTATTACTTACATGTCTACTTAAAGTTTAGATGATGGTAAATCTTACTTAGGAAAATAATTTTGATTTATATTGGCCTGTGTTGGTCGCAATTGCTTTTCTGACCAATAAAAGAATTCCATATTTGACATAATGATTTTCGTATGACAATTTCCGAGTTCCTCTTCTAAAAGTTTTCATCACTCAACGTTGATTACCGTGTTGATGTATTTTAAGATATTTATTCCTCTGAGATAACCAGAGAATTCCTCTTCAGTTTAATTTTATAGCCGATGTTTCCTATTGGAAAGTCTGAGTCAGTTTTCTGAACTCTAGGAATGTTAATAGCATATTTAACAACGCAAATAACACAAATAACGGGCCTGAGAAAGAGGATAATACTTATAACACTGTTACCTATAACTATGTGCATAAAATAGGTAACATGGCTAACATACATAACAAGCATAACGGACGTGGAAATTAGGTGGATATCCCAAGCAAAATTGCAAATAAAAACAAAGTTGATAACGAAGAATATAATAGAGAGAAAAGTGGATATCAGTTCGTATAAAATATGGATAAAAACGTGGATAACACTGTGGGTAAGAATTAGAGAAGGACGTGGATAACATTGTAGATAAATAAAATGGATGACCACACCGGTAGCAAAACATCAAAATAAGTACTAACTTAACATGCAAAATAAGATAATTATATACAAGGTCCTAGCTGACATCAGTGACATACTACTATGCAGAAAGCCACTTGTTATGCAGAGCATTTCGGGCAAATTAGGTCCTTGTCCCAGGATGCGACCCACACCAGTCGACTAACACCCAGGTACCCATTTTATACTAATGGGTGAATATAGACAACCGGTGTAAGGAAACACTTCCAATGTTTCAACCCTAGCCGGGAACTGAACCCTGACACTAACCATGTGAAGCGAGAGCCTTTACCACCAGGCCATGGGCCACCTAATTCCAATACATAGTTGGAACTTTCACATGGCACTAATAGTGGTTAGCAACACATGACACTAGCTAAGACAACCACCGCTACATGACTCTAGCTAAGGCGACCACCGCCACGTGACACTAGCTAAGACGACCACCACCATATGGCACTAGCTAAGACGACCACCACCACATGACACTAGCTAAGACGACCACCACCACATGACACTAGCTAAGACGACCACCACCACATGACACTAGCTAAGACGACCACCACCACATGACACTAGCTAAGACGACCACCTCCACATGACACTAGCTAAGACGATCACCTCCACATGACACTAGCTAAGACGACCACCTCCACATGACACTAGCTAAGACGACCACCACCACATGACACTAGCTAAGACGACCACCACCACATGACACTAGCTAAGACGACCACCTCCACATGACACTAGCTAAAACGGCCACCACCACATGACACTAGCTAAGACGACCACCGCCACATGACACTAGCTAAGACGACCACCTCCACATGACACTAGCTAAGACGACCACCACCACATGACACTAGCTAAGACGACCACCGCCACATGACACTAGCTAAGACGACCACCTCCACATGACACTAGCTAAGACGACGACCACCACATGACACTAGCTAAGACGACCACCGCCACATGACACTAGTTAAGACGACCACCACCACATGACACTAGTTAAGACGACCACACCACATGACACTAGTTAAGACGACCACCACCACATGACACTAGTTAAGACGACCACCACCACATGACACTAGTTAAGACGACCACCACCACATGACACTAGTTAAGACGACCACCACCACATGACACTAGTTAAGACGACCACCTCCACATGACACTAGCTAAGACGACCACCTCCACATGACATTTGTCATATACCATCATGGTAACAATCACATAACATCTGTTCTGGGAGAAAATTTGATTAATGGGAATTAGTAAGTTTATAAACAGGTAAGTGAGAAGCAAGTTAGACAAAGAAGCAAATTAGACACAGATAATGAAGTTAGACATAAACAGTTATGTTCAACATTGTTAAGCAAGTTGCACAACTATAGATATGTCAGACGGAAGTTAGACTCATATAGACGATTGAGATGGATATGTCAGACACAGAGAGCTTAGTTAGGTACTAACAGGCAAGCAAGTTAGAGCAACAAGAGAGAGAGAGAGAGAGATGTAGACAGAGAGAAACGTCATTAATGTCAGTGGTACAGCATATCAACATATTAATGGTTTATGGCGTTTTACCGAGAAGACGTTTCACCCACCGGGGGACCTCATCCAGGGGCAGATCTATTCTGAAACTAATGAAGCTTAAGCTTCAGGGCCCCCTAATCCGGAGGGGCCCCAACATCGGCTTTAGTCCACATTGCTTAAAAATTTTATGTCTACTGTATGAGAAGGGGTTGCGAAGGGGCCCTCTATAATAACTCAAGCTTCAGGGCCCAGAAATATAGGTCTGCCACTGACCTCATCACTAAAACGCCATAGACAGTATTACTGTGTCGTATTGCGGACTCCAATACAAGGAGAGCTCTGAGTCTGACTCACGGAGAGGTGCGCTAGGAGGGAAGGCCTGGCTGCTGTAGCTGGAATAAGTCACCTTCTTGTTATATCTCTTGGTAGTACCTCGACCACGCAACAGTGTCACCACACGACCCTGTAACATAAAGTTCAGCATTTAAGACACCGCTGAGTAATGTTATTTTTGGGGGGGGGAGGAGGGGGAGCAGGAAGATCTTTAAATATTTGTTGCAGTTTACTTAACCCAAGTTAAACCCTCTCCCTTTATTAAATAATATAACAATAGAAGTAGTAGTAGTAACAGCAGTAATAAGTAATAACAGTAATAACGAAAGTAACAGTAGTAGTATTAAGAGTAATAACAGTAATAATAAAAATGGTAGAAGTATTAACAATAGTAGTAGTAGTAGTAGTAGTAGTAGTAGTAGTAGTAGTAGTAGTAACAGTAATGCTTAGAGAGAGAGCAACAGGTGGTGAAGGACGTCTGCAGTACCCTAGTCAACACTGTCCATTACTCCGCCACTGGTCCCTCATATTCTACAGAGCTCCTACAATGGTTCCCATAATCTCCAGAGCTCCTACAATGGTTCCCATAATCTCCAGAGCTCCTACAATGGTTCCCATAATCTCCAGAGCTCCTACAATGGTTCCACTAATCTCCAGAGCTCATTATAATGTTCCCAATAATCTCCAGAGCTCCTACAATGGTTCCCATAATCTCCAGAGCTCCTACAATGGTTCCTAGAATCTCCAGAGCTCCTACAATGGTTCTCATAATCTCCAGAGCTCCTACAATGGTTCCTATAATATCCAGAGCTCCTACAATGGTTCCCATAATCTCCAGAGCTCCTACAATGGTTCCTAGAATCTCAGAGCTCCTACAATGGTTTCATAATCTCCAGAGCTCCTTACAATGGTTTCCTATAATATCCAGAGCTCCTACAATGGTTCCTATAATCTCCAGAGCTCCTACAATGGTTCCTATAATCTCCAGAGCTCCTACAATGGTTCCCATAATCTCCAGAGCTCCTACAATGGTTCCTATAATCTCCAGAGCTCCTACAATGGTTCCCATAATCTCCAGAGCTCCTACAATGGTTCCTATAATCTCCAGAGCTCCTACAATGGTTCCCATAATCTCCAGAGCTCCTACAACGGTTACCATAATCTCCAGAGCTCCTACAATGGTTCCCATAATCTCCAGAGCTCCTACAACGGTTACCATAATCTCCAGAGCTCCTACAATGGTTCCTATAATCTCCAGAGCGCCTACAATGGTTCCCATAATCTCCAGAGCTCTTACAATGGTTCCTATAATCTCCAGAGCTCCTACAATGGTTCCCATAATCTCCAGAGCTCCTACAACGGTTACCATAATCTCCAGAGCTCCTACAATGGTTCCCATAATCTCCAGAGCTCCTACAACGGTTACCATAATCTCCAGAGCTCCTACAATGGTTCCATAATCTCCAGAGCTCCTACAACGGTTACCATAATCTCCAGAGCTCCTACAATGGTTCCCATAATCTCCAGAGCTCTACAACGGTTACCATAATCTCCAGAGCTCCTACAATGGTTCCCATAATCTCCAGAGCTCTACAACGGTTACCATAATCTCCAGAGCTCCTACAATGGTTCCCATAATCTCCAGAGCTCCTACAACGGTTACCATAATCTCCAGAGCTCCTACAACGGTTACCATAATCTCCAGAGCTCCTACAATGGTTCCCATAATCTCCAGAGCTCCTACAACGGTTACCATAATCTCCAGAGCTCCTACAATGGTTCCCATAATCTCCAGAGCTCCTACAACGGTTACCATAATCTCCAGAGCTCCTACAACGGTTACCATAATCTCCAGAGCTCCTACAATGGTTCCCATAATCTCCAGAGCTCCTACAACGGTTACCATAATCTCCAGAGCTCCTACAACGGTTACCATAATCTCCAGAGCTCCTACAATGGTTCCCATAATCTCCAGAGCTCCTACAACGGTTACCATAATCTCCAGAGCTACCTACAACGGTTACATAATCTCAGAGCTCCTACAATGGTTCCCATAATCTCCAGAGCTCCTACAACGGTTACCATAATCTCCAGAGCTCCTACAATGGTCCCATAATCTCCAGAGCTCCTACAACGGTTACCATAATCTCCAGAGCTCTCTACAATGGTTCCCATAATCTCCAGAGCTCCTACAACGGTTTACCATAATCTCCAGAGCTCCTACAATGGTTCCCATAATCTCCAGAGCTCCTACAACGGTTACCATAATCTCCAGAGCTCCTACAACGGTTACCATAATCTCCAGAGCTCCTACAATGGTTCCCATAATCTCCAGAGCTCCTACAACGGTTACCATAATCTCCAGAGCTCCTACAACGGTTACCATAATCTCCAGAGCTCCTACAATGGTTCCCATAATCTCCAGAGCTCCTACAACGGTTACCATAATCTCCAGAGCTCCTACAACGGTTACCATAATCTCCAGAGCTCCTACAATGGTTCCCATAATCTCCAGAGCTCCTAAACGGTTACCATAATCTCCAGAGCTCCTACAACGGTTACCATAATCTCCCAGAGCTCCTACAATGGTTCCATAATCTCCAGAGCTCCTACAACGGTTACCATAATCTCCAGAGCTCCTACAACGGTTACCATAATCTCCAGAGCTCCTACAATGGTTCCCATAATCTCCAGAGCTCCTACAACGGTTACCATAATCTCCAGAGCCCCTACAATGGTTCCCATAATCTCAGAGCTCCTACAACGGTTACCATAATCTCCAGAGCTCCTACAACGGTTACCATAATCTCCAGAGCTCCTACAACGGTTACCATAATCTCCAGGACTCCTACACTGGTTCCCATAATCTCCAGGAGCTCCTACAATGGTTCCCATATTCTCCAGAAGCTCCTACAACGGTTACCATAATCTCCGAGCTCCTACAATGGTTCCCATAATCTCCAGAGCTCCTACAACGGTTACCATAATCTCCAGAGCTCCTACAACGGTTACCATAATCTCCAGAGCTCCTACAATGGTTCCCATAATCTCCAGAGCTCCTACAATGGTTCCCATAATCTCCAGAGCTCCTACAACGGTTACCATAATCTCCAGAGCTCCTACAACGGTTACCATAATCTCCAGAGCTCCTACAACGGTTACCATAATCTCCAGAGCTCCTACAATGGTTCTCATAATCTCCAGAGCTCCTACAATGGTTCCCATATCTCCAGAGTTCTACAACGGTTACCATAATCTCCAGAGCTCCTACAATGGTTCCCATAATCTCCAGAGCTCCTACAATGGTTCCCATAATCTCCAGAGCTCCTACAATGGTTCCCATAATCTCCAGAGCTCCTACAACGGTTACCATAATCTCCAGAGCTCCTACAATGGTTACCATAATCTCCAGAGCTCCTACAACGGTTACCATAATCTCCAGAGCTCCTACTATGGTTCCCATAATCTCCAGAGCTCCTACAACGGTTACCATAATCTCCAGAGCTCCTACAATGGTTCCCATAATCTCCAGAGCTCCTACAATGGTTCCCATAATCTCCAGAGCTCCTACAACGGTTACCATAATCTCCAGAGCTCCTACAACGGTTACCATAATCTCCAGAGCTCCTACAACGGTTACTATAATCTCCCAGAGCTCCTACAATGGTTCCCATAATCTCCAGAGCTCCTACAATGGTTACCATAATCTCCAGAGCTCCTACAACGGTTACCATAATCTCCAGAGCTCCTACAACGGTTACCATAATCTCCAGAGCTCCTACAATGGTTCCCATAATCTCCAGAGCTCCTACAATGGTTACCATAATCTCCAGAGCTCCTACAACGGTTCCCATAATCTCCAGTGCTCCTACAACGGTTACCATAATCTCCAGAGCTCCTACAACGGTTACCATAATCTCCAGATCTCCTACAATGGTTCCCATAATCTCCAGAGCTCCTACAACGGTTACCATAATCTCCAGAGCTCCTACAACGGTTACCATAATCTCCAGAGCTCCTACAACGGTTCCCATATTCTCCAGAGCTCCTACAACGGTTCCCATAATCTCCAGAGCTCCTACAACGGTTACCATAATCTCCAGAGCTCCTACAACGGTTACCATAATCTCCAGAGCTCCTACAACGGTTACCATAATCTCCAGAGCTCCTACAATGGTTCCCATAATCTCCAGAGCTCCTACAACGGTTACCATAATCTCCAGAGCTCCTACAACGGTTACCATAATCTCCAGAGCTCCTACAACGGTTCCCATAATCTCCAGAGCTCCTACAACGGTTCCCATATCTCCAGAGCTCCTACAACGGTTACCATAATCTCCAGAGCTCCTACAACGGTTACCATAATCTCCAGAGCTCCTACAACGGTTACCATAATCTCCAGAGCTCCTACAATGGTTCCCATAATCTCCAGAGCTCCTACAATGGTTCCCATAATCTCCAGAGCTCCCACAACGGTTACCTAATCTCCAGAGTCCTACAACGGTTACCATATCTCCAGAGCTCCTACAATGGTTCCCATAATCTCCAGAGCTCCTAAAAACGGTTACCATAATCTCCAGAAACTCCTACAACGGTTACCATAATCTCCAGAGCTCCTACAATGGTTCCCATAATCTCCAGAGCTCCTACAATGGTTCCCATAATCTCCAGAGGTCCTACAACGGTTACCATAATCTCCAGAGCTCCTACAACGGTTCCATAAACTCCAGAGCTCCTACAACGGTTACCATAATCTCCAGAGTCCCCACAAAAGGTTACCATATCTTCCAGAGCTCCTACAACGGTTACCATAATCTCCAGAGCTCCTACAACGGTTACCTTTAATCTCCAGAGCTCCTACAACGGTTACCATAATCTCCCGAAACTCTACAAAAGGTTCCCATAATCTCCAGAGCTCCTACAACGGTTCCCATAATCTCCCGAGCTCCTACAATGGTTACCATAATCTCCAGAGCTCTACAATGGTTCCCATAATCTCCAGAGCTCCTACAACGGTTACCATAATCTCCAGAGCTCCTAAAAATGGTTCCCATAATCTCCAGAGCTCCTACAACGGTTACCATAATCTCCAGAGCTCCTACAATGGTTACCATAATCTCCAGAGCTCCTACAATGGTTCCCATAATCTCCAGAGCTCCTACAACGGTTCCCATAATCTCCAGAGCTCCTACAACGGTTACCATAATCTCCAGAGCTCCTACAATGGTTCCCATAATCTCCAGAGCTCCTACAATGGTTCCCATAATCCCCAGAGCTCCTACAACGGTTACCATAATCTCCAGAGCTCCTACAATGGTTCCCATAATCCCCATTATTATTATTACTGTATTTATCATTTTTCATAATTTTCATTATTACAATTATTTTCATTTTTATTATTATTTTTATTACATTATTATTGTTAGTAGTAGCAGTATTATTTTATTATTGTTATTATTATATTTTGACAAAGTGCTAAACCCGTAGGTGTCAAATAGTGCATGGAGAAGGGAAGGTAATCAGGTTTACATAAGAACATAAGAAAGGAGGAACACTGCAGGAGGCCTGTTGGCCCATACTAGGCAGGTCCTTTACAATTCATCCCACTAACAAAACATTTGCCCAACCCAATTTTCAATGCCACCCAAGAAATAAGCTCTGATGTGAAAGTCCCACTCAAATCCAACCCCTCTGGTGGCCTGGTGGTTAACGCTCTCGCTTCACACGGTGAGGGCCTGGGTTCGATTCCCAGCCAGAGTAGAAACATTGGACGTGTTTCTTTCCACCTGTTGTCTATGTTCCCCATCATAAAATGGGTACCTGGGTGTTAGTCGACTGGTGTGGGTCGCATCCTGGGACACTGACCTAAGGAGGCCTGGTCACAGACCGGGCTGCGTGGGCGTTGACCCCCGGAACTCTCTCCAGATAAACTCTCTCCAGATAAACTCCCACTCATGTACTTATCCAACCTAAATTTGAAACTACCCAAAGTCCTAGCCTCAATAACCCAACTAGGGGAGACTGTTCCACTCACTACTACCCTATTTCCAAACCAATACTTTTCCCATGTCCTTTTTAAATCTAAACTTATCTAATTTAAATCCATTACTGCGGGTTCTCTCTTGGAGAGACATCCTCAAGACCCTATTAATATCCCCTTTATTAATACCTATCTTCCACTTTTTACACTTCGATCAGGTCTCCCCCCATTTTTCGTTAACAAATGGAAAGTAACTTAAGAGTCTTCAATCTTTCTTCATAAGGGAAAATTTCTAAAGCTATGTATTAATTTGTCATCCTACGCTGAATGTTTTTTTAACGAATTTATGTCCATTTTTTAAATGGAGACCAGAATGAGCTGCATAATCTAGGTGAGGGCCTTACAAGATGTTAAAGCTGCAGTATGACCTTGGGCTTCTGTTGTTACACTTCTTGATTAAATCCCGTAATCTATTTGCCTTATTTGTCGCTTAGGCATTGGTCTTGGCTTAAGGTTTCTGCTCACCATAACCCCCAAATCCTTTTCGCAATCTGTATGGCTAAGTTCTACACATTTAACTTTTAAATAGGGGTTTTGGGCACTCCCCCAAACTTCAGAACCTTTTTCATTTATCTACTTGAACTGCATCTCCACTTTTCTGACCAAGAATAGAGTTTGTTTAAATCCTCCTGAAGTTCCATAACATCTACGTTTGAATCAATTATCCTACCTATCTTTGTTTCATCGGCGAATTTGCTCATATCACTAGTAATTCCCTCATCAAGATCATTGATATATATTATAAACAACAACGGGCCCAAGACTGATCCCTGTGGAACGCCACTTGTTACAGATCCCCACTCGGATTTAACCCTATTTATGGACACTCTCTGCTTCTGTCAGTGAGCCATGACTCGTCCACGAGAGCACTTTTCCCCCAATGCCATGAGCTGCCACTTTCTTTAACAGTCTATGGTGCGGAACTCTATCAAAAGCCTTACTAAAATCCAAGTAAATAATATCAAATTCTTTATCGTGGTCAACAGCCTCAAAAGCTTTACTGAAGAAAGTTAATAAATTAGTTAGACAAGACCGGCCTCTTGTGAATCCATGCTGAGTATCATTAATCAAGCTATGCTTATCGAGATGGACTTCTTATAATCTCAGTTATAATTGACTCTAGTAATTTGCCTACAATTGAGGTCAGGCTTATTGGCGGTAATTTGACGTAACGACTTGTCCCCTGTTTTAAAAAAGGAGTTACATTAGCCATCTTCCACTATCAACACTACACCTGTTTGAAGAGATAAATTAAAAATATTAGTTAATGGTTCACAGAGTTCCCTTTTGCATTCCCTTTAAGAACCCTTGAAAAAACCTCATCAGGACCCGGCGACTTTTTTTGCTTCAGTCTGTCTATCTGTATACAACCATCTCACTAGTGACTGTGATGTTTTCATAATTTATTTTTCTTCTAGCCCACTGTAAAAAAATTTAAATTACTGGAATATTGTTAGTGTCTTCCTGTGTAAAAACTGAGAGAAAATAATTATTTAAATCAAGCACATTTCATTCTCTTTGTCAGTAAGGTGCCCATAGTTATTTTTTAAGGGGACCTATCTTATCTCTAACTTTTTTTCTATAGACCGGAAAAAACTTTTTGGGTTAGTTTTAGAACCCCTAGCAACTTTAATTTCATAGTCCCTTTTAGTTTTTCTTATCCCCTTTTTAATGTCCCTCTTAATGTAAATATATGATTCTTAAGATGACCCTCACCTCTTTTGATACGCCTATAAATTCCTTTCTTATGCCCTAGTAGATATTTGAGCCTATTATTCATCATTTTGGGTCATTTCTATTTGATCTAATTTCTTTATATGGGATAAACGCTCTTTGAGCAGCAGGTATGTGTTCAGAAAACTGTCTTTATTGATAGCTCTCTTCGTTACCCCAGTCAACAGATGATAAGTGTTCTCTAAGCCCATCGTAATCTGCTAAGCGAAAATCTGGGACTGTTACTGAGTTATCGCTACTATCGTACTTCCATTCAAAGCTAAATGTAATTGATTTGTGGTCGTAGCACCCAGTTCCTCTGAAATTTCTAAATTATTAACAAGGGATTCATTGTTTGCCATAACTAAGGCAAGTAGGTTATTTCCCCTTGTAGGTTCTGTCACGATGCTTCAAAAAAATCCTGAAATACTTCTAAGAAGTCGTATGATTTTAAATTCCCAGCAAGAAATTCCAACAACATAACTAAAGTTAAGTCTCCCAGAATTTCACATAGGATAGGCCCACAAATAGCCCCCCAAAAGTTCCTTTGGGGCAGCTCACTGCAGTGATAGGAAGGGGTAAATTTTTAAAAACAACTTCCTCTCAGTTTTTACACAGGAGGATACCAGCGATATTCCATAATGATAAATTATGTAGAAAAGGGCGATAAAAACGGCATATTTGGGTCAAATGACTGGTCCTTAGGCAAATAGATAAATTAAAACCTAAAAAATCCCAGGCCCTGAAGAACTTATGCAAGGGTTTAAAAGGGAAAGTAAAGGGAGCTTAGCACACCTTTGGCTAATCTTTTCAACATATCCTAAAAAACTGGGTGGGGCCAGATAAGTGGGGAAAAAGGGAAATGGATACCATTTTCAAAAAGGGACAGGTCCTTAGCTTCGAACTAAAACCATAAGCCTAACCTCCCAATGGGGAAAAAAATGGAACAATAATTGCCCAGGGGTTCGTAGCCATCTTTAAAAGCATAAATAATAACCCCAATTTACATGGGTTTTTCAAAGGGGCGTTTCCCGCCTTACGAATTTTTTAAATTTTTCACTAAGGTATTGAGGAGGTAGATATGGTAATAAAAGATATTGTGTATATGGACTTCAGTAAGGGTTTTGACAGGGTCCCCCCTCAGAAATTGAGGAAAATTAAAAACCGGAATGAAGGAAAACCCTGCCACTCTTAAAAAGACGAAAATTGGGGGGGATTTTTAGGGTATAAATGGAAGACAGGAATAAATAAAGGGATGTAAATAGTGTGCTGAAAATATCTACCTAGACAGGACTCGCAGCAATGGTTTTAAGTTGGAAAAAATTCAGATTCAGGAAGGATATAGGAAAGTACTGGTTTGGTAATAGAGTGTGGATGAGTGGAACAAACTCCCAAGTACCGTTTTAGAGGCCAGAACGTTGTGTACTTTAAAAATAGGTTGGATAAATACATGGTAGATGTGGGTTTGGTGTGAGTTAGACCTGATAGCTTGTGCTAACGGGTCGATTGCCGTGTTCCCCCTTAAGCCCAATGTGACCTGACCTGACTAGGTTGGGTGCATTGGCTTAAGCCGGTAGGAGACTTGGACCTGCCTCGCAGGGGCCAGTAGGCCTTCTGCAGTGTTCCTTCGTTCTTATGTTCTTATTATCGTGCCTTTGTGGCCTTAACAATTTCCTCCCATAGTATTTTCCCCTTGGTCCCTATCTAATTTTGGGGGAACGGTATATCACTCCTAAAATCAGTTTTTCATGCCCCTCTGAAATTCTATCCAAACAGACTCTGTATGTGTTACTTCAGACTTAATACCCGTTTTTATGCAAAGTTCAAGCGATCTCGGACATACAATGCCACCCCACCCCCCCCCTCCCCAATACTTCTATCTTCTTGGAACAATTTTAAAACCCTGAATATGACATTCCGCGGGCATGTCCCGACTTTTTGAATTAAACCACGTCTCAGTTAAGGCAAATACATAAATGTTACCTTTACACTAGCAACTAATCTCAACTCGTCCATCTTATTCCTAGGACTACGGCAATTAGCATAATAAACATTGAAAGACTCTCCTTTCTCTTTACCCTTCCTGCTCTTTTCTATTTTTCTACTAAACCTATTATGTCCTTATCACCCAAGGCCCCTGGCTTTTCAATATCTATCTCGTTCTTATTATTACTAGTTCCCCAAAAACTCGTAATATTACTACACTGGACTTCACTGTTTTCCTGCCAAAACCCATACCACTAACTATTCCTAGTTTAAAGTCCTAACTGCTCCCTCCACTGCAGTTGCCAGTGCTCCCACCCCCACACCTAGATAAATGAACCCCATCCCTAGCATACATGTCATTTTGCCATAGAAGAGGTCCCAGTTGTCGATAAAATGTTACCGCATTTTCCTTACAGTATTTTGTCCAGCAGCAATTGACACCAATTGCCCTGGACAACCATTCATTTCCAACTCCCCTCCTGGCAAAATACCACATATGAGAGGGTTCCCACCCTTACTTCTAATTATTTCTATTGCTGACCTATACTGCTAATCAGGTCCTCACTCCTACGTCTGCCAACATCGTTGCCTCCACACTGAGACAGATAATAGGATTGCTCCCATTACCTCTCATGATGTCACCCAAAGACGGCCCTAACAATATCCTCATCCCAGCCCCAGGAAAGCAAACTCTCTGTCCTCCTACTCCGTCCTTCAAGCAGAACGCCCTATCCATATACCTAACTTGGCTATCCCCAACAACAATATTCGTACCTTCCTTAATGTCTTTCGTCGTGACGTTCCCAGTAGTCGACTCACATTCGTCGGGTAGCACTGAGAATGTATTGGATGTTTCCACAACAGTTTCCCCCGGCAGCCCCTCTTTCTTCTTCATCGTTTCTACCTTTCCATTCGTCTTCTTGATCGTCAACTTCTTTCCCTGCTGTCCAGGTAGGATTGCCCTAATTCCTTCGATCAAGAGCCCATCACCAGCCACAAAGCACCTATCCCCATACTCGTCTAACACAATAACCTAGCAACACATTCACCCAGCAACGCACCCAGCAACACACCCAGCAACATACAACAGCACACTCGCTTAGCTACACCCCAAGAACACCACACTTGTCAACACAGCTGACACACTTAGCAGCCCCTCATTTAGCAACACACCAAACAACATCTATCAACAGTCACTCACATGGCAACACACCTAAAAAAAAAAATTCACCAATCAATACACTCACCAATAACACTCTAGAAATCCACTCAAATAGCAACACACTCACCCAGCAATAAGCTCAGCAATTCATTCACAAAGACCTCGCCTGGCCTAGCAACACACCCAGCTAGAAGCTCACTCCTTCAACAACACAATGACCAACCAAAATAATTACCCAGCAACAACAATACACAAATAACTGCACTTGGACCATTTACAAACACACAGTAACATACACAGTAACATACACAGTAACATACACAGTAACATACACAGTAACATACACAGTAACATACACAGTAACATACACACTAACATACACACTAACATACACACTAACATACACACTAACATACACACTAACATGCTAACCAAGCAACACACATATGCAGCTACATACGTTCCAACACACTCACCTAGCAACACACGTTAACCTACTCACTCAACGCACTCACTAGCAACATGACTAGTAGCCAATTGACCTAGCAATTCGCTACTTGATTGTTAGATAAAAGGGCACATATGAGACTAAGGGGCCACCGGCACGTGTGGTGAACGGAGTAAAAAAAAAAATCGAAAAAAATACGAAAATTGAGTTAATGTAACATATGGGAATCTTCAACTTGTCTGCTTATAGAAAAACTCCTTAAAAATTTGGCAACACTTTGATGTAAATTTCACTGTCTGATGAATGGTTTTGAAAACCGACAAGTTGAAGATTGAGACATTTGTGTAACATATAGGAATCTTTATTAAAAAAACTTTTCGCCACACAGTGGCTTCATCAGTCCAATACAAAGCAGGAAGGTGTAAGGAGAGGAGGAGTTTGGGGTAATCAGTCCCTCAGCCTGGAGTCGATGTGTTCAGTCCATCAATCTTGTAGAATGTACAGCATAGGCTCGTAGACGTGGCTTATATATTGTAGTCAGGTGAGGCGAAGCAGGAGGAGGCGGGGTCATAGTGGTACCATCCACTCGTGTAAGTAGGTCTTCGTCCTAAGGTTGGACAAGTGTTGAAGAACTCCCTGTTTGGACTGATGAAGCCACTGTGTGACGAAACGTTTCTTCAGTAAATATTCCCATATGTTACATAAGTGTCTCAATCTTCAATTGTCGGTTTTCAAAACCATTTATCACATCCGTCTGACACTGCAACATCATGGGATCTTGATAGAAAGAATTCTTCAACCTTTGGACAAAGACCTACTTACACTAGTGGATGGTTCTCTGACATCCTGGGTAAGAAGACCTCGCCTTGACACGAATAAGTGAAGGCCCGTTTTCTTGAAGCAGTCATGATCATCAATATTTGGCATGGGATCGTTTGTGTTAAGAATATTAGGTAACTCAATATCAGCACTACTATAGGGTAATTGGATTAGAGTACATTTGTTACTAACATTAACACGACCAAAAATATAACCATGATGTACCCACCCTTTTACACGTTTTACATATGACGTATTTACTTATCTTCTTTCGCGTCTTAGTGCAGTGTAAACATTTGTCTGGTGTTATTTGAGGTAACTGTATTGTTTCTGTGGTCTCATGTTGACCTATGCATGCATTACAGACAAATAAGGTTAGCAGTCCTAGCTTCTAGTCCATCGTTTACATCGTCACTAATTTTATCCGTGCACCTTATGTGCACTCATTCTTCACATGCATAATAATAATAATAATAATAATAATAATAATAATAATAATAATAATAATAATATCTTTATTTACTACAAGTACATGTATGTGATATACAGGCCCAGCTGACGTCAATGACATACTACTATGTAGAAAGCCCCTTGTTATGCAGAGCATTTCGGGCAAATTAGGCCCTTGTCCCAGGATGCGACCCACACCAGTTGACTAACACCCAGGTACCCATTTTACTGATGGGTGAACATGGACAACCGGTGTAAGGAAACACGTCCGATGTTTCCCCCTCTTCGCCGGTAATCGAACCCGGACCCTCACCGTCTGAAGCGAGAGTTTTTGCCACCAGGCCACCAGTTGTGAAGCAATCCTTAATAATAAAGTATCTATTGAATGTATAACGTATAATAACTTTCACTATTGGAAGAATACCTTTGAAACTACCGTAACTGCTGAACCATTGTAACTTCAGTTCTGCTGATAGGAAACCCATAAAACTGCCGTAGCTACTGAACTATAGTGACTTCAGCCTTGTTGAGAGGAAACATGAAAACTGTTGTGGGTGTACGTCTGCATAATAGGTTGCAGCATTTCACTTTATTATTATTATTAAAAATTCGCCGGTATTCTCCCGGCCCGGGCCTTTTCCAAGTGGTGGCCCGGCCTTGGCTCCCTCTTTAGGGAGTGTCTGAGACCTAAGTCTCCCATGGGAAGAGGCACAAGTACCTCCTCATCTTTGGGACCAACTGTCCCCAGGCCTAGCCACAAGCTAGGCCTCTCTGGTCTGCCATCCCCGCCCCAAGGGGGATAATGGGAATGACAGTCTTATGAGCTAAAGGCTCGGGCTCAGGCACCTACCCTACCCTAGAAGGGTTAGGCATGGTATCGATGAGCATTTCACTGCAATTTTTTCGCTTGTAAGCAGACAATTATAACTAAAATAATTAGTCTCATATCTCTACACAAGTCTGACTTTGGTACCATCCTCTCCTAGTGTAAAATATATTTATGGAGAACACTATTTAACAATAGTTAAAACAACAAAAAAAAAATACCTTAAGCAAAGAACACGACTTACGGTACTAGGGTTTCAAATGTATGTTAGAGCAACCAACATAAACCTCTTGGACACCGGAGTGCAACAGACAAGTGAAGTAACAGCAACAGCAACACACACAGCAAGAGCATTCTTGAGCATCCTCGGCCCTTGAGCTTAATGCCCAAAGCTGGGCTGTGGCTCCAAAAGGATCCTGTAGTGGTTGCTGCTTTTGCACCTCCTGACACCGTCTGCTGCTATGCAGCTGCCACACCCTTCGAGCCCAGTGTGGGCGGGGTTTGTGGCAGCTCAAGGTACCTAGCTTCTCCCTCCGAGCCCCGTGGGTTTACTATAATAGACACCCGTAGCTTAAGTAAGCACACACACACACACAAAAGATTTTCTCGATTTTTTTTTTCGAGTACTCGTTTATGCGCTCCTTTGGGTGATTATCCCAGAAGTTATTCACCTATTTCTTGATAATCCACCATTAATAACGAACGGATGGAGGTGATTACCAAAACAAATATAAAAGAATGGAAGTTTTACAAGATCTGGCACCTGGGTCGTGATCCAGACAGCAGAAACAACGGCTGTTCCCATATCTTTGCCATTCCCTGGGCCGATCCAAGCTCCAATGATGGCCTAATTGCACGTACTGCTGCACCAACATGCAAGGAACTTACAGTGATAAGAAAACTGACGGTGACGACAACGACATGGAGCAAATATGACCAAAAGAGGACGACTGGCATTCAAATCCCAGACCTGCTGCCAGACGTACAACCAGACAAGTGACGTTTTCCACTAAACTACAGTAACTGACCTCCATATCAACTGTACCAGTGTTCAATGGGAAGACAACATGGCAGAAAACCTAACAATAAAACTCCAAGGAATCTGTAAGGTAGTAGCGGCCGTCTTTTCCCTCAGTGCTTTTAAAAATGGCTGAAACATCATCTCTATGGTCAGGATCAGTCAACAACATGACGTAGCACAGCTAAATGTCATTGATGAGGCTTTCGGCGGATAACACCATTGATTAAAACTTTTTTATCCTGCCAGGATGGAAATGAGTTAGAAGTGTGATAGGTGAAGCCGGATTGTGAAGTTTACCTGGAGAGAGTTCCGGGGGTCAACGCCCCCGCGGCCCGGTCTGTGACCAGGCCTCCTGGTGGATCAGAGCCTGATCAACCAGGCTGTTACTGCTGGCTGCACGCAAACCAACGTACGGCTGGTCAGGTACCGACTTTAGGTGTTTGTCCAGTGCCAGCTTGAAGACTGCCAGGGGTCTGTTGGTAATCCCCCTTATGTATGCTGGGAGGCAGTTGAACAGTCTCGGGCCCCTGACACTTATTGTATGGTCTCTTAACGTGCTAGTGACACCCCTGCTTTTCATTGGGGGGATGTTGCATCGTCTGCCAAGTCTTTTGCTTTCGTAGTGAGTGGGTTTTCGTGTGCAAGTTCGGTACTAGTCCCTCTAGGATTTTCAGGGGTATATAATCATGTACCTCTCCCGCCTGCGTTCCAGGGAGTACAGGCTCAGGAACCTCAAACGCTTCCCCGTAATTGAGGTGTTTTATCTCCGTTATGCGCGCCGTGAAGGTTCTCTGTACATTTTCTAGGTCAGCAATTTCACCTGCCTTGAAAGGTGCTGTTAGTGTGCAGCAATATTCCAGCCTAGATAGAACAAGCGACCTGAAGAGTGTCATCATGGGCTTTGGGATCCCCAGTTTTGAAGGTTCTCATTATCCACCTTGTCATTTTTCTAGCAGATGCGATTGATACAATGTTATGGTCCTTGAAGGTGAGATCCTCCGACATGATCACTCCCAGGTCTTTGACGTTGGTGTTTCGCTCTATTTTGTGGCCAGAATTTGTTTTGTACTCTGATGAAGATTTAATTTCCTCGTGTTTACCATATCTGAGTAATTGAAATTTCTCATCGTTGAACTTCATATTGTTTTCTGCAGCCCACAGTGAGGAGTGAAGGGAGTTTGTGAAGTAAGATAACAGGAAATCTACTAGTAATCCGTGGTGATTGCTAGAGGAGCTACTAGGCCATTGCTAGGTGACTGGTAGCGATCAATGGTCTTTTATTTTTATTTATTATCACACTGGCCGATTCCCACCAAGGCAGGGTGGCCTGAAAAAGAAAAACTTTCACCATCATTCACTCCATCACTGTCTTGCCTCTTCTTTTTTAAAAAAGGATGAAATTATTTTGTTGTGAAGTGATGAAAATAATGAAGATTGAACATGGCTGGCATTAGAGGGGTACAGGCTGCCATAATTATATTTATCTCTATCCTGCAGTTATTTGAAGAAGGAATTCAGTCATGGGGACTGGAAAAGGCGAGTAGGTAATAGCAACCTGGACAGTGAAAGCCCAACAGTTGCTATCCTACCAGAAACGTAAATGTCACTATCGCCGCAAGGTATGGCAACACCACATACCCAAACAAAAACAGTGGTACACAGCTCTTATAGTGGCGCTATTAAGTGGCAATATCAAAACTAATCCAGGACCTCAAACTATGGTACAGGTGAAAAACAGACAGATAAGTGACTGTGATAATGACGGTCTAGTAGCTGGGAATGATATCCTTAACTCTACTTGTAATGCACACATAGGTCAGTGTGAGACCATACAATACAATACAATACTTTATTTGCACATGATATATAGGTGTACAAGGAATTATAGTAGTTGGGTGTACATGCCAAAAGCCCCTTGTATGCAGAGCATTATGGGCAGGCTTAAAATTAACTTAAAATTAACTAAGCACTGATAGATTCACTGGTAAAAATTAACGTAAATAGTTTACAATATGAAGTACAATTGAGTATTTGAAACAATGAAGTTTGAACATTTCGATTTTCAAGCATTGTAGTTGTGAATTTGTCGCCTTACAATGTATAACATAACAAGATGATCAATTTGCTATTAGTTGTCTTGAAGTTTTAAGATTTAAGTAAATGGGAGATTTATTGGTAAAGTTAAATATTCAGTATTGATTATTTAGTCCATAGCGAGTAAGTGGTTTTTTAGAAGAGTCTTAAATTGATTTTCAGACCAGGTTACTTTAGTATTTTCTGGTAATGAATTCCAAATTTTGGGGCCCTTTATGTGCTTAGAGTTTATACACGGTGAGATATGGACATGGGGTACATCAAAGAGAGATCTGTGTCTTGTGTTATGGTCGTGTGTCCTGTTAAGGTTGGTGAGGAGAAGTTTGAGTGGAGGGTTTATGTTTGTGTGTATTGTTCTATGTATGTAGTAGGCACATGAATAAGTATGGATGTTCTTTATGGTGAGCAGATTTAGACCTTTGAATATTGGTGGAGTATGCTGTCGCGAGTGGGAATTTGTTATCATTCTGACTGCAGCCTTTTACTGTGTTATTAGTGGTCTTAGGTGATTTAAATTCCATATGTAAGATAAGGGTTGGAGAGCTGATTGTGGAACATAGTACCGTATCTTTGATAGTATGCCTACTGTTTTAGATTTTTTTTGGAAATTTGTTGTATATGTGTCTGGAATTTGAGGCTACTGTCTAGGTGGATTCCTAGGAATTTTCCCTTTGTGAGTCATGTGATGGGTGATCCGTTTAGCGTTATGTTAAGTGGAACATTTGCAGCTCTGCAGTATTTAGGGTAAGTTTATTAGTCATCATCCAGGCAGATATTTTCTGCAATTCAGCATTGCCAGTGTTGGCGAGTATGACTGTGTTTGTGTGGGAGAAGACGTATGTAGTGTCATCTGCAAATAATATGGGTTTGAGTAGCTGTGATGCATTTGGCAGGTCATTGATGTAGACGAGAAAGAGGATGTAGATGATGTATTGCTCAAAAATCGAAGAGTACAAGAATAACCCTAGAATGCTCTGGCATCAACTAAAACAGTTGGGGTATAGCCATAAACCAGTAGATACAACTAACATAATACTAAATATCGATAACGAGGTATGCCACGAAACAACTAAATTGGTAAATTGTTTTAAATCCTACTACATAACTGTTGCATCAACACTAGTAAGTAAAATACCAGCTGCATCAAATACCTTTAACACAAACTCTGATAAGTTTCAAACATACTATACCAATAAAAGGGCAACCCCAAACAGTTGTCAACTAGTAAGTGTATCTCATGACTTTATTCAAAAAGATCTAAGCAGGTTAAACCCAACTAAGAGCACTGGCCCGGATAACATCCCGTCTAAGTTCCTAAAAATGGTGCTTCTGAATTGTCAATCCCCATTACTCACATAATAAATTTGTCCATCACTACTAATACCGTAACAGAGGGGTTCAAGGAGGCCAGAGTTACTCCTATCTTCATGAAAATTCGTAGGTCTGATGTCAGCAGCTATAAGCCTGTGTAATATCTGTGTAATGTCAGCAACTATAGGCAGTGTAATATCCAAAATTCTAGAGAGTACTTAAGTATCTTAATGACAACAACATTCTTCATAGTTACTAATCAGGCTTTAGATCTTATTCAACCGACACCTCCTTAATTATCTGATGGATTTACATGAGAACTGAAATGTCGATAGGGAACCTCATAGGCATGGTTACCTTAGACTTGTAAAAGGCCTTCGATACTGTCAATCACAATATATTATGTAAGAAACTTCAAGCTATCGGCATAGGTTCCATAGACTGGTTTAAGTCCTATCTTAGCAATAGGAAACAAATTGTCAAAATTAACAAAACAGAATCAGAAACCCTGCCGATAGCATATGGAGTTCCCCAAGGTAGTATTCTGGGTCCCTCATAATTTCTATGTTATGTAAACGAAATGCCCATCAGTGTCAAGTGCAAACTCCTACTGTATGCGGATGACAATGTTCTGTTAGTGTCAGGTAAAGACCCACAAGATAAAGCTAATGTAATAACACTAGAACTGGAGTCCTGCAGCAAATGGTTAGTAGGCAACAAACTGTCGTTACACCTCGGGAAAACGGGAGCCATACTCTGTGGCACGAAACAAACTGAGAAGGGTAAATAATTTTAATGTCTGGTGTAATGGGGAGCTCATCACTTCAGTTTCCTCAGTAAAATATCTGGGAATTCCCTCTGACCCATGCATGTCAGGAGAACTGATAGGGAACAGTGTAGTGAAGAAAGCGAATACCAGACTGAAGTTCCTCTACAGACAAGCACAGTGTCTACCTACTGAGGCTCGCAGGACCCTGTATCTAGCCTTTATACAGTGCCACATAGCCTACGCTTACTCTATACGGTACTCTGCCTTAACAGAAAAAAACTGAAAGATAGACTGCAAATTATCCAGAACAAAAAGGCAAGATTCATCCTGAACCTGGGTCGAAGAGAGTATGTAGGACTGGGTCCAAAAGAACATGTAGGCCAGGATGAATTGCAACAATTGGATATGCTGAATGTTGAAAACAGAGTAAAACAACTGAAGCTAAATCATGTTTATAAAATTGCTCACAGTGTCCAGAATATCTTGCTGCCAATTTTGTCAAGGTTGGGAACTAAAGCAATCATAGTTCTAGGGGAAGAGAGCACAACGTTGTAGTACCCACAGTCAGTGGCCAGGCTTCAAACACCTTTTATTGTACAGCAACAAAGGAATGGAACAGACTACCTGCACATGTCAAAGCCAGTCATAGTATGAACCAGTTCAAGTAGAGAGCCAAAAGATACCTAATGAATGTAGCGACAGAAAGGGAGGAGAATGATTTTTAATTTTTTTAGCTAACACACACGTAAATGTAAATAAGTCATTGTACCTTATTCCTAGTATGTCACCTTTATAGTATAATAATAAGATATTATCTCCTTCATAGTATAGTAATAAGGTATTAAAAGGACCCCAATGGAAATAAGTCACTTTGACTTTATTGGGTTATCTTAGATTCTATACACAAATGCTGCTATGAATGATAAACCTATGTATCTGTATTTGAGTATACATGAATAAACTTACTTACATACTTAAGATTATGTATTTATTTTTGAAGTATCCCAAATATTTTCAGATTTGTGTGGGGTGAAACACCGATATTTTCCGAAATGTCAAAAAACTTATAAACTGTATTTTTTTTTTTGAGAATGAAGATAAGGTTTATTACACTATTTACGCACATAAAATAATGGAATCAGCGCTGTTCTATCAGTAGAAAGTGTCCAAACAACTTTTCTCAGTGCCATTTATGGTGGCCCGGTGGCCTGGTGGCTAAAGCTCCCGCTTCACACACGGAGGGCCCGGGTTCGATTCCCGGCGGGTGGAAACATTTCGACACGTTTCCTTACACCTGTTGTCCTGTTCACCTAGCAGCAAATAGGTACCTGGGTGTTAGTCGACTGGTGTGGGTCGCATCCTGGGGGACAAGATTAAGGACCCCAATGGAAATAAGTTAGACAGTCCTCGATGACGCACTGACTTTCTTGGGTTATCCTGGGTGGCTAACCCTCCGGGGTTAAAAATCCGAACGAAATCTTATCTTATGAGGAAAGTTAAGAGTGAAGATCTGAAGGTAGGAAATCGCTTCTCTGTTCTTCAGGATGAATGTATTTCAGTGGCCAGTGAAGGTAAGGGTACTACTGCCCCTGCTAATGGAGGTAAGCGCATTCTTGTGGTTGGTGACTCTCAGGTAAGATATATTGACCGTGCTTTTTGTAATAGGAATAAGAAGATGAGAGACAGAGTGTGCTTCCCTGGAGCTGGTGTTTGGGGACATTGTCAACAGGCTGGATAATATCACGTCAGGTAATGGGAACAAGCCCATTATCTGTCTCAGTGCTGGTGGAAATGATATTGGGAAGGGTAGGAGAGAAAAGCTGCTAGATAAGTACAGGTCAGCTATAGATTTCATTAAGTCTAAGGGAGGGATCCCAATCATATGTAGCATCTTGCCTAGAAGGGGAGTAGGAAATGAATGGTTGTCTAGGGCAATTGGTGTAAATTGCTGGCTAGACAGATACTGCAAGGAACTTGCAATCCCATTCATTGACAACTGGAACAACTTTTATGGCAAACATGATATGTATGCAAGGGATGGGGTACATCTCTCTGGGGCTGGGGTGGTAGCACTTGCAGACTCGATTGAGAAGGCCATTTGGTGAAATGCCTATGATTTTAAACTGATGGAAGATAGAGGTATGGGTGTGTGTGGGAAACAAGCAGGTTGCAACACTTGGGTTGGAAACAGTAAATGTATAAAAGGCATTCAGCATGAAGTTATAAATAAAGACAATAGATCAGGTCAGCAAACAAAGGGGGACAGCAGAGGGCAGCAAGGACTAGCTCCCTTAAGGTTTACTATACTAATAGCAGGAGTGTAAGAAATAAGATAGATGAGCTAAGATTAATTGCAAGTGCAGGAAACATAGATATTATTGCTATAACAGAGACCTGGCTTAATCTGAAAGATAGAGAGATGCCCTCTGAATGTCACATACAAGGCTATAAATTATTCCACACTGACAGGGTCAACAGGAAAGGTGGTGGAGTAGCGATGTATGTCAGAGACAATTTAAATTGTTGTGTTAGACAAGATATTAAATTAGAAGCGTCAGCCACTGAATCTGTTTGGTTACAGCTTCTCGAGGGCCGAGAAAAACTAATTTTGGGTGTGATTTACAGGGCCCCAAATCTTGATAGGGAGTGCAGTAAACTTCTATGGGACGAAATTCGTAAGGCATCTACATACGAAAATGTTGTGCTAATGGGAGATTTCAACTATAGACAGATTGACTGGAGCAATTTGACAGGAAATTTAGAGTCAGGTGACTTTCTTGATACAATCCAGGATTGTTTTTTAAAACAGTTTGTGACAGAGCCAACTAGGGGTAATAACCTCCTTGACTTGGTTCTTGCCAGTAGGAAACACTAATTAATAATCTTGAGGTTAATGATGAGCTTGGGGAAAGTGATCACAAATCACTCAGTTTTAATATATCATGGAATTCCCCTAATAATGGCAATCAAGTCTCCGTCCCTGACTTTCGCTTGGCTGATTTCATAGGACTGAAAAATTACTTAGGTGGGCTGAACTGGAATGACCTGATTAAGGGTCAGGTAGGTGGTGATGGTTGCCGATATGATGCTTTCCAGGGCATAGTTCTAGCTGCTCAGTCAAATTATGTTCCAAATAGGGAAATCAGATCAAACAAAAATGATCCTAAATGGATGAACAATAGATTAAAATATCTGATTGGTCAAAAGAGAGGCATATATAGGCAAATCAAAAGAGGAGAGGGGCAATTGAGAAATCGATATATTCAGTTAAAGAGAGAAATAAAAAAGGGAATTAGAAAAGCAAAAAGAGATTATGAGGTTAAAGTTGCAAGAGAATCGAAGACTAACCCAAAAGGATTCTTTCAGGTATACAGAAGTAAGATCAGGGACAAGATAGGCCCACTCAAAAGTTCCTCGGGTCAGCTCACTGACAGTGATAAGGAAATGTGTAGAATTTTTAACACATACTTCCTCTCAGTTTTTACACAGGAGGATACCAGCGATATTCCAGTAATGATAAATTATGTAGAACAGGACGATAATAAACTGTGCACTATTAGGGTCACAAGTGACATGGTCCTTAGGCAAATAGATAAATTAAAACCTAACAAATCCCCAGGCCCTGATGAACTGTATGCAAGGGTTCTAAAGGAATGTAAAGAGGAGCTTAGCACACCTTTGGCTAATCTTTTCAACATATCACTACAAACTGGCATGGTGCCAGATAAGTGGAAAATGGCAAATGTGATACCTATTTTCAAAACAGGTGACAGGTCCTTAGCTTCGAACTATAGACCAATAAGCCTAACCTCCATAGTGGGAAAATTTATGGAATCAATAATTGCCGAGGCAGTTCGTAGCCACCTTGAAAAGCATAAATTAATCAACGAATCTCAGCATGGTTTTACAAAGGGGCGTTCCTGCCTTACGAATTTATTAACTTTTTTCACTAAGGTATTTGAGGAGGTAGATCATGGTAATGAATATGATATTGTGTATATGGACTTCAGTAAGGCTTTTGACAGGGTCCCACATCAGAGACTATTGAGGAAAATTAAAGCACATGGAATAGGAGGATAAATTTTTTCCTGGATAGAGGCATGGTTGACAAATAGGCAGCAGAGAGTTTGCATAAATGGGGAGAAATCAGAGTGGGGAAGCGTCACGAGCGGTGTTCCACAGGGGTCAGTGTTGGGCCCCCTGCTGTTCACAATCTACATAAACGACATAGATGAGGGTATAAAGAGCGACATCGGCAAGTTTGCCGATGACACCAAAATAGGCCGTCGAATTCATTCTGACGAGGACATTCGAGCACTCCAGGAAGATTTGAATAGACTGATGCAGTGGTCGGAGAAGTGGCAGATGCAGTTTAATATAGACAAATGCAAAGTTCTAAATGTTGGACAGGACAATAACCATGCCACATATAAACTAAATAACGTAGATTTTAATATTACGGATTGCGAAAAAGATTTAGGAGTTCTGGTTAGCAGTAATCTGAAACCAAGACAACAGTGCATAAGTGTTCGCAATAAAGCTAATAGAATCTTGGCTTCATATCAAGAAGCATAAATAATAGGAGTCCTCAGGTTGTTCTTCAACTCTATACATCCTTGGTTAGGCCTCATTTAGATTATGCTGCACAGTTTTGGTCACCGTATTACAGAATGGATATAAATTCTCAGGAAAATGTACAAAGGAGGATGACAAAGTTGATCCCATGTATCAGAAACCTTCCCTATGAGGATAGACTAAGGGCCCTGAAACTGCACTCTCTAGAAAGACGTAGAATTAGGGGGGATATGATTGAGGTGTATAAATGGAAGACAGGAATAAATAAAGGGAATGTAAATAGTGTGCTGAAAATATCTAGCCTAGACAGGACTCGCAGCAATGGTTTTAAGTTGGAAAAATTCAGATTCAGGAAGGATATAGGAAAGTACTGGTTTGGTAATAGAGTTGTGGATGAGTGGAACAAACTCCCGAGTACAGTTATAGAGGCCACAACGTTGTGTTTGCTTTAAAAATAGGTTGGATAAATACATGAGTAGATGTGGGTGGGTGTGAGTTAGACCTGATAGCTTGTGCTAACAGGTCGGTTGCCGTGTTCCTCCCTTAAGTCAATGTGACCTGACCTGACTAGGTTGGGTGCATTGGCTTAAGCCGGTAGGAGACTTGGACCTGCCTTGCATGGGCCAGTAGGCCTTCTGCAGTGTTCCTTCGTTCTTATGTTCTTATGTTCTTATCTTATCTTATCACTTCCTCAGGTCCTCCTGCCAAATATCATTTTTAGTATATTTTCTTTTTTATTTTATTTTTGGCCGATCTTATCGAAACTTCGTCAAAACATGGTGGATATACGCTTCTGATGGTAGACAAAAAATGAGCGAAATCGGACTGTAAATAAACGAAAAGAGGCAAATTGGTTCAGTCTCCCTTAATGTGACATTTTATCGTGGTAATGTTTCGTTTTCTGTGGCTTGATACACTTCACCTAGGGTGAGAGACTCGTCCAGTAACGAACGCACTTAAGTGTCAACACACTCACCTTTGACACACCTGCTTGATTCATGCTTTCCATTTCCATCTCATTGTTGCTTGTTGGCTGCTCCGTCTCCTCTGTTGACAATAATGAAGAATTAACACAAGGGTATGAGTACACACACATACACACACACACATACACACACACACACACACACACACACACACACACACACACACACACACACACACACACACACACACACACACACACACACACACAAATGCACACGTACTCATATACAACAGGCCTAGTGTCGAATCGACATGTGCCTAGGACAAAATGGTAACTAACACACACAACACACACACACACACACACATACACACACACAAACATATACATACATATACACATACTTATACATATAGTATATTCGCGTATGTTGTACTGTTCTCACGGAGCTGCACATGGTAATGCAGGATCTAATCTCGGCTAGCTGAAGTTCTGTTAACGATTCAAAATCCCTTGTTTCATGATTTCATTAATATATAGACTGTTCGTGTAGCAGCCTGCCCTCGTCTGCTACACGTCTCTACCCACTGACGCCTATATAACCGCCAGTCTTCTTACCTTTGCTCCAGATTCTCCACCACCACGATGCTGTGAGCACTAACTCAAAGACTGAGGGACTGATTACCTTATCTTTTGTGTATATTTCTACTGTCTTCTAATTATGTCTTAGAATCTGTATTGATAAAGCCACTGGATGGCGAAACATCTACAATAAAGATATCCAGATGTTGCACATGTGTCTTAACTTTCATAAGCATAGTGAAAAATGTGTATGTATCATAGCAGGTGGATAACACTTGCAGTTTCTAAGGACATTTTCTGAAGTCGTGGAATAACTTTCAACTTTTCGGTAAAAAATCCATCACGGTCATTAGGATGAATTTCCGAAAAATTATAATACTATTTGAAAATTTTTAATATATAACATGCAATATTCAAGATATGTTGTATAAAATAGAACTGTAGCCAACAAAAATAAAATTTTTATTCATTTTGGAATTCAAATTGCTAGCTTTCATATAACTTCATTAAATACACGTATAACAAAAGCACTGTAAATCATACAAACACATTTGTTCCAGCAATATATTCTTTTTCGCTTGTGTTCTGTATGACTTTTTTTAAAACCAATGTCCAGTAGCAGTCGACCATCAAACTGATAGCCAGTTTTCTCTGATATCTCTTCTCCATGACGGCTGTGTTAGTGAAATCGTTCTCCGAGGGAATTTATTTCACATATACTGCGTGTGTTGGTGCAAAATTAATTTGAATTCAGCATCCCAAAACTGATAGAAACTCGCGTTAAACGTTAACTGAAACCTTTGTTGGCCAGTGTAATTAAACTAGCCAAGTTGGGAGGTTTAGAAATATCCTCGGTGAAATAAGGTAGTTACTACGTTTACCTGGAGAGGGTTTCGGGGGTCAACGCCCCCGCGGCCCGGTCTGAGACCAGTCCTCAACGTAAGGAGACTTACAGTATGCGGCCATCACCAACCAGTGTAGTGTGTATTCACATATGCAGGATGGGAAGAGATTGTAAGTCAGCCGGGAACTTCAAACTTCAAACCCCTTCCTGGGTTCCACAGAGAGCTGTGCTCACTGCCTTGTTGTTATACAAAGAAAGAAGATGTTCTTGGACGACTGTGGCAGCGTTGTTTTGTTTTACATCTCTCTTGTGTTTCAGTTTCTCTTGGGGATCCACCCCTCCCAGTTTCCTGGGAAAACCTCAACCCTACTCCGGAAGGCGTGGAGATTTCTTTAGTTGTGCTTGGGGATCCACCACCTCCCTGGATCCTGGGGAAAAGGAGCCTAGCTCCCCAGGTGATATACGGGGGAGGAGTGGAAATATTTTCAGCCAATGGAGTGTTTTGTTTTTATCTTGGGAATAAGGTTGCTGACCCAGCTTATTAGGGAAGATTGATGAGTAGGACACATGTTCAACAGTTAGGCATTTTATTGTTGTAACGTTACACCTACACAGTAGGCTTCTTCAGTCCAGTACAGGGTACAGGCTGAAGGCAACAGAAGTGACATTTCAAAAATAAAGATACCCAACTGTAGTAGATGTTTTACTCATAAACTTGTAGATATTTCATACCATTTTAACATTATTACGGAAGCCTGATAGTCCTCCTTTAAATGATCTCGTAGTGCGATTCCTACCCTATAAACCTTTGGATTTTCTGAGTCTGTCTAATGTTTGCTAAATAGACCTAAGTCTCTATTAGAGATACTTTATCTGGGTATATTGAAAATAGTAAAAAGTACCGACAAGATGATGAGTAAGATATATGTACAACAGTTGGGTATCTTTATTGCCACCCAGTAGGCTTCGTCAGTCAGATACGAAGAAAAATGAATTGTAGGCAGCAGGAGCTGTGGCGAGGTAAAAGGTAATGCAGTCAGTTCATCAGTCTTTGAGAAATAATTTGAAGGGGTCAGTCCCTCAGCCTAGAGAAAGTTCAGCTCCATGATCTGGAATGATATGAACCTGAGGGATGAGAATGGAGTTATAAATACTGTCAAAGGAGAGGATCTTGAAGTAGGCGATACATTTCAACAGTAAAGATACCCAGTTGTTGCAGACGTGACTTATAATATCACAGTGGTGCCTGTGCTAACCTTCCTATGGTGTAGAAATATACCTAGTTGGACGAATCTTATTGTGGCTAGCTGGTCTAGTGGCTAACGCGACGGGCTGGAGTTTTGAGACTCTCTGACCGCGGGTTCAATCCCGGCCGGGCGTATGGTTTGTTTGCAATCGTGTCATTACGATTTCGTGAGTCATATTACCTGGGTGTTGTGGTGTTATATATCGTCTCACTCCCGGCTTGACAATGTGACGGGATAGAAACATTGAATCGAAATGTCGTAGACACAAAATCTCAATATGTACCTGAGTTATAATTATTATTAATTATTCATTAAGGAACACTAAACCCGTATGGATCACAGAACTCCAGCCACTGTAAATTGAGATTTAATGTTGATACTTCTTCTTTAATGAACAACGACATTTGTCGCGCCGTTAATGACGTTAACAGTAGTGATGTTAATGATGTTAACAGTAGTGATGTTAATGATGTTAACAGTAGTGATGTTAATGACGTTAACAGTAGTGATGTTAATGATGTTAACAGTAGTGATGTTAATGACGTTAACAGTAGTTATGTTAATGATGTTAACAGTAATGATGTTAATGATGTTAACAGTAGTGATGTTAATGACGTTAACAGTAGTGATGTTAATGAAGTTAACAGTAGTGATGTTAATGAAGTTAACAGTAGTGATGTTAATGACGTTAACAGTAGTGATGTTAATGATGTTAACAGTAATGATGTTAATGATGTTAACAGTAGTGATGTTAATGACGTTAACAGTAGTGATGTTAATGAAGTTAACAGTAGTGATGTTAATGAAGTTAACAGTAGTGATGTTAATGACGTTAACAGTAGTGATGTTAATGACGTTAACAGTAGTGATGTTAATGATGTTAACAGTAGTGATGTTAATGACGTTAACAGTAGTGATGTTAATGATGTTAACAGTAGTGATGTTAATGATGTTAACAGTAGTGATGTTAATGAAGTTAACAGTAGTGATGTTAATGACGTTAACAGTAGTGATGTTAATGACGTTAACAGTAGTGATGTTAATGATGTTAACAGTAGTGATGTTAATGACGTTAACAGTAGTGATGTTAATGATGTTAACAGTAGTGATGTTAATGATGTTAACAGTAGTGATGTTAATGATGTTAACAGTAGTGATGTTAATGACGTTAACAGTAGTGATGTTAATGATGTTAACAGTAGTGATGTTAATGACGTTAACAGTAGTTATGTTAATGATGTTAACAGTAATGATGTTAATGATGTTAACAGTAGTGATGTTAATGACGTTAACAGTAGTGATGTTAATGAAGTTAACAGTAGTGATGTTAATGAAGTTAACAGTAGTGATGTTAATGACGTTAACAGTAGTGATGTTAATGATGTTAACAGTAATGATGTTAACAGTAGTGATGTTAATGACGTTAACAGTAGTGATGTTAATGAAGTTAACAGTAGTGATGTTAATGAAGTTAACAGTAGTGATGTTAATGACGTTAACAGTAGTGATGTTAATGACGTTAACAGTAGTGATGTTAATGACGTTAACAGTAATGATGTTAATGATGTTAACAGTAGTGATGTTAATGACGTTAACAGTAGTGATGTTAATGAAGTTAACAGTAGTGATGTTAATGACGTTAACAGTAGTGATGTTAGTGATGTTAACAGTAGTGATGTTAATGACGTTAACAGTAGTAGTAATAATGATGCTAACGGTAATGATAATGATGCTAACAGTAGTGATATTAATGATGTTAACAGTAGTGGTAATAATGATGCTAACGGCAGTGATAATGATGCTAACAGTAGTAGTGTTAATGATGTTAGCGGTAGTGATGTTAATGATGTTAACAGTAGTGGCATTAATGATGTTAATGATGTTAACAGTAGTGGTGTTAATGATGTTAACGGTAGTGATGTTAATTAATGTAACAGTAGTGGCGCTAATGATGCAAACAGTAATGATAATGATGTTAACAGATAGTAGTGTTAATGATGTTAACAGTAGTGGTGCTAATGATGCTAACTGTAGTGGTAATGATGTTAACAGTAGTGATGTTAATGATGTTAACAGTAGTGATGTTAATGATGTTAACAGTAGTGATGTTAATGATGTTAACAATAGTGGTGCTATTATTGCAAACAGTAGTGGTAATGATGTTAACAGTAGTGGTGTTAATGATGTTAACAGTAATGGTGCCAATGATGCTAACTGTAGTGGTAATGATGTTAACAGTAGTGATGTTAATGATGTTAACAGTAGTGGTAATAATGATGCTAACAGAAGTGGTGCTAATAATGCTAATGGTATTGATAAAAATTTTAACATTAGTTCCTAGAATGGTGCTAACAATAAAGGTGTTAACGACACAGTAGTGGTGGTGGTAATGGTGCTCACAATAGAGATGTTAAAGACACATTAGTGGTGGTAATGGTGCTAACAATAGTGATAGCAGAGCTAATACAAGTAGTGTAGATAATGGCGTTTACAGCAGTAGTGATAATAAAAGTAACAGTATTAGGTAATAATGCAAGCAACAGTAGTGGTGATAAGGGACACAACAGTAGTGGTTGCAATACTGGTGCCAATAGTAGGTGTGATTGTTGGTAACGTAGTGGTGGTACTGATAACAACAATAGTGAAAATAATATTAAACAGTAGTTGTGATATTAGAGGTAACAAAAGTGGTTATAACAGGAGTAACAGTATTGGTGTAATAATTTTAGTTAAGAGCAGTGGGGATAATATTAGTAAGGGTATTGGTAGGTTAACTGGTAACAGTAGTGGTGATAAGTGGTAACAGTGGTGGTGATAAGTGGTAACAGTGGTGGTGATAAGTGGTAACAGTAGTGGTGATAAGAGGTTACAGTGGTGGTGATAAGTGGTAACAGTGGTGGTGATAAGTGGTAACAGTGGTGGTGATAAGTGGTAACAGTAGTGGTGATAAGAGGTTACAGTGGTGGTGATAAGTGGTAACAGTGGTGGTGATAAGTGGTAACAGTGGTGGTGATAAGTGGTAACAGTAGTGGTGATAAGAGGTTACAGTGGTGGTGATAAGTGGTAACAGTAGTGGTGATAAGTGGTAACAGTAGTGGTGATAAGTGGTAACAGAGTGGTGATAAGTGGTAACAGTGGTGGTGATTAGTGGTAACAGAGTGGTGATAAGTGGTAACAGTGGTGGTGATAAGTGGTAACAGTAGTGGTGATAAGAGGTTACAGTGGTGGTGATAAGTGGTAACAGTAGTGGTGATAATGGTAACAGTAGTGGTGATAAGTGGTAACAGTAGTGGTGATAAGTGGCAACAGTAGTGGTGATAAGTGGCAACAGTAGTGGTGATAAGTGGTAACAGTAGTGGTGATAAGTGGTAACAGTAGTGGTGATAAGTGGTAACAGTAGTGGTGATAAGTGGCAACAGTAGTGGTGATAAGTGGCAACAGTAGTGATGATAAGTGGTAACAGTAGTGGTGATAAGTGGTAACAGTAGTGGTGATAAGTGGTAACAGTAGTGGTGATAAGTGGTAACAGTAGTGGTGATAAGTGGTAACAGTAGTGGTGATAAGTGGTAACAGTAGTGGTGATAAGTGGTAACAGTAGTGGTGATAAGTGGTAACAGTAGTGGTGATAAGTGGTAACAGTAGTGGTGATAAGTGGTAACAGTAGTGGTGATAAGTGGTAACAGTAGTGGTGATAAGTGGTAACAGAAATGATGATAAGTGGTAACAGTAGTGGTGATAAGTGGTAACAGAAATGATGATAAGTGGTAACAGTAGTGGTGATAAGTGGTAACAGAAATGATAAGTGGTAACAGTAGTGGTGATAAGTGGTAACAGTAGTGGTGATAAGTGGTAACAGTAGTGGTGATAAGTGGTAACAGAAATGATAAGTGGTAACAGTAGTGGTGATAAGTGGTAACAGTAGTGGTGATAAGTGGTAACAGTAGTGTTGATAAGTGGTAGCAGTAGTGGTGATAATAGTGGTAGCATTAGTGGTGATAACAGTTATAACAATAATGATGATAAATGATAACATTAGTGGTGGTAATAGTAGTAGTTGTGATAACAATGGCAAGAGTAGTGATGATAACAGTGATAACATTAGTGGTGATAACAGTTGTAACAGTAGTGATGATAATAGTGGTAACAGTAGTGGTGATAACAGTGATAGCGATAGTGGGGATAACAGGGGTAACGTTAGTATTGGTAATAGTGGTAACAGTAGTGGTGATAACAATGATAACAGTGTTGATAACAATAGCAGCAGTAGTGGTGATAACAGTGGTGATAAGAGTGGTAGCAATAGTGGTGATAGCAGTGATAACAGTGGTTGTGGTGGTATCAGCAGTGATGGTGATGGTGATAAAAGTAGTAACAGTAGTGGTGGTAATAGTACACGGTAACATTTATCTACATGGTAATAAATGGCTGACCAACATTACTCACCCAGGGTTTCCTGCTCCACGATCATCAGTGGATTGTTACCAAAGAACTCACTCAGCTCGTTGTGGTAACGGTAGTCCAGCATGAACAATACAGCACCCAAGATCATGCAAAGGATCCCTGCATGGTGAGGACACGGATACAGTGAGATCATGAATATTACTTTCGTTGTTGTTGGGGTTGTTACTGTTATTTTTATTACTGTTGTTATAAATAAATGACGTGTTTAGTACGTGTGTGCTTTTCAGTACAAAGTTTGGTGAATATTCGTTTCTCACGACATAAATCTAAGTTTTGACTGAACTTGGGAATCCATTTCTGTTTGCTAATATATGTATTAGCTCAAATTTGTCTATTTCTGTAGACTCTCCGTTTCAATGTATATGATTCTGTTAGACCTTGCTATTGATGGTGTTACTGATGTTGATGACGTTATGTATATGTGTCCTGAAGCTGACGTCTACCAAAATAATAATGCACAGATTCTTCTCAATAAAAATGAAAGTGTCACATTTGCATCAAATGTGACATTTTTATTGTGGCAATGTTCATACCTACATACATACTGTGCAAACATACATATATATTTAGTAATTCATTCATACATACAACAATAAGTATCCAGCATTAAAAAAATACATAACATAGTGTAGCGGCTCGTGCAACTGTTTCGCAATAGTACATCATATTACACTTTAAAATGATTCTCATTCTTTAACTGGCTCGGTTATTTATTATTATTATTATTATTATTATTATTATTATTATTATTATTATTATTATTATTATTATTATTATTATTATTAAAGATTTGCCGGTATTCTCCCGGCCCGGGCCTTTTCCAAGTGGTGGCCCGGCCTTGGCTCCCTCTTTAGGGAGTATCTGAGACCTAAGATTCCATGGGAGGAGGTACAAGTACCTCCTCATCTTTGGGACCAACTGTCCCCAGGCCTAGCCACAAGCTAGGCCTCTCTGGTCTGCCATCCCCGCCCCAAGGGGACTAATGGGAATGACAGTCTTGTGAGCTGTAAGCTCGGGCTCAGGCACCTACCCTGCCCTAAAAGGGCTGGGCATGGTGTCGATGAACTGGCTCAAATTTGTCTATCTCTGTAGACTTTCCGTTTTCAAAGGGAAATTATATATTGAAGATGAATATATAAGTTCTCTCCCTGAAAACGTCTGAATATTTCTTACCCAACGACCTTTGGCTTATCTTATTTTATTAAAAAAGTATGTATACAGTGTATGAAAATAGATAATGGATCATCTTCGGCACTTTAGAACCTTGGAACCAAATTATTTTACTATTTTGTTTAGGATCTTTACCCAAGGATCCAGTTATTTTTCATTATACTAGGGCAAAGTTGTATGGATAACCCCTATCTTTATACTTTATCTGCTCCCTGTTATAAACTCTGCCATTTGACCGATACAAAACTGCATATAGACTAAAGTGTGAGCAAATACTTCGGTGCAGCAAATCTGTAACACAACAAGCAATGAAGAGCCAGTATGATAAGTCAATCGAGCCACGTTCCTTTTAGATGAGAGTTTTGGCCCTTAGTCAGCAACCAGTGTTATAAAATGCTGTAGGCAGGATTTATTGCTCTGTTTAAAATAGGTTAGCACGCCTGAGATACAGCCATTTGTGTATAGTCCATACAAATTACTTCAGAGAATAATGCTTCAATGTACATGATTCTGCTAGACCTTGCTATTGATGGTGTTATTGATGTTGATGACGTTATGTCCTGAAGCTGACGTCTACCAAAATAATAATGCACAGATCCTTCTCAATAAAAATGAAAGTGTCACATTTGCAACAAATGTGACAGTTTTATTGTGGCAATGTTCTGCTCTCCAGGAGCTTTCTCAAGGCTTGATAAATATCCTGCAGAACGAAACGTTGCCACAATAAAATGTCACATTAGTTGGTCATGTGACGTTTTACCTAACGGAGTAAATGCTGTCAATAAGGACACATGGATATCCATTACCAAGAACACATGACACTGACCTTTATAACGAGATGTGAAGTTAATGGCTAAGTGAGAAGTGTTATACGAATGCTATCAGGTCCCTTTGACAGAAAAGACGAAAGAAGTTCCTGCCTTTATTAAAGAAGAGCTTCCAAAAATTATAATATAATGGTTTTCGTATTGGGAAACTCACGACAACGTTTAAAATGAGTTGAAATGCGTGGAGGCTCACCTTAGCCTTTTCACTGTCAATGATATATGGGAGCAGCTGCCTTAGTTGCGACTGAAGGCTTTGTGTACAAAGTTCCATCAGTACAGTTTGACGGTCAAATATACAAAGAAAATATAGGCAGGCAAAGAAAATTTTTCTAGGACATTTCACTCGCCAAGGCGGCGTGTTGCCTAATACAGCAAAGGTAGAAGCGTGGCGTGGTCACTATTTACCAGATATTTTTACCGAAATTTTAACACAGCTTATATCTACTACTGTAGAGAAAATTTAATGCACTATTCGTTTCACGAGTACATGCTAGTGAGGCGGCCACTGTTGCTAAAGTACTTCAGAAATCAGCGGAGGAAGAATTACATATCGTTTATTGTATTTTAAACTGATAAGGAGTCAAAATAATTCCAGCACCACAGTAAGGGCGACACTCATCTTGGTGATAACACTCAGATACCTTGAAGTATACTTCAAGGTATCTGAGTATGCTCAGACCGCAACCCACTCTCATTTATGTATAGTATAAAATGCGTAAATATATTCCTTATGCTCTGCAGTCTTCTACAGTTTAACATAAAATTATTACATATCAAGAGTGTGAATATTATTCTAGCAGACACATTATCCAGGTCACTTGTATTTAATGCTTAACATTATATATCGAGGAATGACTCAAGAAATCGGCCACGCTAGCTGGAGATTCGTCTGTAAAAACTTGCATTTGTGGTCACAGAGGTGCCTGTGCTAACCTTCCTATGGTGTAGAAATATACCTAGTTGGATGAATCTTATTGTGGCTAGCTGGTCTAGTGGCTAACGCGACGGGCTGGAGTTTTGAGACTCTATGACCGCGGGTTCAATCCCGGCCGTGGGTATGGTTTATATCGAGGAATATTTTATATCTTAAGTAAAGATCATTACTACTAAATGCATTTAAATAAGAAACGCTAATTACTCTATATTATTTTATTAAGAATGTGTAAAAGATTTATAAGTTCCTGGTAGGTTTAAGACAAGGCGCCCTTAACCTATTTTACTGATATTTACGTATGCAAGAACTCGAATTTTTATGTGTAGCCAAAAATAACTTATATATCAGAAATTTAGCATGGAAAATAATGATTAAAATTCTAATGCAGAAGCTCCTCTGTGACACCCTTAAAATGTATTTTTTTACTGACACGTTGAAAATTTAATTTTCTTACTGACACGTTTAAAATTTGATTTTGTTTCAAATTCAAAGTTGGTATCAAGGTAGTGCGGTGAAAGAGAGACATTCAAAAGCCAACATCTGCATCCTTAAAACATATGTTGTGTGCACACTCCAGGGTTTCCATGGACAGCGTCCCGGTCATAGCCTCTCCCTAACATAAAAACACTGTGCCATATTTGTTATATTAAACAACAGTCAATGTTTAGCGGTGACTCGCCTTTATCAGGAGAAACATGTGGCCTCACCCCCCCCCAGGACCATAATACCTGTGTTAAATGTTAATACATGGTCAAGATTTTTGAAGGCCATGTTTGAATAAGTTAAGCATTTAGTGAACAATAAAATGGTATAAAATACCGACAGGTTGTTAGGTAAGACACATATGCAACAGTTAGGCATCTTTATATCGAAATGTTTCGCCTACACAGTAGGCTTCATCAGTCGAGTACAGAAAAGTTGATAGAAGCAGAAGAGATTTGCAGACGATGTAATCAGTCCATCACCCTTGAAGTTTTGAGGTGGTTAGTCCCTCAGTCTGGAGAAGAGCAATGTTCCATAGTCTGAAACAATATGGAGTTGAAGTGATAGGATGGAGCCTTATATAACGCTAGGAGGTAAGACGTAGGTCACTAGTAGAGGTAAGAACGTAGACGTTGAGAGGGCAGGTTCCTCTCAAATCCAGCCATTCTCACTAGTAGAGGTTGTCGAAGTTGATTTCAAGTCTGTACCAAGATACCCTTGTGTTGCAGTGTCTGACTTCTATCAACTTTTCTGTACTCGACTGAAGAAGCCTACTGTGTAGGCGAAACGTTTCGATATAAAGATATCTAACTGTTGCTTATGTGTCTTACCTAACAAGTATTTAGTAAATAAGAAGGTGGTGACAAAGTAGTTACGACAGTGTGAATTTCTAGTTTCCCTTTCGTACATCTTCAAGGATGAGAAATGATATCCTTTATTGTTATTCTTCATATTTCAAGACCATGGAGATAGTTGTACAGGGTATCATAATAACGATAATTTATAGAAGACTCATTTATTAAGATAAGCCTTTGATTAAAGAAAACGTTTTGCCATGAGTGATTTCTTCTGCCTTAACACGGAAATATTGCACAGGTGACATGAAGTGAGACGAGAATCAGCTGCAAGAAGTGAAATCACATAACATGAAGCGGGTATTATGCAACGTGACAGGTGGTTTGGTACCACCTGACGGCTGTACCTAGGTTATTCTCAATGCTTTGAAAATAATAAATATAAACAACGGTTTGAGCTCTCTGTTGTATCAACCCTCACTGCTGTCCTACCTAATCTATATATGAAACATTTAGATGATAATTGTATCCTGGTCTCCTATCTAGATGTGATAAGTAGACAACGTATTGGTCACGTCTAGGAACCAAACTTGACGTACTGAACATGTGTGTTACACCATGAGTTATCTAAGACCATCTTTTCTCAATCAATTGCTCCACAGTGAAGGGAGTGAACTATTGATCAAAGTACACAGAAAGGCAATGTAAGGAATGAATTATGATACTTTCTTTCCCCACCTTCATGGCTTTAATAAATTACATAATTTCTATCCCTCAATACTTTGAAGATTAATACACTTTCCCCAGACATACTTTCAGCCCTATAAATTTTTGCTCTCCACTCTATATCTAATTGCAAGACATGGGTAATATGTGTCCTTGGCAGAAACGTTAACAGCTCTACAACTGAAGGGCCTGAAAGATAAACTGTGGGTGGTAGCCATAGTGCTGAGAGCAGACCCATTCACTGGTGCAGTTTATATGATACACTGTAGATGTGACAAAACCCTATGGAAGAGAAATGGTAAAATTACTCAAGCTGCTTCATGATCTCTAAGCAACTGACAGTTAAGATGTTGCCTGACTTACATGCTCACCCATCAGGTCATACTAACCATTTGCATTGATAGGTGATCGATCCCATGCAGTTGACTACAGTCTCGCTTCATATCATCTGTCTCCTGTCTCTTCTTCCTAGTTTTCTTTGTGCTTTCACCCGTGGTGAAAAGTTTCTTCTAGTCATCATAACTACATATATGTCTTCCTATGCAGATCATTGAGAGTTTAAGAGTAACTTGCACTTTGAATTTTGACATGTGTCACTCTTTCCTCATCCAAAATTCAGGCTTAATTCAGGGAACTGCAGCACGATACAGAAATAGTTTAGTTTTTGTGCTGAAGAGATTTCCTTAAAAGAAACAATTCCTTGAAGTTAGGTCATATAAGTTACCATGTGGCAGTTCTAGTAATCAAATTGGAATTTGCAAAATAATTGGAAAATTTCTCTCTCGATCAGAAACAAGTCAGTGTTTGACTTCATTTGTTTATCCTGTGTTAAGTCAACTTAATGTTCTTCTACGTGCCTATAATATTCTCGTGTCCTCAAAACTATTGCTAAACAAAATTATGTTACGTACAATTAGCTTATACAAAACTTACCGAACTTACTTTCTTAAAAGTAGGTAAGTCTTACCTGGAGAATCTGGATTTATTTTGACCTGGGTAGGTCCCAATTTACGTTTTTTTTTAGGGGTTAATGAAAAAATTAAAATACTGCTTTTCATGCGATAATTTCTAAATTTTGCAAATTTAGAAATTAATGCAACTTCTGAGCCACCTTCAAGCTTAATGCACCTTCAAGCTTAATATCCTCGTGTATTATTGGATATTTTTACTTGTGATCTCTTTGATAAGTTTGTACTATATTTGGTTTACGTAATATCCTAATTTACCATTTTTTATTAATGAAATTTGAATATTAGCTTTCATAAAATGACTTGTAAATGCCTCTTCTGATTCCCATAAGACGTTCGGAATTAATATTTAACTGTGTTATCAACTTAATGTCGCACTCTCCAGAATTTCACATCGAGGTACTAGAGTCTGTGGTAATGGAGTACACGAACACCCTTCATGGATCGCGCAGCAACTAAAATACACCTAGTAACATAAATAACTTAACTGTCACATCTCATAACTTGTGACACTTAATAGATATAATTTAAAAACAAAAGGGCAGTTACGTATTGTGGGGTGACCAGTACAAACTACCACCCCAGGCAAACTCTCCAGAGTTTTCCGTTTACCGCTGGAAGGTTTCACGGTGATTCTAAGTTTTGTTGAAAATATATGTAAATGACTGATAATTGTGAGGATTTTTCCACTTGACACCTGCCTTCTGTATAGCTTGTGTGTTTGTTAAAGATCCTATCTCAGTACTGGAGTATACCTGGAGAGAGTTCCGGGGGTCAACGCCCCCGCGGCCCGGTGTGTGACCAGGCCTCATGTACTGTGTTATACATATTATATCAATAGTGTTATTGCAGTCCTTAATTATTACTGTATAATTTTTGGAGGAATTATTTCTGACATATTTTAATTTTAATTTACAATTTTGATAAATATTTAATTGAAACTAGTTGTTTGTTTTCACTGTAAATTTGTTTGTTTCGGCATTTTGCCTGTGTCATACTCGTACGTCAGGTAGATGTAGGCCTTAAGCCCCTCCGTCTGGAGTCTAATACCCGTCCATCAAGTGTCTAATGTTCCTCCTTCAGGAGTCTCAGGACCCTCAGTCAGGAGAGCGACATCATTAGAAAAGAACTCTGCAGCATCACTAAGCGCTGGACTGAGCAATGTTTTCCAGCTTCGTTCTGTAACTTGGGGGTCTACCTGCTGCTTCCAATGAATCCAGGCTTCATACCTGTGGGACTATCCTGAAGTAGGTGTATATCTTGTAAACTATGTGTTTATCTGGTAAACTACGTGTACATCTTGTAAACTAGGTGATTATCTTGTGAAACCCTGATTGTGGAATGTCTAATGACATTGGTATCCTCACGGATAATTGCAGTCTACACCTGCGGTATTTTCATCTTTTTTTTCCTATTGGTGCTTCTAAACGGTGTCCCGTAGCTCGGTTAGTGGCGCACTCAGCTCACACATTGAGGTCCGTGGTTCGATCCCGGTACAGATAAAAACATCGAGCGTGTTTCCATTAGACACCTACTGTCCTGTTCACATATCAGTAAATGTTACCTGTGTGTTAGTCGACCTGTGTGGGTAGCTCCTGGGGACAAAATTAGCCTAATTTGCCCGAAATACTCTGCATAACAAGGGGTTTTCTATATAGTATGTCACTGAGTCAGCTAGGCCTGTATACCTTGTATCTGTGATTGTATATGTGATAGTTATATTTCTATAACTATAATTATTTCAGAGGTATTATGTGAGATGTCGTCACTGTGTCCAGGGCGGGGTGGTATTTCACAGTAGGTAAACAGTGCAATGTTACCCTCAAATAGGGTATACATTTTTCCCGTGACAGATGTTACTAGGAACTTATCTTTCCTGGGTGTTTGTATACAGTTAGCATCTCTGATATTTTTCCGAACTCACTTCTAAATTTATATGCATTGTTTTAGACAATTGTCTTATAGTGTGTGAAATTTATACCTTGTGTCAATATAATGCAATTGATGCATTGATGTATCAATATTGCAAAAAGTTTGGTATATTAAAAATTTAGAAGTGCGAAAAAAAATCGAAACACTCTATACAAAAGAAAACAAAACGATTTTGAAAAAAAAAATAATTTTTTTATATAAATGGAAGGAAAAATATAAAGGACTTTTCTGTCGGTCTAGAATTTGATCACGTGACAGGACCAATAAAAAATCGTATAAATTTTATCTCCAATTTATGAGTAAGTCAGGAAAAACAAATTTAAGGAAGCATCCAAATTTTTGGTTTGATAGATTCAAATTCCATCACATCGTCTGGTAGGTGCATTAAGAAACCAAGAAATTGTTAATCTCCTGTGTCATCATCACTCACCTGCTCATACCAGACTTCATCACTCACCTGCTCATACCATACTTCATCACTCACTCACCTGCTCATACCATACATCATCACTCACTCACCTGCTCATACCATACTCATCACTCACTCACCTGCTCATACCATACTTTCATCACTCACTCACCTGCTCATCCATACTTCATCACTCACTCACCTGCTCATTACCATACTTCATCACTCACTCACCTGCTCATACCATACTTCATCACTCACTCACCTGCTCATACCATACTTCATCACTCACTCACCTGCTCATACCATACTTCATCACTCACTCACCTGCTCATACCATACTATCATCACTCACTCTCCTGCTCATACCATACTTCATCACTCATCCACCTGCTCATACCATACTTCATCACTCATCCACCTGCTCATACCATACTTCATCACTCATCCACCTGCTCATACCATACTTCATCACTCACTCACCTGCTCATACCATACTTCATCACTCACTCACCTGCTCATACCATACTTCATCACTCACTCACCTGCTCATACCATACTTCATCACTCACTCACCTGCTCATACCATACTTCATCACTCACTCACCTGTTCATACCATACTTCATCACTCACTCACCTGCTCATACCATACTTCATCACTCATCCACCTGCTCATACCATTACTTCATCACTCATCCACCTGCTCATACCTATACTTCATCACTCATCACCTGCTCCATACCATACTTCATCACTCACTCACCTTCCATACCATACTTCATCACTCACTCACGCTCATACCATACTTCATCACTCACTCACCTGCTCATACCATACTTCATCACTCACTCACCTGCTCATACCATACTTCATCACTCACTCACCTGCTCATACCATACTTCATCACTCACTCACCTGCTCATACCATACTTCATCACTCACTCACCTGTTCATACCATACTTCATCACTCACTCTCCTGCTCATACCATACTTCATCACTCATCCACCTGCTCATACCTTACTTCATCACTCATCCACCTGCTCAATACCATACTTCATCACTCATCCACCTGCTCATACCATACTTCATCACTCACTCACTGCTCATACCATACTTCATCATCACTCACCTGCTCATACCATACTTCATCACTCACTCACCTGCTCCATACCATACATCATCACTCACCTGCTCATAAAAGACTTCATCACTCATCCACCTGCTCATACCATACTTCATCACTCACTCCCCTGCTCATGCCATACTTCATCACTCACATCACCTGCTCATACCATACTCATCACTCACTCACCTGTTCATACCATGCTTCATCACTCACCTGCTCATACCATACTTCATCATTCACCCACCTGCTCATACCATGGCTTCATTATTCACCCACCTGCTCATACCATACTTCATCATTCATCCACCTGCTCATACCATGCTTCATCACTCATCCACCTGCTCATACCATACTTCATCACTCACTCACCTGCTCATACCATACTTCATCATTCACCCTCCTGCTCATACCATACTTCATCACTCATTCACCTACTCATACCATTACTTCTCACTCATCACCTGCTCATACCATACTTCATCATTCACCCACCTGCTCATACCATACTTCATCACTCATATCCCTGCTCATACCATACTTCATCATCATCCACCTGCTCATACCATACTTCATCATTCACCCACCTGCTCATACCATACTTCATCACTCATCCGCCTGCTCATACCATACTTCATCACTCATCCACCTGCTTATACCTTGCTTCATCATTCATCCACCTGCTCATACCATACTTTATCACTCATCCGCCTGCTCATACCATGCTTCATCATTCATCCACCTGCTCATACCATACTTCATCACTCACTCACCTGCTCATACCTTTACTTTATCACTCATCCGCCTGCTATACCATACTTCATCACTCATCCACCTGCTCATACCATGCTTCATCATTCATCCACCTGCTCATACCATACTTCATCACTCACTCACTTGCTCATACCATACTTCATCATTCACCCACCTGCTCATACCATACTTCATCAATCACTCACCTGCTCATACCATACTTCATCACTCACTCACCTGCTCATACCATATTTCATCATTTACTCACCTGCTCATACCATACTTCATCACTCACTCACCTGCTCATACCATACTTCATCACTCACTCACCTGCTCATACCATACTTCATCACTCACTCACCTGCTCATACCATACTTCATCATTCATCCACCTGCTCATACCATGCTTCATCATTCATCCACCTGCTCATACCATGCTTCATCATTCATCCACCTGCTCATACCATACTTCATCACATATCCAACTGTTTATACCATGCCTCATCACTCACCCATGAATTTCACAGGACGACTGTAACTGTATCAGTCACGTACCTGTTATATACATGATTACAACATATACCTGTAAAATGGCTGCTGTTTGTCAAATATAAAACCCGTATATAACTATTGTATTACTGCTAAATATCTCATAAGTAATTGCTAAGTAAATTATGTAAGTTAATGTTTTCAATTAAAAATTTATCCCATGATTACACACAAGAATTTTAAGTATAACGAAGTTAGTGATGTATCGGATATTCGCATCCGCATCCGCATCCGCATCCGCATCCGCATCCGCGTCCGCATCCGCATCCGCTTCCGCTTCCGCAGCCGCAGCCGCAGCCGCAGCCGCAGCCGCGGAATATCCTCAAAATTTCTTACATCCTCATCCCCATTTAACTGTAAAGAGATATCCGCATATGCATCCGTATCCGAATCCGCGGAACATCCGCACAATCCACATCCGGATCAACATCCGCGGAACATCCGCGGAACATCCGCACAATTTCTTACATCCACAACCGCATCCAAAAAATAAGTAAGACATCCTCATACACATCCGCATCTGCGGATATCTAAGTTTTCACATCCAATGCATCTCTAGTATATTCTAATTGTCAATAAATACTATTTCATATAAGTTTATATAATTTCGTGTAGTTTCATATAATTTCATATCACATTAGCTTTAATTTATGTATAATTGCATATTAATGAAAATAATTAAGTGTTCGTTCAGTAACAACAAAGACAATACATACGCACCGACAGGTGTTTCTCACAGTTATATACGAGAGGCGTATATATCTCTGTGTATATACGAGAGATGTGTATTTCTCTGTTATGTATATCTGTGTATATACGAGAGATGTGTATTTCTCTGTTATGTATATCTGTGTATATACGAGAGATGTGTATTTCTCTGTTACATACACTGATATGTTTGTGTGTATCCCTCAGAGCGCATACATCCTCTCAGTGATTATGCATATGGCGTTAATTCGTAATTTCAGCGATCGATAAATTCGTGATTGGTAGTGTACAGGGGTAAGTAGTTCTTATTACTCTCGTACAGTAGATAGGTTTTAAAGCAAACAAGTATACTAGCTAAGAAACCTTTCAAAAAGAAGAAAAACACCTTAAGAGTGAGTTTTTAACGAGAGTCTTACTGGCAACATGCGAGGTGCCAGGCATACATAATAAATAATGACTACAGTAAGAATATCTCTTACCTACAATGAATGATAAGGACGAGAAGTATCTTATCTTACTAAATAAATATCTTACCTTACTAGACAAATATCTTACCTTACTAAACAAATATCTTACCTTACTAAACAAATATCTTACCTTACTAAACAAATATCTTACCTTACTAAACAAATATCTTACCTTACTAGACAAATATCTTACCTTACTAAACAAATATCTTACCTTATTAAACAAATATCTTACCTTACTAAACAAATATCTTACCTTACTAAACAAATATCTTACCTTACTAAGCAAATATCTTACCTTACTAAGCAAATATCTTACCTACAATGAATACTAGATATGAAGGACACCTACTAAACAAATATCTAACCCACAATGGGGGAAAATGTTTGGACGATACAGACCAATCACAACATAGAAAAAAAAAATGTATACCGACAATGTTCAACATAACAAGGAAACACGAAATTGTAACAGTGCGATTGTAAACAAAATACATTAGAAAGTGACTAAATGGTTTACAAAACCAGTAAGTTGATAAATAAGACACTTGGGCAACGTTTGGGTATCGGTATTCTGGAAACGATACCTCAAACTGCTCCTCGTTTTTCAATTTTCTCTGCACTGGACTGAAGAAGTCACTGTGTGGCGAAACGTTTCCAGAATAAAAATATCCAAATGTAGATGAATGGTTCAGAGAACCGACAAATTGATAAATTAGGTATCACATTTGACGAATGTGGATACCACCTACGACTGCTGCAACTCTCCTGCCTACACTATATAAGCTACTTCTTCGCACATATGCTGTATTCTTATAAAACTGATAGACTGATCACATCGACTCAAAGCCAAGGGGCTGATTACCTCAAACTCCTCCTGTTCTTCACCATTCTCCTTTGTATGGACTGATGAAGCCACTGTGTGGCGAACCGTTTCCACATTAAAGATACCCAAATGCTGCACATGTGTCTAATTTATCAAAGACACCCAAATATTGCAGAAGTGTCTCATTTATCAAAATCTGTCAGGGGTTTAAACCCCACCCATTCTGTGATTTGATATCATGGAATAAATGAAAACTAATACTCACACACAGTATCTTACCGACAAAGAGTGCGAGGTACCAGTGGACACCGTACACTGTCCTAAGGATCCCGTTCGGTGGAGAGAAGGGCACCTCGAGTTCGATGAAGTTTCTGTTGCCTGCCCAGATGAGAGCAGCGCAGGTGAGCATTGAACCAGTGAGGGCCAGCATCTGGGCAGCGTAGGAGATTGTCAACTTGAACAGGATCACTGTCAGGATCCACAGTGGAAATGCAGTCCTACGGTAAGAGACAATACTCAGATGTTTTGAAATATACACTGAAACTTGTATGTAATGAATAAGAAGGCACAATACCGTGAGTGAAACAATACACAAATAACTCGAACAAATAACTTATGACGACCTTTCGGTCAGACATGGACCATTATCTAGTAAAGCACTAATTCCTAGACAATGTGGCATGGTGTGATAGTACAGGGTGGTCACGAAAACACTCCCTGATTTCAAACAGGTATAACATGTAACTTTAATAATCTTTCACAGTTAGTAGCTTCAGATGCAGGATTTCACTCAGTTTCATGTGGTATAAAGTACCATTAAAGGCACTTTCTTTGGGCGCCCCTCTAGTTTGCCGAGCAACCAGAGGGGCGCCCAAAGAAAGAAGTCACAAACAATTACGTCCGGTGGTCTCTGCAAGTGGCCTGCGAGGGCACCGGGCCTAACTGTTTGTGTCTTCTTTCTTTGGGGGTACGCGAAGAGCACAGTTTTCCTTACCTGGAGAGGGAGATCTGGAGAGAGTTTCGGGGGTCAACGCCCCCGAGGCTCGTACCACCACTACCTCCAACCCTGGAGGAGTTGAAAATTATGCAGTTCGCATAATAAGTCCAGATATGCTGCAGAGCGTCTGGACCGAACTGGACTATCGCATCGATGTTTGCCGAGCAACCAGAGGGACGCACATTGAGTGCCTTTAATACTACTCTATACCACATGAAACTGGACGAAATCCTGCATCTGAAGCTGCTAACTGTGAAAGATTATTACAATAACGTTACATGTTATACCTGTTTGAAATCAGGGAGTGTTTTTGTGGCCACCATCTACTTTGCCCCAAAGCTCATAGGTTCCAGCTTCGTCCCAAAGCTCATAGGTTCCAGCTTCGTCCCAAAGCTCATAGGTTCCAGCTTCGTCCCAAAGCTCATAGGTTCCAGCTTCGTCCCAAAGCTCATAGGTTCCAGCTTGGGGACACAGCTCATAGGTTCGAGCTTTGGGACAAAGCTGAGATTAATGTTTGTAAATATTTCGCCTGTTCTGCGAAGTCTGTGCGCATACATTATAAAAATGTAGTGCCGAATAGGTAAAACTTGCAATTTTTGGCCTAAAAGGCAATGCTCTTCTTGGCGAAAAAAACAAGCGAAAATTTGTGCATGCAATAATTTTCCTAAAAATCATTCTAAGCCAAACGAAAAAAATATATTTCATTGTGTTTGTTTATTAAATTATTGTAAATTTATCTAAAAATATATTTAGTTGAATTAGGCTAAATTAAATTGTGCTTGTTATAATAAAGTTAGACAAGTTTTCTAAGGTTCTTTTGGTACAAAATTATTAATTTTTACATTAAAATAAATAAAAAAATGATCTTTAAACGTATAAGAGAAAATTTTCGAAAGGACTTAATTTTAAATGAGTTCTTGCTAATTCACCAGTTTTACCTATTCGGCACGACATATATATATATATATATATAAATATATATATATATATATTATATATATATATATATATATATTATATATAATATATATATATATATTATATATATATATACATACATACATATATATATAGATATATATATATATATTATATAATATATATATTTATTATAAAATATATATATATATATATATAATATATATATATATATATATATATATATAATATATATATATATATATATATATATATATATATATAATTATATATATATATATATATATGCAAATAAGATCACAGTAAACAGGTAATATCACAATATGCAGAATAACCACTGTGATTTCGTGATTTCTCACATTATCAAGGAACTATATAAATAAAAGATTTAGGAAGGCATATAAGGATGAGACTACTCGCTGCCACCTCATCAATACTTGACTTTTTATTATGATGTTGGTAAGTAGTCAAGGATCCTTGAAACACAGCTAATATTTTACCAAAACTAAAATTTAGTTTGTCTAATGTATTTTAAATTATTCCCAGATTTTATTAATTATAAATAAATCCAATTTGTGTAACCCAAAAACGATATTCATATTATTTTCAAAAATATTGTTTATGAAACTTGATTCTATTTGTATTCCTTTCGACGATAAACTTGATAAATACAACTTTCTCAGCCATTTGAAAATCAAATGGATGGTTAAAATCTCTCACATGAATAAACAGAACATTTGAATCTTGTCCAGTTCTAATGCTATATTTATGTTGCTTTAATCTTAGTTCAAGACTTTTACCAGTTTGACCGTAATGAACTTTATCAAATGTTTTACAAGGAATTCTGGGCTGGAAATACGTGAAGTTCTCAAAAATACTGATGAGAACACAAACAGTTTAACTTGAACGATGCTCGTTCAGGCGAACCGCCTGAACGAGCATCAAAATGCCAATAACAGAGACGACTTAAGGTACACTTGTGTCCTCCACACAGACTCCACGGGGCACTTGATGAACTGGGATGAGACACAAATCGTTCTCACCTAACTAGACCTTAGACACCGACGTTGTCTAGAAGCCTCGCTAATCGCCGTCACCGACACAATAGAACGTAACACTGGAAACCACAAAATTTCTGAAACATTAGCATACAATACCATACATGATAATCAACCAGGCGGGGCACCACCTACCCAGCAACACAGGAGTCACATGATCTCATCATCTACCCTTCCTCATCCCAATATGGTATCCTTCAGGTCACCGTGAGCCGCTTACACCTCAGACTACACCGATATATACTGTCTTTTAACCTCTGTATGTTAGAAGTGATCAAGGTCCCAGGACCGAAACGTTTACTAATAAATATGTCCTAGTGTCTCCTAACATGTTTTTCTAAACCAGGAATAATAGTGAACATAGGAACAGTTATTTGTTGGTTTTCTGTAAATTTTAAATTCTATTTTTTCGCAATGGTTATTCTGCATATTGTGATATCACCTGTTTACTGTGATCTTATTTGCATCAATGGATACCACACGACTCTTCAGGATGTTCTCGGTAAGCTTTCCTAATCTTATTTCCTTTCTTTCTCAGTTTTCCTCTGAACTGATTTATCCACTGATGACACTAATATAAGTAAGGGGATGGTTTATAACGCTATGATAAAATAAAATATTCCAAATTGCCCTCAGAGATATTTTAATTAAATCTCATGAGAAACTTATTAATAATAAAAATTTGCATTACACTAGATCAGATAAATGCAGTAGTAAATGAAAGAAAATGATTATCAAGAAAAAATGAATAATATTTTAAATGATACAGATACTTTACTTAGAAAGAATACTTTAGATTCTGTTAACAGTAATTTTATTAAAACAATAAAACGGCTATTAACAGGTAAAGATGAATTAACTGAAAAATTCAGTTCCCCTTGTCCACATAATCCACTTAGAAAGATTATTAGGTCCATGGGTTCAGTTTTTTATAAATTATCTTATAGGCTAGTAGAAATTTTGAGCCCAATTATTGGAAAAAAAATCTAATTTTAATGTTAAAAACAGTATAGATTTAGTGGATAAGTTAAGCAACTTGACGGATTTAAATGATTTCAGTATTGTTAGTTTTGATGTTACTACCTTGACCAACATCAAGGGCCTCCTTCTCCACCCTTCCCTCCTTCAACAGAACTGGAGATAAAATTTAAACGGCATTTCGATATGTTCAGGAACATTGTCAAGTACTTAATTCCGTATGGTCGTCTCTGGTCAAGCACCGTTTATCGTCTGTCACCGAAGGAACAATGGGTCAGGACAAGGTGGCGTTAAGTGGGCTACCAGTAACAGAGCACCTTCCCCACTCAAACCTGTGAGTCTCTGCACCTGTAAACGAGTGCCACTGTGACTTACCCTTGTGACAGTCAAGCCACAGAGTGCAGCACCGGTAAGCCAATGGCCAATGTTGTCACTATAGTAACTCTCAAACCAGTGAATCCCAGCACCATTAATCCAGCAATAAATGCCACAATGGCTCACCAACAGAGCCAGAAGCTATCCACCTTTCACGTGTCCTAAAACGCCACCGTCAAGGAGCTACTACCATATGAGGCGGCCTTCCCTGGCTAATAAACAACCAGCAACAACAACACTTACCAGATACAGATGTGGGAGTACCAGCCTGAGGTGCGGTAGTACCGGCCGAAGCGGATGCCTTCCCCGTCAAAGGTGAAGTACTCAGCGACCCACAAGATTGGCAGCGGAGTTCCACGATGCTGAGCTGCCCGGAAGTTTCGCTGAATCGCTCCCGCTGTAACAATTTGGACATTGATGAGTGACCTACACGGGTTTTAGAGATTTTGTAAATATATTAGTGACATAATAATAATATTGATGATCATAAAATTATTAGTGTCATTATTATAATTATTATTATTATTATTATTATTATTATTATTATTATTATTATTATTATTATTATATTATTATTATTATTAAATATTTTCATTACAATAATAAAAACTAATGTTTGTATTATTCAAATGTAGTGAACGGAAAAAGAACTGTTTGGGACAACAGTTGACTCCAAATTCTCTGCATATAAAATGACTGATGCTCAACTGAGTAAATAATTGAATGTAAATTGAACGAAAAATAAATGTAATGAGAGTTTCAGGTTTTGAAATGAGTCGAATAAAACTTGATAGCGTGAAGGATATATGCAGAAACTCTTGACCTGGTCACAGACCGGGCCGGGGGGGCGTTCACCCCCGAAACCCTCTCCAGGTATCCAGGTATTAGCCCCTAAAAGTTCAGTCTTTCTCTCTCTCTCTACAGAGAGAAGGAGGGAGAGAGAGAGAGAGAGAGAGAGAGAGAGAGAGAGAGAGAGAGAGAGAGAGAGAGAGAGAGAGAGAGAGGCTGCTACTGCTAAGTACAAAGCATGGCGAAGGTATAAGAGACATCCTACCACCTATAACAGGAACTTGCACAGGGCAGCCTGTAGGCATATGGGTGACGTTCAAAAGTGGGCCATCGCTAAATGGGAGGTGGACACAAAAAGAAAGCTAGCATCAGGTAGGGTAGGCTCCAAAACCTGGTGGTCCCTGGTCAAGGGCAGACAAGGTTATCTGCTTGATGAACTTATTCCATCTCTAAATCGACAGGACGGGACCACCTCTACTAGTAGTCAAGAGAAGGCGGACCTTTTTGCCGAACACTTTGCTACCAAAATGCAAGTTCCTGACCCAGCAAGGGTCCCTCCTTGGCTAGCTGCACGAACTGTGTCAAAACTGTCAGTGGTGACAATAAGGCAGGAGGAGGTGCATTTCCTTCTTAAATCGCTTGACCAAGAAAAGGCTGTGGGTCCAGACAAGTTGAGCCAAGATTGCTGAGAAGATGAGCAGAACAGCTAGCAGCACCTCTAACTCGCATCTTTCAGCACTGCCTAGTACAGTCAGTGTAAATGGCCCTCTCTGTGGAAAGAGGCAAATGTAGTCCCTGTTTACAAAAAGAAGAGCAGAGCAGAAATCAGCAACTACAGACCAGTGTCACTCCTGTCAATCACTGGTAAGATCATTGAGACAATAATCTCAAGTTTTTTTTGACTACCACTCACCACTTTGTGATCGTCAATATGGCTTCAGGAAAGGTTACTCTGCTGCTGATCTGTTGTTAAACCTCTCCACTAAGTGGCACCAGTCACTGGATGAATCCAAAGTCAGCTGTGAGGTAGCACTGGACATTGCTGGTGCTTTCGACCGGGTGTGGTACTAGGGCCTCTTAGCAAAACTTCAAGCACTGGGAATTGCAGGCTCTACGCTATGTCTCCTCAGTGATTACCTTCATGGTAGATCTCTAAGTGTAGTTCTCAATGGAACGGAATCAGCAAGACATCCTATTGGACAAGTGTTCCACAAGGAAGCGTGCTGGGACCATTGTTATGGAATGTCTATTTCAACGACCTTCTTCATCTCATCCCAGAATCACATGCATATGCAGACGACTCTACACTGATATTCACTTACTCAAGAGAAGAAATGCCAGCTGCTCTAAGCTACATCAATCACCAGCTGAGAGCTATATCAGCTTGGGGAAATAGATGGCAAGTAACATTTGCACCTGAGAAAACGCAAATGATGATCGTCTCTTGGCACCATGATGGTAATGCTGGTGCAGTAGTAAGGATGAATGGGAGGGTGTTGGCACCTTGAGAAGAAGTTGATGTCCTTGGGGTGAAATTTGACTCCAAACTAACCATGAAGAACCATGTTGTAAGTCTTGCAAACAAGACAGCCAGGAAGCTTACAGCACTTCGACGTATTTCGCATCTGCTTGACAGTAGGGGTTGCAAGATTCTGTACGAGGCACAAGTACGCTCACACCTTGAGTATGCTCCACTTTCCTAGTATGCCTGTCCCCCCTCTCATCTGCGACTGCTTGACAGAGTAGAGAACAGAGCAAGACGTCTCATCTCTCGCCTGGACCCATCCTGGATAGATCTGTCATTTCAGCAGAACCTTCAACACAGGAGGGATGTGGGTGGCCTTACTGTTATGTACAAGGCCAATATTGTCAAAGTACTACACTTGGATCCACTTCGAGGACAGCGTGAAACAAGCTTTTATGCCACATGACGGGCAGAAAGCAACAACTTCATTCTGGTGGTACCCTTCTCCTAAACATCACTCCATCTGAGATCATATATACTCAGGATGACTCGAATATGGAACACATTCGTACAGCATAATGATGTCAACGAGATAGTCAGTTGATCAAATGAAAATGCTGGCACACAGATGGCTCCAACTTCATCCTGTTCCCTACTTGTATGTCTCATAACAATAAAAATGCTTTCAAATGAGCTGATGTAGGTAACAGCTCTTAGCTTGTCAATAAAGTTAGGAATACTTAACGTGTAAATAGCTTGTCAATAAAGCTAGGGATCCTTAACCTTGTCAAACCCTGTGTAAAAAAAAAATAAAAAAGAGAGAGAGAGAGAGAGAGAGAGAGAGAGAGAGAGGGGGGGAAAGACAGACAACAGAGGACTTGTAAGGTACACACCGAGAACCTAAGAGCTATGTACCACTATGTAGAGTAGTAACTCGAAATGACTATGGTGCATTATCTACGCGCATGTGATGAGGTCAGGAAAACAGAAGGTCTCTCAGACCACTGACGGTGTCGATAACACGACGGGAAGGGAGAAAGGAATTTACTTTACCATAGTAAAAAAAAATAGAATAAAAATTTACAGCAGAAATGGTGGTTAGAAGACGTGGGCTACAAATACCTTCACTTATCACTGTGAGTGGCAGTGTTACCTCAGTGTTATACACAGAGTTGTGTGTACCAGTGGTTACGCTTCTGTTTACCATCTGTTCTGATAAGACTATCACAGATTTCCACTTTGACGACAACTACTATTGAGTTCGTTGTCTTGCTGTCAACTTATAGTCCTGATGTAGAGAGAGAGAAAGAGAGAGAGAGAGAGAGAGAGAGAGAGAGAGAGAGAGAGAGAGAGAGAGAGAGAGAGAGAGAGAGAGAGAGAGAGGAGAGAGAGAGAGAGAGAGAGAGAGAGAGAGAGAGAGAGAGAGAGAGAAAGGAGAGAGAGAGAATGAGAGAGAAGAGGAGAGAGAGAGAGAGAGAGATGAGAGAGAGAGAGAGTAGAGAGAGTGAGAGTGAGAGAGAGAAGAGGAGAGAGAGGAGATTTAATGGAATGGAATCAGCAATACATCCTTGGGGCAAGTGTCACAAGGAAGCGTGCTGGGTCCATTGTTATGGAATGTCTACTTCAACGACCTTCTTCATCTCATCCCAGAATCACATGCATATGCAGACGACTGTATGACATTCACTTATCCAGAGAAGAAATGCCAGCTGCTCTAAGCTACATCAATCACCAGTGAGAGCTATATCAGCTGGGGGAAATAGATGGCAGTAACATTTGCACCTGAGAAAACGCAAATGATGATCGTCTCTAGGCACATGATGGTAATGCTGGTGCAGTAGTAAGGATGAATGGGAGGATGTTGGCACCTGGAGAGAAGTGATGTCCTTGGGTGAAATTTGACTCCAAACTAACATGAGAACCATGTTGTAAATCTTGCAAACAAGGCAGCCAGGAAGCTTACAGCACTTCGCCGTATCTCCCATCTGCTTGACAGTAGGGGTTGCAAGATTCTGTACGAGGCACAAGTACGCTCACACCTTGAGTATGCTCCACATTTCTTGGTTTGCCTGCCCCCTCTCATCTGCGATGCTTGACAGAGTAGAGAACAGAGCAAGACGTCTCATCTCTCGCCTGGACCCATCCTGGATAGATCGTCATTTCAGCAGAGCCTTCAACATAGGAGGGATGTGGGTGGCCTTACTGTTATGTACAAGGCCAATATTATCAAATACCACACTTGGATCCACTTCGAGGACAGCGTGAAACAAGCTTTTATGCCACAAGACGGGCAGAAAGCAGCAACTTCACTCTGGCTGTACCCTTCTCCAGAACATCATTCTATCTGAGATCATACATACCCAGGATGACTCGAGTATGGAACACATTCGTACAGCATAATGATGTCAACGAGATAAAGTCAGTTGATCAAATGAAAATGCTGGCCCACAGATGGCTCCAACTTCATCCTGTTCCCTATTTGTATGTCTCATAACAATAAAAATGCTTTCAAATGAGCTGATGTAGGTAACAGCTCTTAGCTTGCCAAAAAAGTTAGGAATCCTTAACCTGTAAATAGCTGTCAATAAAGCTAGGGATCCTTAACCTTGTCAAACCCTGTGTAAAAAAAAAAAAAAGAGAGAGAGAGAGAGAGAGAGAGAGAGAGAGAGAGAGAGAGAGAGAGAGAGAGAGAGAGAGGAGAGAGAGAGAGAGAGAGAGAGAGAGAGAGAGAGAGAGAGAGAGAGACACAGAGACAGAGACAGAGACAGACACACAGAGACAGTCAGACAGACAGACAGAGACAGACAGACAGATCTGACTGACTGTCTAATTAATTAATTTCTCGGCTACTAAGGTTTTGAAATAATATGAAAAAATCCTTCATTTAAAAATGTATTCAAACATTTATGTTACCGAGCGAGAATTTTTGAATGTAAATGAAAATTTCAAAATTTTTGGCATACATTGACCATTAAATAAGACACTAGAAAAGGCTAACGACTAGTAATGTAAAACACGAGAAGAGTCACCCTTTTCAACACTTTAAATTAAATTGGGCTCTGTCATCTGTGTGTTCCTCGAGTGACCTTCTTTGATGAGGCGTGAGTCTCTTGTTCCAAGGAACTGTACCTGTATACACTCTATAATCTGCGCCTGTATAACCCTAAAATTGAAATTAAATCAGGGAACGCGTAGGGACTGAACTATTGCAAGTGAGTCCTGAAATTCACAGGCCAGTGAGGACTCACTTGCCATGGTTCAAGCCCCACCCGTTCTATGATTTATTTGCAGTCGAGTTATTAAGATTTCAGAAACCTGGAACTGAATATGATCATGATTATATCAAGATGTACTTCGTCGCTTCGCGATCTGAGGAAGACATCGCCGTGCGGTAGACCCTAAGTTTCCTGCACCTCTTTGCACGCAATTGGAATAGTGCAGAGTGCGGCACAAATTTGCAATGCAGTAAAATATTAGCGTTGAAGATTTGAGTAATATTAGTCATCATGTGAAAATTATCACAATTTTTTCAATGGAAAATGATAAATTAGGATGTACACAGCCCAAGTTCAATTAAAACTGTTCTGAGAAGTTGAAGATTTTACACTTTTTACCCTAAATACTAGTTTATCTTAAGTAGAAGTATTTTTTGTCTTAATTTTACTCTTTAAAACCACACAGCGTCTTATCTTCTATGACGGTACTCGGGAGTTTGTTCCATTCATCCACAACTCTATTACCAAACCAGTACTTTCCTATATCCTTCCTGAATCTGAATTTTTCCAACTTAAAACCATTGCTGTGAGTCCTGTCTAGGCTAAGTATTTTTAGTACGCTATTTACATCCCCTTATTTATTCCTGTTTTCCATTTATACACCTCAATCATATTCCCCCTAATTCTACGTCTTTCTAGAGAGTGCAGATTCAGGGCCCTTAGTCTATCCTCATAGGGAAGATTTCTGATACATGGGATCATCTTTGTCATCCTCCTCTGTACGTTTTCCAGAGCATTTATATCCATTCTGTAATACGGTGACCAGAACTGAGCAGCATAGTCTAAATGAGGTCTAACCAAGGATATATAGTTGAAGAACAACCTGAGGACTTCTATTATTTATGCTTCTTGATATGAAGCCAAGAATTCTGTTAGCTTTATTGCGAACACTTATGCACTGTTGTCTTGGTTTCAGATTACTGCTGACCAAAACTCCTAAATCCTTTTCGCAATCAGCAATATTAAGATCTACATTATTTACTTTATATGTAGCATGGTTATTATCCTTTCCAACATTTAGAACTTTGCATTTGTCTATATTAAACTGCATCTGCCGCTTCTCCGACCATTGCATCAGTCTATTCAAATCATCCTGGAGTGCTCTAGTGTCCTCATTAGAATGAATTGGACGGCCTATTTTGGTGTCATCAACAAATTTGCATATGTCGCTATTTATTCCTTAATCTTTGTAGTTAATGTAAATTATGAACAACAACGGGCCCAACACTGACCCCTGTGGAACACCGCTTGTGACGTGCCCCCATTCTGATTTCTCCCCATTTATGCAAACTCTCTGCTATTTGTCAACCATACCTCTACCAAGGAAAAAAATTTTCCTCCTATTCCGTGTGCCTTTAGTTTCCTCAATAGCTTCTCATGTGGAACTCTATCGAAAGCCTTAATGAAGTCCATATACACAGTATCATATTCAATGCTATGATCTACCTCCTTAAATACCTTAGTAAAAAAAGTTAATAAATTCGTAAGACAAGAACGCCCCTTTGTAAAACCGTGTTAGATTCATTAATCATTAATTGCTTCTGCAATTATTGATTCCATAAATTTTCCCACTATGGAGGTAAGGCTTATTGGTCTATAATTCGAAGCTAATGACCTGTCACCTGCCTTGTAAATAGGTATTACATTTGCCATTTTCCACTTATCTGGCACTATGCCAGTTTGTAGTGATATGTTGAAAAGATTAGCCAAAGGGTTGCTTAGTTCCTCTTTACATTCCTTTAAAACTCTTGCAAACAGTTCATCAGGACCTGGAGATTTGTTAGGTTTCAATTTCTTTATTTGTCTGAGGGCCAAGTCACTTGTTACCGCAATCGTGCATAGTTTCAGTCCAAATTGGACTAATTATAAAGTCATACTAACAGAAAGGAGAGGAGGAGCCAGTATATATAGGCAAGCTGGCAGGGACGGAACAAGAGAGGTGGGAGTAGTGGCAGGGACGGAACAAGAGAGGTGGGAGTAGTAGTAGTGGTAGTAGTAGTGGTAGAAGTATGGCTGTTTTTGTAGCAGTAGTGGTAGTGGTAAGGCTTGTAGTGATAGTAGTAGTGGTAGTGGTAAGACTGGTAGTGGTAGTAGTAGTGGTAGAGGTATGGCTGGTAGTGGTAGTAGTAGTGGTAGAGGTAAGACTGGTAGTGGTAGTAGTAGTAGTAGTAGTAGTGGTAGTGGTATGGCTGGTAGTGGTAGTAGCAGTGATAGAGGTAAGGCTGGTAGTGGTAGTAGTAGTGGTAGTGGTAAGACTGGTAGTGGTAGTAGTAGTGGTAGAGGTAAGCTGGTAGTGGTAGTAGTAGTAGTAGTAGTAGTGTGGTAGTGGTATGGCTGGTAGTGGTAGTAGCAGTGATAGAGGTAAGGCTGGTAGTGGTAGTAGTAGTGGTAGTGGTATGGCTGGTAGTGGTAGTAGTAGTGGTAGAGGTAAGGCTGGTAGTGATAGTAGTAGTGGTAGAGGTAAGGCTGGTAGTGGTAGTAGTAGTGGTAGAGGTAAGGCTGGTAGTGGTAGTAGTAGTGGTAGTAGTAGTGGTAGTGGTAAGGCTGGTAGTGATAGTAGTAGTGGTAGTGGTAAGGCTGGTAGTGGTAGTAGTAGTGGTAGCGGTAAGGCTGGTAGTGGTATGACTGGTAGTGGTAGTAGTAGTGGTAGAGGTAAGGCTGGTAGTGATAGTGGTAAGGCTGGTAGTGGTAGTAGTAGTGGTAGAAGTAAGGCTGGTAGTGGAAGTAGTAGTGGTAGAAGTAAGGCTGGTAGTGGTAGTAGTAGTGGTAGTGGTAGTAGTAGTGGTGCTCCTTCTCTCCCTTCTGTTAGTCAGACCGAGGCGTCGTCGTTAGTTCCTGTTTCCTATGTGCGGGTTACCTGTAATCCTTATGCAATCCTAAGATGATCCTTACCCGGTCTTTACCCGGTCTTTACCCGGTCCTTACCAGGTCATCATTCCGTTCTTGCCCGTCTTTATGTTTTTTACCCGGTCCTCATGTGGTCTTTACCCGGTCATTGCTTGGTTCTTACCAGGTCCTTACCAGGTCCTTTCACGGAATATTTACCTGGTTCTTTCACGGTTCTTACCAGTGATATTTACCTGGTCTTCACGTGATCCTTAACAGGTCCTTACGTGGTCCTCTTTACTTGGTCCTCACCTGGTTGTAACCTGGCCCTTACGGATACTTACCATGTCCTTACCCTGTCATTAGCCGAACGTAATTAACGTTCACCAGAATTCCTGTGACCAAGTAATTTAGATTCAAGAAATTCTAAGTCTTAAAATTTTCACCTGCAAGGATCCCAACACTTCCGGGGAATACTGGAACCCTTGATCACGTCTTGCGAATGCCAGAACTCCAAGAAGGAAGTCTTCCTACTTTCTAAACCCATTAACCAGGGTTTCTGACGTCCTGACCACAGGTCTCCTGATTCCCAAGTTTTCTAACTTCAAATCTCATGATTCCAGACTTTTAGACTCCAAGTATACTGACCCAAAGCCTCCTGCTCCCAGGTTTTCTGATCCCAGGTTTCCTAATACCAAGTTTCATGATCCCAAGTTTCACGACCCCAAGTCTCATAACGCCGAGTTTCAAAATAAATAATAAAAAAGTGTTTAATGTATGTGTTTCATATGGTTCTTAACTTTTTTTTTAATCCCTGGTTGGTGATCAAAGTCTTGTGGCTGCCAGGTTCTCTTAAGCCTAGTATTCCTAATTTCATGGATTTCCACTCCCAAAATTGTCTGGATCATAGCATTCCTTAAGGGGAATCCAAGATATTTCAAGCACGCCTCATCCAAAGAAATGGTGCTTCTTTCCACCTGGAAAATCCTGATTATCTTTCATTTTCTGAGACGTATGACCCTTACGTGTTTTGTGCTTTATTGTGAACATACAGTAATCTCATTACTCGAAGCATTCTGGTTGCCAAGACCACACAGTCGATTTCAAGGCTGTTGGGCTTTAGAAATGTCTGAGAGCAAAGTCTGCATCAGGAGGCGTCATAAGGAACAAAACATCACTGTCCATGCCTTGCTACTGTCAAAGAAATAACTTCTCTGCCTTGGAGCAAAACAGGTTCCTGCTGATAAGAGTATGTTACATTTTATTCGGCGTATGTCACACACCCATACAGGCTGCCCTCCGACCAGTGAACCAGATGCTAAGGGTATAAATGAGTAGGGGCTCCCTTGTTATACTAAGAACTTTAGTTCAACCAGTCAATGACAAGGAAGGCCGCCAAAGTTGTGAAGCGATGTGGTACATTGTGAATCAATACTGACAGACTTTTTTATCTCCAAGTCTGATTGCAACGGTTCTCACCGTGCCTCTTGCTTGCATTTGCCTTATTGTACATGTCCACTGTATATTTTGTACACGCTTGCTGTGTGGTATAGGAAATATAAGTATTTACTCTGCTGCCCTTTTGCTCGTTCCTACCTTGCTTATCGTGCTACAACCAGGTGTGCAGGCCATAGACTACACCTGTGTTCGTAATACTAGTGAAGAAAAGACACTTTGCAGAATATGTTTAAGATCTTTATCCCGCAATGGCGGGATAAAGATCTTTACCAAAGGAAACGTTATACCGATAAGATATTTTTTTCTGCAGTGTCTTCTCAATTCGGTGACTCACCGAAGGGACCGAAGCCAGCGCGACCCTGAGCCCACTCCCAGGAGAACCTCTCGTTGTAGTTGATGACTTCACCGTGCAGGTCGCCATGGGGCTCCTCCAAGGCTGTGGAAACAATAGTCGAAGCGGGTCAACAGGAGGAGTATCATCAGACACGAATGTAGGCATTCATAAATAAAGATAAATGCAGTTAAAGAATGAAAAACGACACAATACCGTGTGACTAGTCAGTGCTCCAAGGTGCACAGAAACGTTCCTTATTTGTGTACAAATGCACTTGTCTTAAACTTTTAGAAAACAGATGAATTTCGATCGCTTAGCGATCCGATAAAGTCATCCCTGCATTCCATAACCCCAGTCCCTGATGCCTGAATACAAGCAGTTGGAATAGTGCAGAGTGAGGCATAAGTACATAATGCCGTTAAATATTAGTATCGTAGATTTGAAAGGACTCGAAAGAGACATTTATAAATCATAAGGAAACTAATAACAAAATTTCTTCAATTAAAAATGATAAATTAGGATACTACACAGCCCTTTTCGAAAAGTCCAAAAAATGCCAATATCCTAAAAAAAAAAAACACATTAAATTTGAAGGCGCTCGGCAGTTGCATTATAAAGTTATTAACTAGGAAGGATTGAAGGTAATAAGATGGACGTTCAGAAATTATTCCATGAAAAGCAGCAGCTCAAATTTTCCAGTCTCCAAAAGAGCAAATTTTGAGGTGTACTGGTCAACACCAGTCCATCCTTTCCTCCAAGCCCCTCAGTGGAGGTTCCTAGATGCTGGTGAGGGGCTCTTGATCCAGGGAAATAGATCTGTGCAACAGTTCCAGCTCCCTGAATTAAGCCTGATTGCCATCCATTTCCCCCTCCCCACAGGCGCTATACAATCCCTACCGGTTTAGCGCTCCCTCATGATAATTCTTCAAAACTTACCACCTTTCAAGAAAGTAAGTACTGTAAGCTCAGTGTACGTAACACATTTTTTAACAATGGTCTTCAGGAAACATTAAGATAAGGTGAACAGGACAACAGGTGTAAGGGAACGCGTCGAAATGTTTCTACACCACCGGGAATCGAACCCGGGCGCTCCGTGTATGAAGCGAGCGCTTTGCCAGCCAAGCCACGGGGTCACCGATGTTATAAGCACAAAAAAAGAACACTGAGTTTATTTAAATAAGGTTAAGTTAGGTAAGATTTGTCAGAAAACAGGACAAGTGTTTCCTGACCCGGGTCTTACTCATACGATGACCAGCTGCTGAAGATTTTGGTAATCTGACAGAGGCCTTACACCCAATTAAAAATTATCGCTATATTTAAACTAGGATGGCTAAATAAATTCAGACACCATACAATTAATTCTGGTCAGGAGAGAAAGCCTCAAATTATTTTACTGAAAAAAAATTCGTTAATATAAAGTGACACATGGTAATTTTCGCAACGTAACATCAAGAGATTGTTTCGTCTGAGGAAACATCAGAACTAAAACACATCAACACTAAAAACACATCAACACTAAAAACACATCAACACTAAAAACACATCAACACTAAAACACATCAACACTAAAACACATCAACACTAAAACACATCAACACTAAAAACACATCAACACTAAAACACATCAACACTAAAAACACATCAACACTAAAAACACATCAACACTAAAAACACATCAAACATAAAAACACATCAACACTAAAACACATCAACACTAAAAACACATCAACACTAAAAACACATCAACACTAAAAAACACAAACAGAACTAAAACACATCAACACTAAAAACACATCAACACTAAAAACACATCAACACTAAAAACACATCAACACTAAAAACACATCAGAACTAAAACACATCAACACTAAAATCACATCAACACTAAAAACACATCAACACTAAAAACATCAACACTAAAACACATCAACACTAAAAACACATCAACACTAAAACACATCAACACTAAAAACACATCAACACTAAAACACATCAACACTAAAAACACATCAACACTAAAAACACATCAACACTAAAACACATCAACACTAAAAACACATCAACACTAAAACACATCAACACTAAAAACACATCAGAACTAAAACACATCAAACACTAAAAACACATCAACACTAAAAACACATCAAAACTAAAAACACATCAGAACTAAAACACATCAACACTAAAACACATCAGCACTAAAAACACATCAGAACTAAAACACATCAACACTAAAAACACATCAGAACTAAAACACATCAACACTAAAAACACATCAGAATAAAACACATCAACACTAAAAACACATCAAAACTAAAAACACATCAGAACTAAAACACATCAACACTAAAAACACATCAACACTAAAAACACATCAGAACTAAAACACATCAACACTAAAAAACACATCAACACTAAAAAACACATCAGAACTAAAACACATCAACACTAAAAAACACATTCAACACTAAAACACATCACACTAAAACACATCAACACTAAAAACACATCAACACTAAAACACATCAACACTAAAAACACATCAACACTAAAACACATCAACACAATAAAAACACATCAACACTAAAAACACATCAGAACTAAAGCACATCAACACTAAAAACACATCAACACTAAAAACACATCAAAACTAAAAACACATCAGAACTAAAACACATCAACACTAAAAACACATCAACACTAAAAACACATCAGAACTAAAACACATCAACACTAAAAACACATCAACACTAAAAACACATCAACACTAAAAAAACACATTCAACACTAAAAACATCAACACTAAAAACACATAAACACTAAAACACATCAACACTAAAAACACATCAACACAAAAAAACAATCAAACACTAAAACACATTAAACACTAAAAACACATCAACACTAAAACACATCAACACAAAAAACACATCAACACTAAAAAAACACATCAACACTAAAAAACACATCAACATTAAAACACATCAACACTAAAAACACATCAACACTAAAACACACATCAACACAAAAAACACATCAACACTAAAAACACATCAACACTAAAACACATCAACACAAAAAACACATCAACACTAAAAACACATCAACACTAAAACACATCAACACTAAAAACACATCAACACTAAAACACATCAACCAAAAAACACATCAACACTAAAAACACATCAACACTAAATCACATCAACACTAAAAACACATCAACACTAAAACACATCAACACTAAAACACATAACACTAAAAACAATCAACACTAAAACACATCAACACTAAAAACATCACACAAAACACATCAAACTAAAACACATCAACACTAAAAACACATCAACACTAAAAAACACACAAAACACTAAAAACACATCAACACTAAAACACATCAACACTAAAACACATCAACACTAAAACACATCAACACTAAAACACAAACAACACTAAAAACACATCAACTAAAACACATCAACACTAAAAACACATCAACACTAGAACACATCAACACTAAAACACATCAACACTAAAACACATCAACACTAAAACACGTCAACACTAAAAACACATCAAACTAAAACACATCAACACTAAAAACACATCAACACTAAAAACACATCAACACTAAAAAACACATCAACACTAAAAACACATCAGAACTAAAACACATCAACACTAAAACACATCAACACTAAAAACACGTCAACACTAAAAACACATCAGAACTAAAAACATCACTAAAAACACATCAACACTAAAAAAACACATCAACACTAAAAACACATCAACACTAAAAACACATCAACACTAAAAACACATCAACACTAAAAACACATCAAACTAAAACACATAACAAAAACACATCAACACTAAAAACACATCAACACTAAAAAACACATCAAACACTAAAACACATCAACACTAAAAACACATCAACACTAAAACAATCACAAAAACACATCAACACTAAAAACACATCAGAACTAAACACATCAACATAAAACACATCAACACTAAAAAACATCAACACTAAAAAACACATCAACACTAAAACACATCAACACTAAAAAACAACATCAACACTAAAAAACACATCAACACTAAAAAACACATAACACTAAAAACACATCAACACTAAAAACACATCAACACTAAAAACACATCAACACTAAAAACACATCAACACTAAAAACACATCAACACTAAAACACATCAACACTAAAAACACATCAACACTAAAAACACATCAACACTAAAAACACATCAACACTAAAACACATCAACACTAAAAACACATCAACACTAAAAAAAACATCAACACTAAAAACACATCAACACTAAAAACACATCAACACTAAAAACAATCAACACTAAAAAACACATCAACACTAAAAACACATCAACACTAAAACACATCAACACTAAAAACACATCAACACTAAAAAAACACATAACACTAAAAACACATCAACACTAAAAAAAACATCAACACTAAAAACACATCAACATAAAAACACATCAACACTAAAAACACATCAACACTAAAAACACATCAACACTAAAAACACATCAACACTAAAAACATATCAACACTAAAAACACATCAACACTAAAAACACATCAACACTAAAAACACATCAACACTAAAAACACATAACTAAACCATCACACTAAAAAACACATCAACACTAAAAACACATCAAACTAAAAACATCAACACTAAAAAACACATCAACACTAAAAAACACATCAACACTAAAAACACATCAACACTAAAACACATCAACACTAAAAACACATCAACACTAAAAACAATCAACACTAAAAAAACACAAACAACACTAAAAACACATCAACACTAAAAACACATCAACACTAAAAACACATCAACACTAAAACACATCAAACACTAAAAACACATCAGCACTAAAAACACATCAGAACTAAAATACATTAACACTAAAAAACACATCAACACTAAAAACACATCAACACTAAAAACACATCAGACTAAACACATCACCTAAAACACATCAACACTAAAAACACATCAGAAACTAAAAAAACATCAACACTAAAAACACATCAACACTAAAAACACATCAACACTAAAAACACATCAGAACTAAAACACATCAACACTAAAAACACATCAACACTAAAAACACATCAACACTAAAAACACATCAGAACTAAAACACATCAACACTAAAAACACATCAACACTAAAAACACATCAACACTAAAAACACATCAACACTAAAAACACATCAACACTAAAAACACATCAACACTAAAAACCATCAGAACTAAAACACATCAACACTAAAACACATCACACTAAAACACATCAACTAAAACACATCAACACTAAAAACACAAACAGACTAAAACACATCAACACTAAAAACACATCACACTAAAAAACATCAACACTAAAAACACATCAGAACTAAAACACATCAACACTAAAAACACATCAACACTAAAAAACACATCAGAACTAAAACACATCAACACTAAAAAAACATCAACACTAAAACACATCAACACTAAAACACATCAAACTAAAACAAATCAACACTAAAAACACATCAACACTAAAAAACACATCAAACTAAAAACACATCAACACTAAAACACAAACAACTAAAAAACATCAACACTAAAACACATCAACACTAAAAACACATCAACACTAAAAAAACATCAGAACTAAAAACATCAACACTAAAAACACTAACACTAAAAACAAAAAAACACATCAACACTAAAAAACATCAGAACTAAAACACATCAACACTAAAAACACATCAACACTAAAAACACATCAAACTAAAACACATCAACACTAAAAACACATCAAACTAAAACACATCAACACTAAAAAACACATCAAACTAAAACACATCAACACTAAAAACACATCAACACTAAAAAACACATCAACACTAAAAAAACATCAGAACTAAAACACATCAACACTAAAAAACACATCAGAACTAAAACACATCAACACTAAAAACACATCAACACTAAAAACACATCAACACTAAAACACATCAACACTAAAAACACATCAACACTAAAAAAACATCAACACTAAAAACACATCAACACTAAAAACACATCAGAACTAAAACCATCAACACTAAAAACACATCAACCTAAAAACACATCGACTAAAACACATCACACTAAAAACACATCAGAACTAAAACACATCAAACTAAAACACATCAACACTAAAAACACATCAACACTAAAAACACATCAACACTAAAACAATCAACACTAAAAAATCAACACTAAAAACACATCAAACTAAAACACATCAACACTAAAAACACATCAAACTAAAAACATCAACACATTTAAAAACAACATCAAACTAAAAACACATCAACTAAAACACATCAACACTAAAAACACATCAGAACTAAAACACATCAGAACTAAAACACATCAACACTAAAAACACATCAGAACTAAAACACATCAGAACTAAAACACATCAACACTAAAAACACATCAGAACTAAAAAAAACATCAGACACTAAAAACACATCAACACTAAAAAACATCAACACTAAAAACACATCAACACTAAAAAATAACAAAATCAACACTAAAAACACATCAACACTAAAACTCATCAACACTAAAACACATCAAACTAAAAACACATCAGAACTAAAACACATCAACACTAAAACACATCAGAACTAAAACACATCAGAACTAAAACATGCATAAACACTAAAAAACACATCAACACTAAAACACATCAGCATTAAAACACATCAACACTAAAAATGCACAAAACACTCAGAACTAAAACACATCAGAACTAAAACACATCAACACTAAAAACACATCAGAACTAAAACACATCAACACTAAAAACACATCACACTAAAAAAACATCAACACTAAAAACACATCATCACTAAAAACACATCAGACACTAAAACACATCAACACTAAAAAACAATCAGCACCTAAAAACTCAATCAAACACTAAAACACATCAGACATTAAAACACATCAACACTAAAAAACACATCAACACTAAAAACAACACAGCACTAAAACACATCAAACTAAAACATATCAACACTAAAAACAATCACACTAAAACACATCAACACTAAAAACACATCACATTAAAAACACATCAGCACTAAAAACATCATCACTAAAAACACTCAAACTAAAACACATCAACACTAAAAACACATCAACACTAAAACACATCAACACTAAAACACATAACACTAAAAACCTAAAACACATCAACACTAAAACAATCAACACTAAAACAACACACATCACTAAAAACACATCAACACTAAAACACATCAAACACTAAAAACACATCAACACTAAAACACTCAACACTAAAAACACAACACTAAAACACATCAAACACTATAACACATCAACCAAACACATAAAAAACACATCACTAAAAACACATCACACTAAAACACATCCACTAAAAACACATCAACACTAAAACACATCAACACTAAACACATCAACACTAAAAACACATCAACACTAAAAACACATCAACACTAAAAACACATCAACACTAAAAACACATCAACACTAAAAACACATCAACACTAAAAAAACATCAACACTAAAAACACATCAACACTAAAAACATCAACACTAAAACACATCAACACTAAAACACATCACTAAAAACACATCAACACTAAAACACATCAACACTAAAAACATCAACACTAAAAACACATCAGCATAAAAACACATCAAAAACTAAAACACATAAGCACTAAAACACATCAACACTAAAAACATCAATAAAACCATAAATAAACACATCACTAAAAACACATCAACACTAAACACATCAACACTAAAAACATCAACACTAAAACACATCAGCACTAAAACACATCAACACTAAAACACATCAACACTAAAACACATCAACACTAAAAACACATCCCTAAAAACACATCAACACTAAAACACATCAACACTAAAACACATCAACACTAAAACACATCAACCCTAAAACACATCAACACTAAAAACACATCAACACTAAAAACACATCAACACTAAAAACACATTAGCACTAAATGATAAAACTTGACAAGGTGATGTATTTTCCCGCTGTTACGCAGAATCCACCATAATTCATATATTAACACCTTAACCAACAAAGCGTTCCGTTAATTTCTAACGACGCATCAGCCATTACAGATTAACAACGTTTATAATTGTCATAGGGAAGAGGAAATCGCTAAACCTGGCTTATTGAATTTTAAGCCTGTCAGTTATTAGGGCTGTATGTAACATGTTTATCACCTGTCCAGGACACGTAGATGACCAAAATAGAACACCTGAAGACACGCCTTCTACATATACATTTATACATTGAGAGATACACACTTGACATTTATCTGTGTGTGTGTGTGTGTGTGTGTGTGTGTGTGTGTGTGTGTGTGTGTGTGTGTGTGTGTGTGTGTGTGTGTGTGTGTGTGTGTGTGTGTGTGTGTGTGAGTGTGTGTGTGTGTGTATGTACGTATGTTTGTCTGTCTGTATGTATGTATGTATGTATGTATGTATTTATGTATGTATGAATGTATGTTTGTATGTATGTATGTATGTATATATGTATGTGTATCTGTCTATATATCTAAAAATATATATATATGTCGAGCCGAATAGGTAAAATTTGTGATTTTGGCTTAAATAGCAACGCTCTTCTTGCCGAATATGGCAAGCGAAAATTTGTGTATACAATAATTTTGTGAAAATCATTCTGAACCTAACTAAAAATATATATTTCATTGTGTTTGATTATTATTAAATTATTGTTCAATGTATCTTGTCGGTTTTCTAAACTATTTAGTCACAACATTAATATAGCCCTTATAGCCATTTAGGCTATTTTTTTTTTTTAAACTTACAACAAATGTATATTAAGCTGATTTTAATATATATTTTTTTCTCTTTTTATTGACATTACTATGGTCTGGTATAATTTTCCGGACAACTGGTTTTGCTAAGTGTGCTGCTGGTGCTTTGTGGGGTGTTGACACAGCAACTAGTGTTGCTACACACACACACACACACACACACACACACACACCCCTGCAACCACAAATAAGTGAGTACAAATAGGTGAGTACACAAGAAGAAAGGACTACACTGAAAGAGAGCGTACAGAGACGCAAGGAGGAAAGAGAGGCAATGATGAAGATGAGCAGGACCCAGACACAGGAGGAAGGGAAAACACACCCCGCAGAAACTCCCGCAGAAGGACTCCAACCGTGACAATCCCAACGCAACTGAGCAATCTAAACCAGAACCCACACACTGTTCCCTCTGCCACCAACCCCCACATCACAAACCTCACCCCAACAGCTGACCCCTATGGGCATTCTGACCCCACCCCTCTCATCATAAACCCCACCCACACCACAGCCCCCCATAGGCCCCCACCAAGGCTCTCACTCCCCCAACCCCAAAATTCTCTCAGGACCACAGTGATAGAAAAGAAGCTGAAGGTTTGGTACACAAACACGGACGGAATAACGAATAAATATGAGGAGTGGCACGAAAGAATCAGCGAGACATACCCAGACATCATAGCATTCACATAAACGAAACTCGCTGAGACAATAACAGATGCAATCTTCCCACCGAGATATCAGATCCTGAGGAAAGATAGAAGGAGTAGAGGGGGAGGAGGGGTTGCACTGCTCATAAAAAACCGATGGAGATTTGAGGAAATGGAAGGCATGGACATTGGAGAAAGGGACTACATAGTAGGTACAATTCATTCTGGAGAACATAAAGTAGTCATTGGAGTGATGTATAACCCACCACAGAACTGCAGGAGGCCAAGAGAGAAGAACGAAGAAAACAACAGAGCAATGGTGGACACACTGGCTGAGGTGGCAAGAAGAGCTCACTCGAGCAGAGCAAAGTTGCTGGTAATGGACGATTTCAACCACAGGAAGATCGACTGGGAAAACCTGGATCCACATGGGGGTCCCGAAACATGGAGAGCCAAGATGATGGATGTGGTACTTGAAAACCTTATGCATCAACATGTCAGGGACACAACCAGAGAGAGAGGGAAGGATGAGCCAGCAAGACTGGATCTTGTGTTCACCCTGAGCAGATCAGACATTGAGGACATCAATTACGAGAGGCACGTTGGAGCTAGCGATCACGTGGTTCTGAATTTTGATTATATAGTAGACCTACAAGTGGAGAAGGTAACAGGAATTGAATGGGAAAAGCCAAACTACAAAATGGGTGACTACACAGGTATGAGGAACTTCCTGCAGGAGGTTCAGTGGGACAGAAAACTGGTAGGAAAATCAGTAAACGAGATGATGGAATATGTAACAACAAAGTGCAAGGAGGCAGAGGAAAGGTTTGTTACCAAGAGAAATAGAAATAATAGGAAGACCAAAGTGAGCCCTTGGTTTACCCGAAGGTGTAGGGAGGCAAAAACTAAGTGCACCAGAGAATGGAAAAGGTACAGGAGGCAAAGGACTCAGGAAAATAAGGAGATTAGTAGAAGAGCCAGAAACGAGTATGCACAGATAAGGAGGGAGGCCCAGCGACAGTACGAGAACGACTTAGCATCGAAAGTCAAGTCTGATCCGAAACTGCTGTATAGCCACATTAGAAGGAAGACAACAGTCAAAGACCAGGTGATAAGGCTGAGGAAAGAAGGTGGGGAACTCACAAGAAATGATCAATAAGCATGTGAGGAGCTCAATATGAGATTTAAGGAAGTATTTACAGTGGAGACAGGAAGGCCTCTGGGGGGGACAGAACAGAGGGGGACACCAGCAAGGAATATACCAACAAGTGTTGTATGACATACATACAAATGATGAAGAGGTGAAGAAGCTGCTAAGGGACATCGATACCTCAAAGGCAATGGGACTGGACATCTCCCCATGGGTCCTTAGAGAGGGAGCGGATGTGCTGTGTGTGTCACTACAATCTTCAACACATCCCTGGAAACTGGGCAACTACCGGAGGTATGGAAGACGGCAAATGTAGTTCCCATTTTTAAAAAAGGAGACGTGTATAGTATGCAAAGTTATGGAGAAGATTATCAGGAGGAGAGTGGTGGAGCACCTGGAATGGAACAAGAGTATAAACGCCAACCAGCACGGATTCATGGAAGGCAAATCCTGTGTCACAAACCTTCAGGAGTTTTATGATAAAGTAACAGAAGTAAGACACGAGAGAGAGGGGTGGGTTGATTACATCTTCTTGGACTGCAAGAAGGCCTTTGACACAGTTCCTCACAAGAGATTAGTGCAGAAGCTAGAGGATCAGGCACATATAACAGGAAGGGCACTGCAGTGGATCAGAGAATAACTGACAGGGAAGCAACAACGAGTCATGGTACGTGATGAGGTATCAAAGTGGGCACCTGTGACGAGCGGGGTCCCACAGGGGTCGGTCCTAGGACCATTGCTATTTTTGGTATATGTGAGCGACATGATGGAAGGGTTAGACTCAGAAGTGTCCCTGTTCGCAGATGATGCGAAGTTAATGAGGAGAATTAAATCAAATGAGGATAAGGCAAGACTTCAAAGAGACCTGGACAGACTGGACACCTGGTCCAGCAACTGGCTTCTCGAATTTAACCCCGCCAAATGCAAAGTCATGAAGATCGGGAAAGGGCACAGAAGACCGCAGACGGAGTACAAGCTAGGTGGCCAAAGACTGCAAACCTCGCTCAAAGAGAAAGATGTTGGGGTGAGTATAACGCCGAGCATGTCTCCGGAAGCGCACATCAACCAGATAACTGCTGCAGCATATGGGCGCCTGACAAACCTGAGAACAGCGTTCCGATACCTTAGCAAGGAATCGTTCAAGACACTGTACACCGTGTACGTCAGGCTCATACTGGAGTATGCAGCACCAATTTGGAAACCGCACTTGATCAAGCATGTCAAGAAATTAGAGAAAGTGCCAAGGTTTGCGACAAGGTTAGTTCCAGAGCTAAAAGGAATGTCCTATGAAGAAAGGTTAAGGGAAATCGGCCTGACGACACTGGAGGACAGGAGGGTCAGGGGAGACATGATAACGACATATAAAATACTGGGAAGAATAGACAAGGTGGACAAAGACAGGATGTTCCAGGGAGGGGACACAGAAACAAGGGGTCACAATTGAAAGTTGAAGACTCAGATGAGTCAGAGGGATGTTAGGAAGTATTTCTCCAGTCATAGAGTTGTCAGGCAGTGGAATAGCCTAGAAAGTGACGTAGTGGAGGCAGGAACCATACATAGTTTTAAGACGAGGTTTGATAAAGTTCATGGAGCAGGAAGAGAGGGGACCCAGTAGCAACCAGTGAAGAGGCGGGGCCAGGAGCTAGGACTCGATCCCTGCAACCATAAATAGGTGAGTACAAATAGGTGAGCACACACACACACTCACACACACACAAACACACAGACACACACACAGACACACACACAGACACACACACAGACACACACACAGACACACACACACACACAGACACACACACAGACACACACACAGACACAGACACACCCCACACACACACACACACACACACACACACACACACACACACACACACACGCACGCACGCACACACACACACACACACACACACACACACACACACACACACACACAGGGGAGATTGCCTGAGGCATGGAAGACAGCAAATGTAGTCACAATCTTTAGAAAAGGAGACAGACATGAAGCACTAAACTACAGACCAGTGTCACTGACATGTATAGTATGCAAAGTCATGGAGAAGATTATCAGGAGAAGAGTGGTGGAACATCTAGAAAGGAATGATCTCATCAACAGCAGCCAACATGGTTTCAGGGACAGGAAATCCTGTGTCACAAACCTACTGGAGTTCTATGACATGGTGACAGCAGCAAGACAAGAGAGAGGGGGGGTGGGCGGATTGCATTTTCTTGGACTGCAAGAAGGACTTTGACACAGTTCCACACAAGAGATTAGTGCAAAAACTGGAGGACCAAGCAGGGATAACAGGGAAGGCACTACAATGGATCAGGGAATGCTTGTCAGGAAGACAGCAGCGAGTCATGGTACGTGGCGAGGTGTCAGAGTGGGCACCTGTGACCAGCGGGGTCCCACAGGGGTCAGTCCTAGGACCAGTGCTGTTTCTGGTATTTGTGAACGGCATGACGGAAGGAATAGTCTCTGAGGTGTCCCTGTTTGCAGATGACGTGAAGTTGAGAAGAATTCATTCGATCGAAGAC
>NC_069437.1:351999-356999 GCF_026875155.1 Cherax quadricarinatus | reverse complement strand
TGTTGAATATAGCGAGGAGAGAAGGAGAGAGAAATGGATACTGACCCATGATGATCAATCCCAGTGTCAGGCTGAGAGTAACTCGCAGGAAAACCCAGAATTTCTGTGGATGAAAAATTTACTAAAAAAAAAGGACATTATGAACATAAACTTTTGGCATCCAAATATGACTCAAAAGAACCAAATCTTTAACTTTTTTAAAATGCATGCACGGTCATCATGGTCACCATTAACAGTGTGACCTCACCACTAGTAGTGTGACGTTACTATCAGTAGTGTGACGTTACTATCAGTAGTGTGACCTCACCATTAGTAGTGTGACGTTACTATCAGTAGTGTGACGTTACTATCAGTAGTGTGACCTCACCATTAGTAGTGTGACGTTACTATCAGTAGAGTGACGTTACTATCAGTAGTGTGACGTTACTATCAGTAGTGTGACCTCACCACTAGTAGTGTGAAGTTACTATCAGTAGTGTGACCTCACCACTAGTAGTGTGACGTTACTATCAGTAGTGTGACCTCACCATTAGTAGTGTGACATTACTATCAGTAGTGCGACCTCACCACTAGTAGTGTGACTTTTACTATCAGTAGTGTGACCTCACCATTAGTAGTGTGACGTTACTATCAGTAGTGTGACCTCACCACTAGTAGTGTGACGTTACTATCAGTAGTGTGACCTCACCATTAGTAGTGTGACGTTACTATCAGTAGTGTGACCTCACCATTAGTAGTGTGACGTTACTATCAGTAGTGTGACCTCACCACTAGTAGTGTGACGTTACTATCAGTAGTGTGACCTCACCACTAGTAGTGTGACGTTACTATCAGTAGTGTGACCTCACCATTAGTAGTGTGACGTTACTATCAGTAGTGTGACCTCACCACTAGTAGTGTGACGTTACTATCAGTAGTGTGACCTCACCACTAGTAGTGTGACGTTACTATCAGTAGTGTGACGTTACTATCAGTAGTGTGACGTTACTATCAGTAGTGTGACGTTACTATCAGTAGTGTGACGTTACTATCAGTAGTGTGACCTCATCATTAGTAGTGTGACGTTACTATCAGTAGTGTGACCTCACCACTAGTAGTGTGACGTTACTATCAGTAGTGTGACCTCACCACTAGTAGTGTGACGTTACTATCAGTAGTGTGACCTCATAACTAGTAGTGTGACGTTACTATCAGCAGTGTGACCTCACCATTAGTAGTGTGACGTTACTATCAGTAGTGTGACCTCATCATTAGTAGTGTGACGTTACTATCAGTAGTCTGACCTCACCATTAGTAGTGTGACGTTACTATCAGTAGTGTGACCTCACCATTAGTAGTGTGACGTTGCTATCAGTAGTGTGACCTCACCACTAGTAGTGTGACGTTACTATCAGTAGTGTGACCTCACCATTAGTAGTGTGACGTTACTATCAGTAGTGTGACCTCACCACTAGTAGTGTGACGTTATTATCAGTAGTGTAACCTCACCATTAGTAGTGTGACGTTACTATCAGTAGTGTGACCTCACCGTTAGTAGTGTGACGTTACTATCAGTAGTGCGACCTCACCATTAGTAGTGTGACGTTACTATCAGTAGTGTGACCTCACCATTAGTAATGTGACGTTACTGTCAGTTGTGTGACCTCACCATTAGTAGTATGACGTTACTATCAGTAGTGTGACCTCACCATTAGTAGTGTGACGTTACTATCAGTAGTGTGACCTCACCATTAGTAGTGTGACGTTACTGTCAGTAGTGTGACCTTAACATTAGTAGTGTGACGTTACTATCAGTAGTGTGATCTCACCATTAGTAGTGTGACGTTACTATCAGTAATGTTACCTCACCATTAGTAGAATGACGTTACTATCAGTAGTGTGACCTCACCATTAGTAGTGTGAGGTTACTATCAGTAATGTGACCTTACCATTAGTAGTGTGACGTTACTATCAGTAGTGTGACCTCACCATTAGTAGTGTGACGTTACTATCAGTAGTGTGACCTCACCATTAGTAGTGTGACGTTACTATCAGTAGTGTAACTTCACCATTAGTAGTGTGACATTACTATCAGTAGTGTGACCTCACCACTAGTAGTGTGACGTTACTATCAGTAGTGTGACCTCACCATTAGTAGTGTGACGTTACTATCAGTAGTGTGACCTCACCACTAGTAGTGTGACGTTATTATCAGTAGTGTGACCTCACCATTAGCAGTGTGACGTTACTATCAGTAGTGTGACCTCACCATTAGTAGTGTGACGTTACTATCAGTAGTGCGACCTCACCATTAGTAGTGTGACGTTACTATCAGTAGTGTGACCTCACCATTAGTAATGTGACGTTACTATCAGTAGTGTGACCTCACCATTAGTAGTGTGACGTTACTATCAGTAGTGTGACCTCATCATTAGTAGTTTGACGTTACTATCAGTAGTGTGACCTCACCACTAGTAGTGTGACGTTATTATCAGTAGTGTAACCCCACCATTAGTAGTGTGACGTTACTATCAGTAGTGTGACCTCACCATTAGTAGTGTGACGTTACTATCAGTAGTGCGACCTCACCATTAGTAGTGTGACGTTACTATCAGTAGTGTGACCTTACCATTAGTAATGTGACGTTACTATCAGTAGTGTGACCTCACCATTAGTAGTGTGACGTTACTATCAGTAGTGTGACCTTACCATTAGTAGTGTGACGTTACTATCAGTAGTGTGACCTCACCATTAGTAGTGTGACGTTACTATCAGTAATGTGACCTCACCATTAGTAGTGTGATGCTACTATCAGTAATGTGACCTTACCATTAGTAGTGTGACGTTACTATCAATAGTGTGACCTTACCATTAGTAGTGTGACGTTACTATCAATAGTGTGACCTTACCATTAGTAGTGTGACGTTACTATCAGTAGTGTGAACTTACCATTAGTAGTGTGACGTTACTATCAGTAGTGTGACCTTACCATTAGTAGTGTGATGTTGCTATCAGTAGTGTGACCTTACCATTAGTAGTGTGACGTTACTATCAGTAGTGTGACCTTACCATTAGTAGTGTGACGTTACTATCAGTAGTGTGACCTTACCATTAGTAGTGTGATGTTACTATCAGTAGTGTGACCTCACCATTAGTAGTGTGACGTTACTATCAGTAGTGTGACCTTACCATTAGTAGTGTGATGTTACTATCAGTAGTGTGACCTCACCATTAGTAGTGTGATGTTACTATCAGTAGTGTGACCTCACCATTAGTAGTGTGACGTTACTATCAGTAGTGTGACCTTACCATTAGTAGTGTGATGTTACTATCAGTAGTGTGACCTCACCATTAGTAGTGTGATGTTACTATCAGTAGTGTGACCTCACCATTAGTAGTGTGACGTTACTATCAGTAGTGTGACCTCACCATTAGTAGTGTGACGTTACTATCAGTAGTGTGACCTTACCATTAGTAGTGTGATGTTACTATCAGTAGTGTGACCTCACCATTAGTAGTGTGATGTTACTATCAGTAGTGTGACCTCACCATTAGTAGTGTGACGTTACTATCAGTAGAACGACTAAATCTAACAAGGAATCTTAAGAATTTTAACAGCGCAGTTATTAACTTTGTGCCTCAAACACAGCAGATATTCGAACACACGCGCGCGCGCATACACACACACACACACACACACACACATACACACACACACACACACACACACACACACACACACACACACACACACACACACACATACACACACACACACACACACATACACACTCACACACATCACGGACTGAGAGTTTCACTCACATTGTATGTTAATGTCACCAGAAAGACTACGAGGCACAAACAGTCCAAGAATCACGAGAGTCAAGTTGCTTGAGTCCTGCAATGACGGCGACTGATGTACATAAATTCGCCAAATGCAAATCATAGACGTTTATATTTCATGCTTTGGTGACGGAGATCGAGCCTGCAGCAGCCTGTGCGTAGCTGTATGACCCCACACTGGCTTTGATTATGGTAACCAAATAAAAATGAACTTTATTGTGACAATATGACATGACTGCACGAAATAAACAATCACAATCAGATGCCTGCAACAGTACACTAATAACTAATACCACGAATATTGTTACCTTCTTTCCCTTCTTTCGTTCTGTCTTCGGTCTTTCTGTCTTTTTTCTCGTTCATATGTAACCGCTATAAACTAATCTACTACTTGACTATTCCTTCTACGACTGCTACTAGTGCTACTACCTTTCACTACTAGTACTACAACTATCTTTACTATTACTATTACTGTTTCTGCCGTTATTCTATGCGCTCCACCACTATAACTGTTACCAATTGAATATCTTCTGACCATCTTCACTTCTAGCTGCAGTTGTTTATGCTCCAAATCGACGTTTCGGGTCATTAATTTCGTCTTTCTTCATTATGGAACATTTGTGTTTTCCCAGTATATTTCACGGACCGGGAAGGATTCAAACCCACAGCAGACCAATCCTAAAACCAGCTAGTCACTTCTCGGAACTAGTTTTAAAGCTAGCAGGCCAGGGCAATAAGAATCCCAAACCCAGCAGTCCATTGCTCTATCTTAAAGCTAGCAGGACAGTGTTCTAATGACCTAAAACTAGTAGAGCAGTGCTCTATCAACCCTAAAACTAGTAGGACAGTGTTCTAGCAAAGTTAAAACTAGCAGGACAGTGTTTTAGCAACCTTAAATCTAGCAGGACAGTGTACTAATAACCTTAATAAAACTAGCAGAACAGTAATAGCCTTAAAACTAGCAGGACAGTTTTCTAATAACCTTACAACTAGCAGGACAATGGTCCAGTTAACTTTAAACTAGCAGGACAGTATTTCAGTAACCATAAAAATAGCAAGATATTCTGATAACCTTGAAACTAGAAGAAGAGTGTTCTAATAGCCTTAAAAGTAGCAGGGCAGTGCTCTAAAAACGCTAAAACTCGCAGGATATTGCTCTAACAATTGTAAAACTA
>NC_069437.1:319499-346999 GCF_026875155.1 Cherax quadricarinatus | reverse complement strand
GCAGTGCTCTTCCGTTCTCTTGTTTTTATAGACTACTACTAGTACTATTTCTTTCTTAATACTACACTCTGCCAATTTTTATACATCAACCGTCTTATTTTCATCTCTCCTGCTGCACTACTACTACCTCCTCCCGTTCTACTACTCCCTTCCCCTGCTCCTAGTAATCTATTCTGGCTCCTTTCCCTTTTAGCTTCTCTGTATGAATTGTTAATGGCCTAATCGTGACTGGAACGTCGCCACAAGTTTCAGTCTACTAAGTGCAGGTTATTTGTGTATTCATCATTAGTCTTATACATTCGGTGAATAGTGTTCAGAAATCCTCCTCCGTGTTATCCTGAAGGTTTCGTACATTGTCACCATTGCATATACTCTTAATGATACTCTGTTAACTTGTTCATCAGGAAGTGAGTTTGTGTGACATCCACCTCCAATGTCCTTATCTGATTCTGATTCTATGAGATCTCATTTAAGGTAGTCAAACTTTAATCTCCAGCCTCCTGATCTTATGTTAATCATCTTTTATTTCTTGGGAGTGAACTCGAACAGCTTCCCCTTCAACAATTTCTGTACCTCGTTCAAATTTTCTTGTACTTTCTCAAGTCTTCCTCTAGCCTCTTGCAGTCATGTTCTGTACTTAGTCTCTTTATGATATTTACCAGTGACATATAGTGTCTATTTCACCTAATAAGTCATTTCCATATAAAATTAACAATGTGTTTAAGAAGTGAACACTGTGGTGCTCCACTTTTTACTTCTCTCTATTATATCGCTCTTATGTGACTCTCCTCCACCAGATGATTAAATATTCTCTTATCAGTTGGAGAAGCCTCCCAGTCACCGGTTTGTTAGGTATTATCTAATCAGTTTGAGGAGTATCCTTCCAGTTACTCCCTTCTGGCTTTCTTGATTGCTTATTTCTTTCTTGTTAAGAACCATATCAAATACCCTTAGACAATTTAGAATTATTCAGTTTACGTATCCTTAGTCTCCTTGTCTGGTTATTATCATATAATTAATTATCATATAATTAAGAAGGATGTTCCTTCTCACAGCCCCTGCTTGTTTTAATTAAAAATGTCTGTTTTCCAGGTGGTTTACTAATCGAGTGCTTATTATTTTCTTCATAATTAGATGATATTTAATGTTAGTAATACTCTGACTTTATTTTCATTTTTGTCAGATTTTTAGGTAGTCTGCTGTTTAGTGGAAAGGGCCCTCGATGCTGAAGAAACTTGTATTATAGGCGACCTATCGATCTGGGAAGAGTTTTATTAAGTCATGCAATACGGATACGTTGATGAATAAGACACATGTGAAATAAATGGTATAAAATATCGACACAATGGAAATATAAATACATAAACAGTACAATGGGCGTTTCGCCCACACAGTGGGCTTTATCAAGTCAGGTAGATCTGTTTGTGACTTGATAAAGCCCACTGTGTGGGCGAAACGCACACTGTACTGCTTATGTGTTTATATTTCCATTCCTAGATACATATGCATGAGAATTCTACGTGCTGTGTATACCACTTATAACACGATGCTTGTCTGGCACAGCAAGACTATGACAACTTGGGGATGTCTTCTCAAGCTCTTGTACCAACATCTGTTTAGCATGACTTACTTCCACTGGTAGACCCTAATTCCCTGTGACTTCTCTAGCTGTTGCACCTCTTTTTGTAACTTTAGTATTTAAGGCTCTGGCCTCGTGCCTTTACTCTAGGCCCTATGCTGTACATTCTACAAGATTGATGGACCGAACACATCGACTCCAGGTTGAGGGACTGATTACCTCATACTCCTCCTCTCCTTACGCCTTCCTCTTTGTATTGGACTGATGAAGCCACATTGGACTGATGAGGACACATGTGCTAGTAATGCTACATTTTATTGTGGCAACGTTTGGTTTTGTCAATTGTTTGTGAGTATTTCATGAAATCTCTAATTAATCTTTCACACACTTCTTTAAGACTGATCACAGAATAAATAACTTTTTCCTTTCTCAATGTGTGAATGTGTAATAATTTTGAATAAAAATATTTTTATTGATAGCTGTTATTTTCGCATATTTTTCTATCTCTTTTGATTTTAAAATAATAATTTCAAAGTTTATTTAGTGTTCTTGTTATATATTTATTCCGTGCTCGTTTTTAAATGTTTGCGATACCATACATTTCTCTCTAAAACATTAGTTATCTGTGTACTGTTCCATCTCCCTTTGAAGTAGAATGAATCTTTCATTTTCTTCTCTGTTTTTTGGGGGTCAAAAACCCATTTACCTTTTTTTTTTTTTATAATTAAGTTCATTGGTTCATTTTGTTTTTGAGAATAATCATTACACTTGTATCTTTCTTTTTTTTTTTTTTAATTTATTGCTCCCTTCCCGTCTATTGCATTCTTTTACTTTTGCCTCGACTATGTAATTTAATATTATGGTACAATGGTTGCTGCTCCTGGGAATCACTCAGTCTTCTCTCTGGCTGAATATATCGTATCTTTTTCTATCATATCCTCCTCTCATCCTTAATGGTCCTCTATATTATGTCTCTGATGTCATCTTCGTCTGTATAAGTTGTATCATGTACAAATAAAGATTATCATTATTATTATTATTATTATTATTATTATTATTATTATTATTATTATTATTATTATTATTATTATTATTATTTTATTAACACATCGGCCGATTCCCACCAAGACCTGCTGGTTTCCCTGAATCCCTTCATAAATGTTACTTTGCTCACATTCCAGCAGCACGTCAAGTATTAAAAACCATTTGTCTCCATTCACTCCTATCAAATACGCTCACGCATGCTTGCTGGAAGTCCACGCCCCTCGCACACAAAAACCTCCTTTACCCCCTCCCTCCAACCCTTTCTTGGCTGATCCCTAAACCACCTTCCCTCCACTACAAATTTATACACTCTCGAAGTCATTCTGTTTTGTTCCATTCGCTCTACATGCCCCAACAACCTCAACAACCCCTCTTCATCCCTCTGGATAATAGTTTTGATATTCCCACACCTTTCCTTAATCTCCAAACTACAAATTCTCTGAATTATATTCACACCACACGTTGACCTCCACTCCCTCCAGCCTTCTCCTCGTTGCAACATTCGTCACCCATGCTTCACACCCATACAAGAGTGTTGGTACAATTATACTCTCATACATTCTCCTCTTTGCTTCCACGGACAAAGTTCTTTGTCTCCACAGACTCCTAAGTGCACCACTCACCCTTTTAACCTCGTCAGTTCTACAATTCACCTCATCCTTCATAGACCCATCCGCTGACACGTCCACTCCCAAATATCTGAATACATTCACCTTCTTCATACTCTTTTCCTCTAATCTTCCGTTACCTAAGATTTTTGTTATCCTCATCACCTTATTTTTTCCTATATTCACTTTTAACTTCCTTCTTTTACATACCTTACCAAACTCATCCACCAACCTCTGCAACTTCTCTTCGGAATCTCCCAAAAGCACAGTGTCATCAGCAAAGAGCAACTGCGACTCTGAGTTCGATTCTTTATCTTTTAACCCCATACCTCTTGCCAACACCCGAGCACTCAGTTCTCTTACAACTCCATCTATAAATATATTGAACAACCATGGTAACATCACACATCCTTGTCTAAGGCCTACTTTTTTTGGGAAATAGTCTCCCTCTCTCCTCCATACTCTAACCTGAGCCTCACTATCCTAGTAAAAACCTTTCACAGCTTTCAATAACCTACCTCCTATTCCATACATTTGCAACATCTGCCACATTGCCCCCCTATGCACCCTATCATATGCCTTTTCCAAATCCATAAATGCCACAAGAACCACTTTACCCTTATCTATGTGTTTCACTGCAAACACTTGGTCTACACACCCCCTATCTTTTCTAAAGCCTCCTTGTTCATCTGCTATCCTACTCTCCATCTTACTCATAATTCTATCAATAATAACTCTACCATACAATTTACCGGGTATACTCAACAGACTTATTCCCCTGTAATTTTTACACCCTCTGTTGTCCCTTTTGCCTTTATACAAAGAAACTATGCATGCTTTCTGCCAATCCCTAGGTACCTTACCCTCTTCCATTCATTTATTAAATAAAAACACTAACCACTCCAAAACTATATCCCCACCTGCTTTTAACATCTTTATCCCATCAATCCCAGCTGCCTTACCCCCTTTCATTCTACTCACTGCCTCATGCACTTTCCCCACACTCACAACTGGTTCTTCTTCACTTCTGTAAGATGTTATTCCTCCTTGCCCTATACATAAAATCACAGCTTCCCTATCTTCATCAACATTTAACAAGTCCTCAAAATATTCCCTCCATCTTCCCGATACCTCTAATCCTCCATTTAATAACTCTCCTTTCTTATTTGTAACTAACAAATCCATTCCTTCCCTAGGCTCTCAACTTATTAATCTCAATCCAAAACTTTTTCTTATTATCAATGAAATTATTATTATTATTATTATTATTATTATTATTATTATTATTATTATTATTATTATTATTATTATTATTATTATTCTTTCTTTCAACACACCGGCCGTATCCCACCAATTTAGTAATATATTCAGGAGAAGGGGTTACTAGCCCCTTGCTCCCGGCATTTTAGTCGCCTCTTACAACACGCATGGCTTACGGAGGAAGAATTCTGTTCCACTTCCCCATGGAGATAAAAGGAAATAAACAAGAACAAGAACTAGAAAAAAAATAGAAGTATACCCAGAGGGGTGTGTATATATATGCTTGAACATGTAGGTGTAGTGTGACCTAAGTGTAAGTAGAAGTAGCAAGACGTACCTGAAATCTTGCATGTTTATGAGACAGACAAAAGACACCAGCAAACCTACCATTATTATTATTATTATTATTATTATTATTATTATTATTATTATTATTATTATTATTATTATTATTATTATTATTATTATTATTATTATTATTATTATACTGCACAGGGACATTCTCTGATATTGTGTCCAACAGTTTTGTTATGAAAATTTTCAACTAACTCGCGTACTTTCTTGTTTTCCAAGTTTATTTCTTCCAAATAAAAGTTTCCTAAGAATATTAGTAATATTTGTTCACTACTAACTGCTATAGTGTTGCGCTCTAGGTTATGTTTGTGGCAGATGTATTATTGTCTGGTTGTGTTTCAGTATTGTGTTGTTGTACAATATTTGTGCTACAGTATTTATACCTCCTGAGTGTGTTGTACTTTAAACGTTACTCATAACATTACTACAGTCTGGTGCTTTCAATTCCTGTTGTCACCATTATTTTTGTTTCTACTATTGCTAAATTTGCGAAGTTATTTCTCTTATTTCCTCACAGTGTGACTAGTTAATGGTCCAAGTCGGACTGAATAGTCGTCATAATTTTTTCTTCACCTATGTGCGGGTTATTTGTGTATAATCCTCACTCTTCATTCACCTTGTTAGTTATTTTTTAAGTATATAACTTTAGACTTTCTTTTAATAGCCTCAGCAACACGTCTCAGTAGATTCGTTTTTGAGAATTAGATACACGTGAAGTGTGTAGTTCCTTGTTTATATGATACATTGACGGGGTAAAAAACTTCCTATTTGTCCCTGCTGAGTTTAACACACAAGATGGATCTCATAGAGGATTTAATGAAATATGTCGCCCAGAGTTTTAACACTTCCTTCGTACTATTAGAATATCGTCTAGTAGCCCATTATGGGTTCTATATCTATGGGAGTTTTAGAGATTTCTTTCCAGCTGGAGTAAAGTAACATTTATTTAAGAATAACCATCTCTCATGATTGCACAAAGAGGGTTGATATGATATTTGCCAGGAAATAGGACAAGTGTTTCCTGAAGCTGGAGCTTTTGGTTGTCTGACCGATGACTTCCGCTGGCTTACTGGCCCACATCTTTAAAAGCCATGGTTATGATTATAACCATTAACATTTACAAATAAGGATAATCCACACCTCCTTAATATACATCTTCATCTCACCGTGACATACCTGGAGTTTACCTGGAGAGAGTTCCGGGGGTCAACGCCCCCGCGGCCCGGTCTGTGACCAGACCTCCTGATGTATCAGAGCCTGATCAACCAGGCTGTTACTGCTGGCTGCACGCAATCCAACGTACGAGCCATAGCCCGCCTGGTCAGGTACCGACTTTAAGTGCTTGTCCAGTGCCAGCTTGAAGACTGCCAGGGGTCTATTGGTAATCCCCCTTATGTATGCTGGGAGGCAGTTGAACAGTCTCGGGCCCCTGACACTTATTGTATTGTCTCTTAACGTGCTAGTGACACCCCTGCTTTTCATTGGGGGATGTTGCATCGTGTGCCGAGTCTTTTGCTTTCGTAGGGAGTGATTTTTGTGTGCAAGTTCGGTACTAGTCCCTCTAGGATTTTCCAGGTGTATATAATCATGTATCTCTCCCGCCTGCGTTCCAGGGAATACAGGTTCAGGAAATTCAAGCGCTCCCAGTAATTGAGGTGTTTTATCTCCGTTATGCGTGCCGTGAAGGTTCTCTGTACATTTTCTAGGTCAGCAATTTCACCTGCCTTGAAAGGTGCTGTTAGTGTGCAGCAATATTCCAGCCTAGATAGAACAAGTGACCTGAAGAGTGTCATCATGGGCTTGGCCTCCCTAGTTTTGAAGGTTCTCATTATCCATCCTGTCATTTTTCTAGCAGATGCAGATACAATCACCACATTCTCGATGTCCCTTTTCAGACATCACAATCAACATAAATACCAAATCGACTCCTGTCCATAAATCCCCTCTTTTACTCCATTTACACCTTTTCCCCAAATTTCTATCCCTTCCAATATGTTCTCATATGTTAACAGCGCTCAGACACAGGCCAAGGAAATGCCTCCATTTCTCTTCTTCCATCCATGGCACTTACGAGATGGAAGAGCCTCTCCTAGCTTATCCCATACCCATGTTAGCTCACAAACTCCTAAGTGATGGTAACTCCGGCTCTGCTGAAGAGAAACCTCTGTTTAACTCTGGAAGTTCCTCTTCAAGGGGGGCTCCTTGGCGTGGTGAAGAGGCTCATGGTCTGAGGAATTAGACCTTTTGGTCTTCTTCCTCAGATCAAACCTTATTACCCCCCAATCACCCTTCCCTATCCCATCCTCCCCATCCCCCTTTTCCCTTTCCTCCGTGGAATCTGAATTATTTGGAGGAGCCCTGCTCCCTTCCCGGATTTCCGGGAGGTAAGGCAGGGTGTCCTGCAGGTGACAGGTGTATCTCCAGAGGCTGCCTGTCGGTTCTGGGAGGTGGCAGCCGACGGAGGTATACTTTGTGGCGGGTTTCCGACTGTCCTCCCTTTTGTCTGCCAAGGTGGCTCGGTAGATGTGGCTGGAGCGCTGGTTTACTGGCGCTCCAGCCACTGGTTCCACGTTGCATCTGCACTGCTAGCGATCTCTGGATCCTATCAGATGAGAGGGGGAACTTACGGCCCTTTCATGCCTTCTAGTGACTGTCCCTCTGCTGTCCCTCTCTTTTTTTCCTTTCCTTCTTTCTTCTTTTTCTTTAAAATAATAATAAGAAATAAGTACCACCATCATAGACTTTTTGTTCCATGATCCCCTTCATCCTCCCAGGCCCCTTTTTGTTACCGCATCCTGTTCTGACCCGTCTTCGTTACTGGATTATTCTCCAGACTTTTTCCATACCCTTGTGCCTTCTGCCGGTGATGCTTCGTCACTTGCTCCGGGTGCTGAGGCTCCACCCATTTCTTCAAGTGCTTTTGCCTCTTGTACGCCCTTAGCTATGCGTCCGGCTTTCCTGAGTATAGTGCGACGGTTTTTGGATCACCCACTTGCTTCAGGTCGGGCCGCCCGCGGTCCTACTCCTAAATTTTCCAGTCCATTTGCTGACGACGGTTCCTCAATGTCTGCTCATTCCACCAAGAAACGACCTACACGACACCCACTTCCTTTACGCACCATGTTTAGAAGTACACAGTGGACTAAATTCATTTCCCTACAACCGACATCTCCAACTGATTATCTTTCAGACCATAATATCGGTTAAGCTCTTGTACAACACGTTGGCCAAAATATATCCCTTCACGCCCTTCAAAGTGGTGCGCACATCGTTACACTCGAGAATGCAGAACAAGCTCATGATCCTTCCCATCTTACTTCCATTGATAACATTCCTATCACAGTTCACAAGCATGCTAATCTCAATTCTTGCAGTAGTATAGTGGCTTTACCGTGTACCATTATACAGAGTGATTTTTTTTGTCTTGCAATTAGCCCTTCAAGACCTTACGATTCTCAAAGTGGATACATATGTCCTGCCCACTCGTGGGCAAAGGCACTTTCCCAGTAACATCGCCCACTAACCATAGACTGCCGTGAACTCCCGTCTTCCGTTTATATAGCAGGCGATGGCCTGCAATATAAACGGAGGTCCCTACACCCCAACAGTGTCGAAATTGCTGGCGCTTTGGACACCCCATTAAATACTGCAGATCTGCTGCAGAGTGCCCAGTCTGTGGTGCCGTGGATCATGCCGACACATCTTGCAGTCTTCTCCCCACTTGTCTTAATTACAATGAAACTCATCCTTCTTTTTCTCACCGATGTCAGGTCTATCTTAATGAGCGAGAAATCCGTTGTCTTAAGGAGAGCGAAGGCGTTACTTATGCCATGGCTGTCTCTCGGCTCTGCCTTCAGGAGAATCTTCCTCGTGTTCCTTATTCTCGAGTAGCTCAGAGACCTCCATCCTTGAGGGTCCCTAATCCCCCTTGCCCCCGGCCTTCCAGCTCCTCTGGTGCCATGTCTTCCCGGGTCACCCCCGTCTCTAATTCTTTTGCGGTTTTACCCTCTGAAACTCCCACCTCCGTACCTCTTCCTACTTCTACTTCTTCGTCTCGCCTGCTAGTTTTTCAGTCTGCAAGGCCTCGCTAGCCTGCACCTTCTTCGCGCCTATCACCTACAAAGTTGAACCTGTCTCCTAAGCCCAAGTCTCTTCACATTCCTCCAGTACTTACAATTCCCCTACAGTTCTCCTTTCCAGCCTCGATGCCTAGTTCTCACCCCTTTCTAACTCTCACGTGAAGGTGGAGGTTCGTCTCCCTCTCATGTGGTCCCCTCTTCTCCCCCAGTCCCCTTTCAGCCTCCTTCTTCTCCTGTTCCACTGCAGATCTGCTGCAGAGTGCCCAGTCTGTGGTGCCGTGGATCATGCCGACACATCTTGCAGTCTTCCCCCCACTTGTCTTAATTACAATGAAACTCATCCTTCTTTTTCTCACCGATGTCGGTCTATCTTAGTGACGGAAATCCGTTTGTCTTAAGCGAGAGCGAAGGCGTTACTTATGCCATGGCTGTCTCTCGGCTCTGCCTTCAGGAGAATCTTCCTCGTGTTCCTTATTCTCGAGTAGCTCAGAGACCTCCATCCTTGAGGGTCCCTAATCCCCTTGCCCCGGCCTTCAGCTCCCTCGGTGCATTCTTCCCGGGTCACCCCGTCTCTAATTCTTTTGCGGTTTTACCCCTACCAACTCTCTCGTACCTCTTCCTACATTGAATTTTCGTCCGCCTGTGTTTTCAGTCGGCAGGGCCTCGCTAGCCTGCACCTTCTTCGCGCCTTCAACCTAAAGTTGAATGTATCGTCCATGTCGTGTCCTTCATTCCTCCAGTACTTCAATTCCCCTACAGTTTCATTCAGCCTCGTGCCTAGTTCTCACCCTTTCTAAACTTCACGTGAAGGTGGAAGTTCGCTCCCTCTATATGGTCCCTCTTTCTACCCCAGTCCCCTTTCAGCTCTCTTCTTCTCTTCCACTGCAGGACTCTTTGTCCTGAATACATCTCTCCGGCTCAGCTCTCCTCCCCTCTCAGATTTTTTTGGGTCCCTCCATAGTCTCCCCGATCTCTACTTGCTCTACTTCACTTGTCTCTGAAGTCATGGTGTCGGCATCATCCTTGTCGGCTGAAACACTCGATGCTATCTCCGACTATATTACAGAGATGAAACCCTCGGTGGACACCGGTGTACCTCCTTCTGCCCCTGCTTGTTTTCCACAACCCTCGCAGCAATCTTTTCCTTCACAGCATTCCACTTCCTCCTCGCTTCCATGCTTTCAGTTTCCTCCGCACATTGACTTCACTGCCCTTACTAGCCCGTAGATTTTATCACTTCTCATTGTTGGCATACCTATCTTTGTGAATAGCGACTTATTTACAATGGAATTTTCGTGGTCTCAGGGGCAATTGGGGAGAGCTCCAGGTGTTGCTCTCCCAGTTTTCCCCAGTATGTGTCGGGTTACAAGAGCCTTAAGTTCGTTCAGTGGTTATCCGTCCCATTTCTGGCTATGTCCTGTTGCATTCTTCTGATCCCTTTCCTGGCGTAACTTTTAATGAGAGTGAGCTTCTTGTGCACATTGGTATACCATTTCAACAGGTCTTTGTTCATTCTCTGCTGCATTATACTGCAGCCCGTATTTATTTACACAGGTGTTATACAGTCTGCTCTCTGTATCTCTCCCCTTCCCGTGCAATTTGTGTCTTGAATGTTGCATTCTTGATTTCTTCTCTGCTGCCTCCCATCTTGTTGTTTGGTGATTTTAACGCTCATCGTCATCTTGGGGAAGGTCCCACTGTGACTCTCGTGGTGATCAGTTGGAGACTCTTCTCACTTCTCATCCTCTTCATTTTTTAAACACGGGTGCTCCCACCCATTTTAACTCTCTTGCATCGTCCTTTCTATCTGTTCTTCGTCAATTGCCCTTGATTATGCTTGGTCTGTTCTCCCGGATTTGCACGACAGCGATCACTTTCCTATTCTTCTCGTTGGCAATTTAGACGAGCGAATTGGGACTTATACTCTCATCTTACCACTTTTTGTGAGGACCTTTCTTCATCCTCTATTGATGACCTGGTGCACCAGTTTTTGACCTTAGTTTTGACTGCAGCATTGCGCTCTATTCCTCAAACCGCAGATCGACTTTTGCATTTTACACGGGCAAGGACAGCTGCTCGCCATGTCATACGCGACGCTAAATGCACTTGTTGGCAAGACTACGTTTCTACCGTTACCTCGACTTCCCCTATGTGTGCAGTTTGGAAGAAAGTACGGAAGTTGTGTGGCAAGTAGGCTCCGGACCCAGCTCCCATTTTGCAGGTTGCTGGTGTTAGTGTTGCAGAACCTCTTGAAGTTCCCATGGAAATCCGGAACTATCTTGTCCGTGTCTCCCAAGGGCTTCACCTCTGTCTCTCGTTTCTCGCTTCTGAGTCTGCCAGGGAGAAATCGCCCTTGGATTTCTCTTCTAATATAATGTACCTTTCACTCCTTTTGAGCTAGAGTCCACACTTTCCGCTTGCCGGTCATCGGCAGCTTGGTCTGATGATATTCATATCCGTATGCTACAACATCTGCATTCTACAGCCCACCCCGTCCTATTGCGTCTCGTTTGGACACGAGGGGTTCTCCCTCAACAATGGAAATCTGCCACTGTACTATCATTCTGTAAACCAGGCACTTCGGGGCTTGATAACTCTCACTATCGTCCCTGTGTTCTGACCAGTGTAGTCTGCAAGGTGATGGAACGATTGTTGAATAGACGTCTGATATGGTATTTAGAGACTCACAATAGTCTTTCTCCTCGCCAACATGGCTTGCACAAGGGCTGCTCTACATTGAACCTCTTGTTCCGATTAGATACGTATGTGTGAAATGCCTTTGCTAACAAACACTTCGTCCTCGCAGTCTTTTTTGATCTCGAGAATTCGTATGACACCGCTTGGAGATATTACATCTTAGCCCAGGCCCACTCCTTAGGCCTCCACGGTAATCTACTGACCTTCCTTGCTGCTTTCTTGTGCGAGACATTTTCATGTCAGTGTTGGCGCCTCGCTTTCCTCAGACTTTGTTCAGGCTGAGAAAATCCTTAGCACTACCCTTTTTCTCTTAGCTATAAATGACCTACCTTCCGTTCTTCCATCGTATATTTAGTCGTCACTTTATGTGGACGACTTCGCTATAGCTTATGCATGCGCTGACTGTCGCCTGGTAGCGGCCTCATTTCAGGATGCGATTGACCGTGTTTCCCACTGGTCCACTTCTCGTGGCTTTAAATTTTCTTGTATTAAAACCCATTTCGTTACCTTCATTAGATGTCCTCTTGTCCTAGATATTTCATTGTATTTATATTGCACACGTATCCCAGAATGTGATACAGTCAAGTATCTTGGTCTTCTATTCTATCAATAGTTGACATGGAAACCTCACATTTCTTATTTGAAGGCAGCTTACCATGGATGGCTGAATCTCCTTAAAATTCTTGTGCATCGTTCATGGAGAGCAGATCGCCGGACTCTCCTCCATTTGCATTCCACCCAAGTCTTGTTCAAGCTGGATTATGACAACCAGATCTATTCTGTGGCTTCTCCTACAACTCTTTTTAAGTTAGAAAGATATTTTAAGGAGAAAGTCTTCCTTATAATATGTTTGACCCAGCCATTAGGTTCCATTTTTGATGAAACGTCGTATAATACTTGTCTTCCTTTTAAAAGTGTTTTTGAAACTACTGCCATATTTTATAATAAATCATAATTTGGAAACAAACGATTATGAAAACTGCCAGTATCAGCTGGAAATCTTTAGTAAAGCGCTGTGGATATCATCAAGTAACATGATAACTAGACACAAAAGCTTTATCAAGTCACAAACAGATTCATTTATGACTTGATAAAGCTCACTGTATGGGTGAAATGCTGTCAACAAAGGACCGCATTGTACTGCATTTCCAACGTATTGGTATTTTATACGATTTATCTCCAGAGTTTATTATGATCAAAGAAAGGCTAAACCGACAAGGGTCATGCAGCTCTGAGAAGCAGAAAATAGTGCTAGGGTTATAAACACTAGGTGGGGAGGGAGTCAGAAGTGAGGGGAGGAAAGGGCTGTAAGAGACACTAGGGGTTATGTGGCAAAGTTCGTATAGTAAAACAGTTGCTGACAAAAAGTCAAAAAGTGATCGTAAGTCAAAGGCAGCGACGTCTGCAAGAAGAGAAGATATGGTTAAGAGGGGTAGGGCGGCGGCGTCGGTGGAGGTAAATCCTGTGAGCTCGCTAGTAAACCAGACAGTCCACAAAAAAGTGAAGACCTGAAATAGGGACATGACAAACTTCACAGAGAGGAATGGGGTGTCGTTCCATAAGATACCCATGGGTAAGGCGAGTATGGCCGATGCGGAGACGGAAGAGCGCAGTCTCCCGAGTACAACAACGCTGGTAAAAAGATGGCTACAAACCCAAACGCAGTTTAATTGAGTGCAATTTGTTATGGTGCATAGGAAACCGGAAGATCATGTACCGCTGACTGCGCAGTAGCATCCGCCTGTTCATTGCCCTGCACATCAACGTGTACAGGGACTAGCTACTCGGAGCAACCGAAGTTGAATACGACGGACCAATGGATGACGGGAATCAAACTGTTTAATGAAACTGCATTTTACTCAATTGTTAACCTTGAATAGGCACCTTGTGGGTGTTTCTAAGTGTTTTTTTTTTTAAATATAATGAAGGCACACTGTAGCGTGCAACTTTCTCCTGCTTAGCCATTGCCCCAGACACTACAGTTTCACTCCTAAGGTCTCTCATCCATAATCACACTCTCCATAATTACACTTGTTTCCATTCACTACACTTTAACATACTCATGTATGCTGCACGCTCTATCCACTTCCTCTCAAAATCTCCTTCACAGCTTCTATCCAGCCATCTTCAGACTTTACCCCCTTTCCATCATTATCATTTAATCTCTCATTTCCACACTATCTTCTAGCTTCTTCATTCCATATTTTTAGTATAATATTCACCCTAAACACTAATCTCAAGCCTCCTATATTCTACAACAATCCAAGATCAGGGTTCACATCCACACAAAATCTTTGGTACGGCACCGCAAGCTTTGCGCTCAGTCATATATCTTTTCACAGGCTCCTCAGGACCATTCATGCTCTCGTTCTCTTTATATATTGTGTGATTCACATCATCTTTCTTAGATTTCCTGGTACCACATCCACTAATAAATATATGAACACATTCACTTCCTTAAACATCCTTCCTTCCACTCTAACTTCCAGTTTATCTTGCCCTAAACTCCTTAGTCACAACACCTTGCTCTTACCTGTATTCCCTTTCTACGTTATTCTTTTCAGTACCTTCCAGACTCCTCCACCACCTTGTGCAACTCTCAACAGCACTGTGTATCAGCAAAGAACAATTGTGGTAACTCATACTATATATCAAACTCGTTATATTCTAAGACCTCACCTCACTCTTTAAAGAACACTGTTGTTTTGAAACATTATTAATGATGACATAAAACAAGTACGGTAATCTCACATAACTTTGTCTAAGATTCACATTTACAGGAAAAAAATACCATTCACACGAATCATAAAACAATATTGGCGAATCGACACCATGCCCAGCCCTTCTAGGGTACCTGGACACCGGGAGGTTACCTGGAGGTTATTCCGGGGATCAACGCCCCCGCGGCCCGGTCCATGACCAGGCCTCCCGATGGATCAGGGCCTGATCAACTAGGCTGTTACTGCTGGCCGCACGCAGTCCAACGCACGAGCTACAGCCCGGCTGATCCGGCACTGACTTTAGGTATCTGTCCAGCTCTCTCTTGAAGGCAGCCAGGGGTTTATTGGCAATTCCCCTAATGCTTGATGGGAGGCTGTTGAACAGTCTTAGGCCCCGGACACTTATGGTGTTTTCCCTTAGTGTACCAATGGCGCCCCTACTTTTAATTGGGGGCATTTTGCATCGCCTGCCCAGTCTTTTACTTTCGTAGGGAGTGATTTCTGTGTGCAGATTCGGGACCATTCCTTCCAGGATTTTCCAAGTGTAGATTATGATATATCTCTCCCTCCTGCGTTCCAACGAGTACAAGTCAAGTGCTTCCAAGCGTTCCCAGTAGTTAAGGTGCTTGACAGAACTTATACGTGCAGTAAAGGTTCTCTGTACACTCTCTAGATCTGCGATTTCACCTGCTTTGAATGGAGATGTTAATGTACAGCAGTATTCCAGCCTAGGTAGGGTAGGTGCCTGAGCCAGAGCTTGCAGCTCACAAGACTGCCATTCCCATTAGCCCTCTTGGGGCGGGGATAGCAAACCAGAGAGGCCTAGCTTCTCCCTACGAGCCCCGTGAGGGCAGGGAATGTGGCTAGGCCTGGGGACAGTTGGTTCCGAAGATGAGGGGGTACTTGTACCTCCTCCCATGGGAGACTTAGGTCTCAGACACTCCCTCAAGAGGGAGTCATGGCCGGGCCACCACTTGGAAAACGCTCGGGCCGGGAGAATACCGGCGAATCTTTAATAATAAATAATAAATAATAATACCGGCGAATCTTTAATAATAAATAATAATACCGGCGAATCTTTAATAATAAATAATAATACCGGCGAATCTTTAATAATAATAAATAATAACTTTACAGCTTTAAATAATTTGGTTTCTGACCATAACAACAACAATAATAATAATATTATTATTACTATTTTTTTAATAAAATACTTATTGTTTATATTTGGTAAAATTGGATGTAATAAATGATTCTTGGTATTAGAGAAAACTCATCAAGTACAATGTCGAGTCAACACCATGGGAAGAGAGCGGAACTTCACCTCTCAGGCTCGGTGGCCCGGTGGCCTGGTGGTTAAAGCTCCCGCTTCACACACGGAGGGCCGGGGTTCGATTCCCGGCGGGTGGAAACATTTCGACATGTTTCCTTACACCTGTTGTCCTGTTCACCTAGCAGCAAATAGGTACGTGGGTGTTAGTCGACTGGTGTGGGTCGCATCCTGGGGGACAAGATTAAGGACCACAATGGAAATAAGTTAAACAGTCCTCGATGACGCACTGACTTTCTTGGGTTATCCTGGGTGGCTAACCCTCCAGGGTTAAAAATCCGAACGAAATCTTATCTTATCTTATCTGTCAAATTGTAAAGTCACCAGTGTTTTAATAATAAGTAATGAAATCTGGTCATTAACTCTGTTTTAATTATTTTAAATATTTCCGGGGAAATCATAATTTGTTATGGTTATGCGCATTTATTTGTTAACGATTCACTGGCAAAGCTGAGCCTAGGTGATAGTGAAGGGCTCTTGATTCAAGGAATTAGAGGTACTTACTTTTCCTTTGTGTAAGAGCTATAATGTCTCAGTATTCAGGTGTTGTATAGCTACTACGGGTTTGGCAATGTTCCATATCAGTTACCTAAAAAAAAAAAAAAAAAAAAATCGGTGACCGTCACTAGTAAGTCACCACACATAAATTCTCCCAAAGTGGATATGTCACTTAGTTAACCTTTCTTATCTCTCTTCCTGTCTACCCACAGTTTTTATTACTGCTCCATCCTACATCAGCCCTTCCCCGTTCTTGGCCTCAACTTTACTGCTTAATTAATAAAAACAAAAGCAAAATAATATGAGTAATGTTTATATTCTGTATAATAAGACTATCTGGAGAACACACTTCTACTGGAATAAATTTTCACTCAGGGAAGAGTTTTATGGAATAAATTTTCACTCAGGGAAGAGTTTTATGGAATAAATTTTCACTCAGGGAAGAGTTTTATGGAATAAATTTTCACTCAGGGAAGAGTTTTATGGAATAAATTTTCACTCAGGGAAGAGTTTTATTAAGTTTCGATCAAGCTTTACCTTGAGCCAAATATAGTCCCAATAGAAGCATTGCATGTAGACTTGTAATGTTAATATCAGTGTCGCTGTACACTGAACTAGACCAATGTATATAAATAACAAAAAGGCACAATACCGTGACTGGAACGATACACAAATAACCCGCACATAAAAGACAGAAGCTTACGACGACGTTTCGGTCCGACTTGGACCATTGACAAAGTCACAGTGTGACTTTGTCAATGGTCCAAGTCGGACCGAAACGTCGTCGTAAGCTTCTGTCTTTTATGTGCGGGTTATTTGTGTATAGACCAATGTATCTAACATTTAACTCCTGAAGAAATAATAGTTGTGATAAGAAAAAACTATCACTGTGAAGTATGTAGCGAAATAATGAACGTTCTACTCACCACCGAAGGGACTCGGGTTCGACTCTCCGGCTAGGAGTGTCGTAAAGGGCAAGGCATTTATTCCTGATGGCCCGGTTTCCGCTAGCAGTAAATACGTACCGACGTATGAGCCAGCTGTTGTGGGCGGCATCCTTGAGGCTGGTAATATACCTTAAACCTGGTTGTGCTGCGAAATTGGTTGATTCAATGGTATCTGGAGAGAGAGTTTATCTGGAGAGAGTTCCGGGGGTCAACGCCCCCGCGGCCCGGTCTGTGACCAGGCCTCCTTAGGTCAGTGTCCCAGGATGTGACCCACACCAGTCGACTAACACCCAGGTACCCATTTTACTGATGGGGAACATAGACAACAGGTGGAAAGAAACACGTCCAATGTTTCTACTCTGGCTGGGAATCGAACCCAGGCCCTCACCGTGTGAAGCGAGAGCGTTAACCACCAGGCCACCAGAGCCCAATAAAACAACTAATAAAACAACGCATCTTCACGTTCTTACCTGCAAGGTAAACTGTCATTCCTCTCACACTGCAGCAAGAACACCAACAACCACTTGAAACAGTTGTTTTTGTTAAATCCCAACCGAAGACCAGACCAGACCAGATTTTATAATGCTGAGTTTGAGTGAGCGTCACACAGCACACAGAACATAAGATATTACTTACCAGAGCCGTGAATGGCGGAGTGTTGAGAGACGCAGTAATAATGAGAAGTGTATATCACTGGATTACTGGAGACAGCACCTCGCTCCCTCCTGTGTGTATGTGTTGGTGTGACTGTGTGTTCATGCGTGAGCGTTTGTGTCCTGCTGCTGACAGCTGAGAGCAATGGCGCCAGGCGCTGATAACTGAGGTTGGGACCTTTCCGCTCCCTGGTGAGTGAAGCAATATTCTGAGTGTCAGCACTCTTTTACCCTAATTGCCTTATTACTTTCACAATGTTGCACTTTATCACTGTACTATCTTGCACCCTAACCAGGTATTATTTCACCTTCTCTCTTATCCCAACCTGTATTTTCTTATTTTCTTGTATCCTAACACTTAATTACTTTCCTTCGCTCACTGGAATAATTAAACTAAATTATTTAATTCTTTTGTTTCATACCAGTGCATTCTGTCACTCTTGTGTACCACAATACTGCACTCTTTCACTCTTTGTACAATAGCACTGCCTTCTTTCACTCTCCTGTACCATAACACTGCATTCTTCACTCTCCTGTACCATAACACTGCATTCTTTCCCCTCTCCTGTACCATAACACTGCATTGTTTCCCCTCTCCTGTACCATAACACTGCATTGTTTCCCCTCTCCTGTACCATAACACTGCATTCTTTCCCCTCTCCTGTACCATAACACTGCATTGTTTCCCCTCTCCTGTACCATAACACTGCATTCTTTCACTCTCCTGTACCATAACACTGCATTCTTTCACTCTCCTGTACCATAACACTGCATTCTTCACTCTCCTGTACCATTACACTGCATTCTGCACTCTCCTGTACCATAACACTGCATTCTTTCACTCTCCTGTACCATAACACTGCATTCTTCACTCTCCTGTACCATAACACTGCATTCTTTCACTCTCCTGTACCATAACACTGCATTCTTTCACTCTCCCGTACCATAAGACTGCATTCTTTCACTGCCCGTACCATAAGACTGCATTCTTTCACTCTCCTGTACCATAAGACTGCATTCTTTCACTCTCCTGTACCATAAGACTGCATTCTTTCACTGCCCGTACCATAAGACTGCATTCTTTCACTCTCCTGTACCATAAGACTGCATTCTTTCACTCTCCTGTACCATAAGACTGCATTCTTTCACTCTCCCGTACCATAAGACTGCATTCTTTCACTGCCCGTACCATAAGACTGCATTGTTTCACTCTCCTGTACCATAAGACTGCATTCTTTCACTCTCCTGTACCATAACACTGCAGTCTTTCACTCTCCTGTACCATAAGACTGCATTCTTTCACTGTCCGTACCATAAGACTGCATTCTTTCACTCTCCTGTACCATAAGACTGCATTCTTTCACTCTCCTGTACCATAAGACTGCATTCTTTCACTCTCCTGTACCATAGGACTGCATTCTTTCACTCTCCTGTACCATAAGACTGCATTCTTTCACTCTCCCGTACCATAAGACTGCATTCTTTCACTCTCCTGTACCATAACACTGCAGTCTTTCACTCTCCTGTACCATAAGACTGCATTCTTTCACTCTCCTGTACCATAAGACTGCATTCTTTCACTCTCCTGTACCATAAGACTGCATTCTTTCACTCCCCTGTACCATAAGACTGCATTCTTTCACTGCCCGTACCATAAGACTGCATTCTTTCACTCTCCTGTACCATAAGACTGCATTCTTTCACCCCCCTGTACCATACGACTGCATTCTTTTACTCTCCTGTACTCTACCAGTGCATTCCTTTTTGCACCCAAACTCTGTATTTCCTCCATCTCCAGCACCATAACACAGTATCACCACACACTATTGCACCATAACACTATCACCACACACTGTTGCACCATAACACTGTATCATCACACACTGTTGCACCACAACACTATCACCACACACTATTGCACCATAACACTGTATCACCACACACTATTGCACCATAACACTGTATCACCACACACTATTGCACCATAACACTGTTTCACCACACACTACTGGACCGTAACACTGTATCACCACACACTATTGCACCATAACACTGTATCACCACACACTGTTGCACCGTAACACTGTATCACCACACACTGTTGCACCGTAACACTGTATCACCACACACTCTTGCACCATAACCCTCTGCCATCACACACACACTCTTGCACCATTACACTCTGCCATCACACACACTCTTGCACCATAACTCTCTGCCATCACACTTTCTTGCGCCATGATAATGTACCTATTCTCCATTTTAATTTATTATAAACTGTATAAGAAAACATGCTCCATTCTTTCCAGTTATATCCGTAATTACCTTCAATGTAAATCTCTCTCTCTCTCTCTCTCTCTCTCTCTCTCTCTCTCTCTCTCTCTCTCTCTCTCTCTCTCTCTCTCTCTCTCTCTCTCTCTCTCTCTCTCTCTCTCTCTCTCTTTTTACACAGGGTTTGACAAGGTTAAGGATCCCTAGCTTTATTGACAAGCTATTTACAGGTTAAGGATTCCTAACTTTATTGGCAAGCTAAGAGCTGTTACCTACATCAGCTCCTTTGAAATAATTTTTATTGTTATGAGACATACAAGTAGGGAACAGGATGAAGTTGGAGCCATCTGTGTGCCAGCATTTTCATCTGATCAACTGACTTTATCTCATTGACATCATAATGCTGTACGAATGTGTTCCAGACTCGAATCATCCTGGGAATAAATGATCTCAGATAGAGTGATGTTCTGGAGAAGGGTACAGCCAGAGTGAAGTTGCTGCTTTCTGCCCGTCTTGTGGTATAGAAACTTGCTTCACGCTGTCCTCGAAGTGGATCCAAGTGTGGTACTTTGACAATATTGGCCTTGTACATAACAGTAAGGCCACCCACATCACTCCTATGTTGAAGTCTATGCTGAAATGACATATCTATCCAGGATTGGTCCAGGTCAGAGATGAGACGTCTTGCTCTGTTCTCTACTCTGTCAAGCGTCGCAGATGAGAAGGGGGGCAGGCGAACCAAGAAAGTGGAGCATACTCAAGGTGTGAGCATACTTGTGCCTTGTACAAAATCTTGCAACCCCTGCTGTTAAGCAGATGCGAGATACGGCGAAGTGCCTTAAGCTTCCTGGCTGCCGTGTTTGCAAGATTTACAACGTGGTTTTTCATGGTCAGTTTGGAGTCAAATTTCACCCCAAGGATATCAACTTCTTCCCCAGGTGCCAACACCCTCCCATTCATCCTTACCACTGCACCGGCATTACCATCTTGGTGCCTAGAGATCATCATTTGTGTTTTCTCAGGTGCAAACGTTACTTGCCATCTATTTTCCCAAGCAGATATAGCTCTGAGCTGGTGATTGATGTAGCTTAGAGCAGCTGGCATTTCTTCTCTTGGATAAGTGAATGTCAGTGTACAGTCATCTGCATATGCATGGGATTCTGGGATGAGATGAAGAAGGTCATCGAAGTAGACATTCCATACCAAGATGTCTTGCTGATTTTGTTCCATTGAGAACTACCCTCAGAGATCTACCATGAAGGTAATCACTGAGGAGACATAGCGTAGAGCCTGCAATTCCCAGAGCTTGCAGTTTTGCTAAGAGGCCCTGGTGACACACTCGGTCGAAAGCACCAGCAATGTCCAGTGTTACCACACAGCTGACTTTGGATTCATCCAGTGACTGGTGCCACTTAGTAGAGAGGTTTAACAACAGATCAGCAATAGAGTAACCTTTCCTAAAGCCATATTGACGGTCACAAAGTAGTGAGTGGTAATCAAAAAACTTTGTCATATGTCTTGAGATTATTGTCTTAAGGATCTTGCCAGTGATTGACAGGAGTGACACTGGTCTGTAGTTACTGATTTCTGCTCTGCTCTTCTTTTTATGAACAGGGACTACATTTGCCTCTTTCTACAGAGAAGACCATTTACACTGTACTAGGCAGTGCTGAAAGATGCGAGTTAGAGTTGCTGCTAGCTGCTCTGCACATCTTCTCAGCAGTCTTGGGCTGAACTTGTCTGGGCCCACAGCCTTTTCTTGGTCAAGCGATTTAAGAAGGAAATGCACCTCTTCCTGCCTTAATGTCACCACTGACAGTTTTGACACAGTTCTTGCAGCTAGCCAAGGAGGGGGGTCCCTTGTTGGATCAGGAACTTGCATTTTGGTAGCAAAGTGTTCGACAAAGAGGTCCGCTTTCTCTTGACTACTAGTAGAGGTGGTCCCATCCTGTCGATTTAGAGGTGGAATGAGTTCATCAGGCAGATAACCTTGGCTGTCCTTGACCAGGGACCACCAAGTTTTGGAGCCTACCCTACCTGATGCTATTTTTCTTCTTGTGTCCACCTCCCATTTAGCGATGGCCCACTTTTGAACTACACCCATATGCTTACAGGGTTGTCTGTGCAAGTTCCTGTTATAGGTGGTAGGATGTCTCTTATACCTTCGCCATGCTTTGTACTTAGCAGTAGCAGTCTCTCTACAACGAAAGCCAAACCAAGGCTGATCTGTAGGCTTTGTCACATATTGCCGGTGAGGAATGTGTTCTTGTTGTAGATTAAGGATGTGTCCAGTGAAGGCTTTCACTTGGTTGTCAACATCTCCCTCTCTCTCTCTCTCTCTCTCTCTCTCTCTCTCTCTCTCTCTCTCTCTCTCTCTCTCTCTCTCTCTCTCTCTCTCTCTCTCTCTCTCTCTCTCTCTCTCTCACTCTTTCTCTCTCTCTCTCTCTCTCTCTCTCTCTCTCTCACTCTTTCTCTCGCTCTCTTTCTCACACACAATATACACGAGACTGCTCATATTAACTGCACAGCAGTCTGTTTGTGTACTTAGTTATATGTATTCAGCAGTATATATATACGGTTGCAGGGGCCAAGACTCAGCTCCTGGTCCCGCCTCCTTACTGGTCTCTACTGTGTACTCACCTAACTCACCTAATTGTGGTTGCAGGGGTTGAGACTCAGCTCCTGGCTCTGCCTCTTCACTGATCGCTACTAGGTCCTCTCTTTCCCTGCTCCATGAGCTTTATCATACCTCGTCTTAAAGCTATGTATGGTTCCTGCCTCCACTACATCACTTGCTAGACTATTCCACTTCTTGACAACACTATGACTGAAGAAATACTTCCTAACATCCCTTTGACTCATCTGAGTCTTCAACTTCCAACTGTGACTCCTTGTTTCTGTGTCCTAATTTTAGAAAGGATGTAGGAAAGTACTGTTTTGGAAACAGAGTAGAGGATGAGTGGAACAGTCTGCCTAGCATTGTTATTGAAGTTATAACCTTGGTTAACTTCAAGTGTAAGTTAGAGAAAGACATGAGTGAGAGATGCTGGATCTGAGTGTGACTTGCACAACTTTAGTTGCTATGGTTATTAAAGGTTGTTCCTTCAGGCTGAGGAACTGATTACCCCAAACTCCTCATCTTCCAGCGTTCTCTGTACTGGACTGAAGAAGATACTGGCTGGCGATAAAGATTTCCAAATGTTGAACAAGGGTCTCTTTCTTGAACCTGTAGGTTTTCTAAACCATTTACATCATGATATGAATTGGACCTGCAAATCATGCACTAGCAGGCGTGCTGCAGTGTTCCCCCCTTCTTATGTTCTTGTCTAAGTCATTCCACTTTCTGACAAGTCTCAGGATAAAGAAGCATTTCCTAACAACCCTGTGACTCATCTATGATTTTATCATCCAGTTGTGACCTCGTGAACCTTAGACCCTCATCTCAGATTCTCTCTGTTTACTCTTGTCAATTCCTCATAGCATTTTGTACGTCGAAATCATGTCAACTCTGGTCCTTCTGTCCTCTTTCTCTCTCTCTGTCTCACTCTGTGACTTTCCTCAATTTCACCATAACAAACACTCAATAACCCTAACACTATAAGAAAGCGCAACACTGCAACGTTGCATATTGCACGCATTCATCGTATCTTTATGACCTCGCTATGCTATGTGTGTGAGGATACCAAAGACTCATTATGACGTCATCGAACAAACATTTTCAGTAACAGTGAATTTGCATCCCGCGGCGTCGCCGCCAACCAGACGCCGCGGAAAGGGGTACCAACAGGTAGTCTTACAATGTGATTACATTATTAAACTAAGTAAATAATGCATATGATCTGAAATATTTGTAAAAATGGCCAAGTTAGTGGCCACATTTGCATAAATAGCCAAACTGATTTTTTCATGGCCACAGAGTTAACAAATTGGCCAGATTTTACGAATTTGGCAATGTAATGGCCAGTCTGGCAACCTGCTCTCACTGACACTTGCAGTGAAGATACTGTAGCGAGTACTCAAGCTGAAGCTGTTGCGGACACTATCATCCATTAAGCTGTGGACAATATCATCCATTAAGCTGTGGACAATATCATCCATTAAGCTGTGGACAATATCATCCATTAAGCTGTGGACAATATCATCTATTAAGCTGTGGACAATATCATCCATTAAGCTGTGGACAATATCATCCATTAAGCTGTGGACAATATCATCCATTAAGCTGTGGACAATATCATCCATTAGGCTGTGGACAATATCATTCATTAAGCTGTGGACAATATCATCCATTAAGCTGTGGACAATATCATCCATTAAGCTGTGGACAATATCATCCATTAAGCTGTGGACAATATCATCCATTAGGCTGTGGACAATATCATTCATTAAGCTGTGGACAATATCATCCATTAAGCTGTGGACAATATCATCCATTAAGCTGTGGACAATATCATCCATTAAGCTGTGGACAATATCATCCATTAGGCTGTGGACAATATCATTCATTAAGCTGTGGACAATATCATCCATTAAGCTGTGGACAATATCATCCATTAGGCTGTGGACAATATTATCTATTAGGCTATAGACAGTATCATCCATTAAGCTGTGGACAATATCATCCATTAAGCTGTGGACAATATCATCCATTAGGCTGTGGACAATATCATTCATTAAGCTGTGGACAATATCATCCATTAAGCTGTGGACAATATCATCCATTAGGCTGTGGAAAATATCATCCATTAGACTGTGGACAATATCATCCATTAGGCTGTGGACAATATTATCCATTAGCCTGTGGACAATATCATCCATTAGGCTGTGGACAATATCATCCATTAGGCTGTGGACAATATTATCCATTAGCCTGTGGACAATATCATCCATTAGGCTGTGGACAATATCATCCATTAGGCTGTGGACAATAGCATCCATTAGGCTGTGGACAATATCATCCATTAGGCTGTGGACAATAGCATCCATTAGGCTGTGGACAATATCATCCATTAGGCTGTGGACAATATCATCCATTAGGCTGTGGACAATATTATCCATTAGGCTGTGGACAATATCGTCCATTAGGCTGTGGACAATATAGTCCATTAAGCTATGGACAGTATCATCCATTAAGCTGTGGACAATATCGTCCATTAAGCTATGAACAGTATCATCCATTAGGCTATGGACAGTATCATTCATTAGGCTATGGACAATATCATCCATTAGGCTTTGGACAGTATCATCCATTAAGCTGTGGACAATATCATCCATTAGGCTGTGGACAATATCATCCATTAGGCTGTGGACAATGTCATCCATTAGGCTGTGGACAATATCATCCATTAGGCTGTGGACAGTATCATCCATTAGGCTGTGGACAATATCATCCATTAGGCTGTGGACAATATCATCCATTATGCTGTGGACAATATCATCCATTATGCTTTGGACAATATCATCCATTAGGCTGTGGACAATATCATCCATTAGGCTGTGGACAATATCATCCATTAGACTGTGGACAATATCATCCATTAAGCTGTGGACAATATCATCCATTAGGCTGTGGACAATATCATCCATTAGGCTGTGGACAGTATCATCCATTAAGCTGTGGACAATATCGTCCATTAAGCTATGGACAGCATTATCCATTAAGCAATGGACAATATCATCCATTAGGCTGTGGACAATATCATCCATTAGGCTGTGGACAATATTATCCATTAGGCTGTGGACAATATCATCCATTAGGCTGTGGACAATATCGTCCATTAAGCTATGGACAGTATCATCCATTAAGCTGTGGACAATATCATCCATTAGGCTGTGGACAGTATCATCCATTAGGCTGTGGACAATATCGTCCATTAAGCTATGGACAGTATCATCCATTAAGCTGTGGACAATATCATCCATTAGGCTGTGGACAGTATCATCCATTAAGCTGTGGACAATATCGTCCATTAAGCTATGGACAGTATCATCCATTAAGCTGTGGACAATATCATCCATTAGGCTGTGGACAGTATCATCCATTAAGCTGTGGACAATATCGTCCATTAGGCTGTGGACAATATCATCCATTAGGCTGTGGACAGTATTTATTTATTTATTTATTAATTTGAACATGATACATTGAAGTATAAAGAAATACAGTGGTTAAGTGTAACATGACAAAGCCCCTTGTACGCAGAGCATTATGGTCAGGCTTAAAATTAACTTAAGATTAACTAAGCAATGATATATTCAGTAATAAACATTATTGTAAACAGATAACAATTAAGCACAAATGAGTATTACAAAGACAGGTCATATGGTCATTCACTATGTTGCTGAGCATTCAGTAGAATGGAGTATTCTGTTAGGTAATGTAATTAAAAATAACAAATTTGACTGGGTCACAGGTTAAACATTTATGAGATACAATTATTCAGTATTTATTTAGTTGTGGGTGAGTAAGTGATTTTTAAGAAGAGACTTGAATTTATAAATAGACAATGTTTCTTTTATATTCACAGGCAATGAATTCCAGATTTTTGGGCTTTTTATGTGCATTGAGTTTTTGCATAGCGTGAGATGGACACGTGGAACATCAAAGAGTGATTTGTGCCTTGTGTTATGGTCATGTGTTCTGTTGAGGTTGGTAAGGAGATGTTTGAGGGGAGGGTTTATATCAGAGTTAAGTGTTCTATGTATGTAGTAGGTGCAGTAATAAGTATGGATGTTTTGTATGGTGAGTAGGTTTAGTGTTTTGAATATTGGTGGAGTGTGCTGCCTGTAGTGGGAATTTGTCATCATTCTGACTGCAGCCTTTTGTTGGGTAATTAGTGGTCTGAGATGGTTTATTGTTGTTGAGCCCCATGCACAAATTCCATAGGTGAGATAGGGGTAAATAAGTGAGTGATATAGGGCCAGAAGGGCTGACTGTGAAACATAGTACCGTATCTTCGATAGTATGCCTACGGTCTTGGAAATTTTCTTGGAAATTTGTTGTATATGTGTTTGAAATTTGAGTCTATTATCAAGGTGGATTCCTAAGAATTTTCCCTCTGTGAGCTTTGTGATAGGTGATCCGTTTATCATGACCGCGTGTTCAATCCCGCCAGTGGTATGGTTTGTTAAGAGGGACATCAGTAGCTCTGTTACCAAACTGATTGAAGTAGGTTTTGTCAATGTTGAGAGTAAGTTTATTAGTCCTCATCCAGGTAGATATTTTCTGTAATTCGGTATTCACAGTATTGGCTAGCATGATTGGGCTCGGGTGAGAGAAGACGTATGTAGTGTCTGCAAATAGTGTGGGTATGAGTAGTTGCGATGCATTTGGTAGGTCATTTATGTATATGAGAAAGAGAAGAGGGCCTAGGACATTTCCCTGTGGGACACCATCTGTAATTGGCTGTGCGGAAGAGTTTGCCCATTTGTGTACACATATTGGCTTCTGTTGCTGAGGTATG
>NC_069437.1:261999-314499 GCF_026875155.1 Cherax quadricarinatus | reverse complement strand
TCAGCCTCAACCACAACCTTCCCCAAGTTCATATATCCAGGTATCCATCCGTTCGCTCCCGTATGTCTTCCCTTACCCACTTACCTAAGGTAGGCGGTGCCATTCCACGGGTTCAGTGTCTCCAGGAGTCCACTTTTGTCACTCAGATGACTCCCTTCCCCATGCCCCAAAGTCTGCGGTTTTCTTGCCGTCCAGATCATGTATCCAGGAATCTTCCGTCTACAGCCGGGATATCTTCCCTTCCCCACTTACCAGGTCAGCCTCAACTGCATGTATCTTGCCTTGCCAGGTTATGTATCCAGGAATCCATCCGCTCGTCTGATGTCTCCCCATCCCCACATAACCAAGGGCTGCCTTCAACAACAAACCTTCCCCAAGTCATGTATCCAGTAAATCAATCGCTCGCTCGGATGTCTTTCCCTTACCCAATTTACCATAAGGTCGGCGGTGCCTTCCACGGATCAAGTGTCCCAGGGTCCACTTATGTCTCCTCAGATGACTCCCTTCCCCACTTCCCCAAAGTCAGCGGCTATTCTTTGCCGTCCCAGTCATGTATCCTGGAATACTTTCCGTTCTAACGCGGATATCTTCCCTTCCCCACTTACCCAAGGTAGCCTCTACTGCATGTATTCTTGCCTTGCCAGGTTCATGTATGCTGGAATCTATCGCTCGCTCCCAGATGTCTCCCATCCCCACTTACCTCAGGTCAGCATCAACTACAACCTTCCCAAAGCTCATGTATCCAGGGAATCCATCGCTTCTCCCCCTCTTCCCACTCGCTCCCGGATGTCTTCCTTACCCACTTACGTGAGGTCGGCGGTGCCTTCCCCGGAATCTGTCGTCTCCAGGGTCCACTTGTGTCACCTGACGTGGACTCCCTTCCCCACTTCCCCAGAGTTGTCAGCGGTTGCCCACCTTCAGTGACTCGCTGCATGGAAACTTGGTCTTGTTCTAGTGGTCTACGGTAGAGGACTGTCCAGGGGTGGAATCTATGGGAGGTGACACACACGGAAAACTGCGTCAGTAATTACACCAACCAAGACAGCCTGGACCGTAGGTGTCAGCTAGACGCACCAAGCGGCCCTCCCACAGTTTCCGCCACTTCTGAGAGGCTAATTAAAGTAAATTTTGGAAATCCTTTTATGTTACTCTATGAAAAATATACGAAAAGAACAAGATTTTTTTATATATTTTGCTGTTAAAAGTATTTGTGGAATGTTTTATTATTGCAGATGGAATACCCAAGTGTTGGTTTAAGTGACCACCATCTTATATGTCTTAAATATTACACTCAGTTTGAATTTTTGTCTATTTATCCGTCTTTTGCATTTGGCATTCAAGCTTAACAAACGGCAGAAATTGTTTGCACTACAACATATTTAAGCATTTTCACAAATATTAATACGTTTAAACACATTCACCTTACTCATACATCATTATACATACACCTGCATGCATACAATCCCATGTACTACAAATACGCACACAACAATGTACACAGTTGTCTCCTATCACTATAATATGTCTGAGATCACACATACATACACACAAACATTTCGCTCCAAAGCCCATCCCACGAACACTTATGTACACATACATGTGTACACATTCTCATGGACATACATGTACTCGTCCACATGATTAAACAATGTAGTAGACACAATATATGGGAAATTTAGATATGATTATGTGCTTCAATATTCAGAATATATAAGACAAAACTCTACTAACATCTCTCATATATCTTTTCCACAACTATAAATACACCCAAGTTCAGTTTTCCTTTATATAAGTGTTGTTAAGTTCAGTATTTCAGTGTTTACACATGATCCACAGATTACCTTCACTTTCTCAACTGTCACTCTTCTATGTTATCAATATTATCTTTATCATCACTTCATTAATCATAATCTGACATAAACTTTACCTGGTATTGTCAGCTGTCTCCAGGTGACAGCAAAGTACATAAAAGATAAGTACAGCAACATTCATAACAGCATACTAAACACTACACAAACTTTTCACTTGGCCTTATTCACTTCACCCTTTCACTTGACCGAATAAGGCAAGTGGAAAGTTTGTGTATGCAATAATTTTCGCAAAATCATTTGAACCTAACAGACAAAAAATGTATTTCACATGTTGATTGTTTATTATTAAATTGTAAGTTTTCTAAGGTTCTTTTTGAACACAGTTATTAATTTTTAACATTAAACATAAATGGAAAAATGTGGATCTTATAAACGTACAGAGGAAAATAAGAAAATATAAGAATGGACTTAATTTGTAAATCAGGTCTTGTTAACTGTCCAGTTTTACCCATTGGATATTGGGATATTGGCAGTTTTTTAGAGGGTTTTCATTATTTCTTCCACATATGCTTCTAAACCTGTTGTATCGGAGCGCCTCTGCAAAGACAGGATTATGTGTGAGTGAGGTGATAGTGCGTCATGAATGAGGATGAAAGATTTTTTGTGGGGGGATTTTTTCAGATTATGATAAACGTGGTGGCACCAGCGAGATGCCACCATGGCTACTGCCAGGGAGGCTGAAGTCAGAATAACACTTCGTTGCTACTGTTCAGGGAGGCTGAAGTAGAATAACACCTTCCGCTGACTTACTGTCAGGGGAGGCTGAAGTCAGAAAATAACACCTTCGATGCTACTGTCAGGGAGGCTGAAGTCAGAATAACACCTTCGATGCTTACTGTCAGGGAGGCTGGTTGACGCGTTGAATCAAAATTACAAAAAGTCATGGAATTTAAAATAACATATATAATAATAAAATTTATAATATAATATTATTATAGTATATTTCAATTATAATTATATACAATGTATATTGCGGACCACTGTCTGACTCAGAGTTATCTCTGAGGTCTACCGACCTTGCCACGTGGAGGCCTATTGGTTCGTCTTTAGGTTTTCCCCCCCCTTCGTACTTCCCCAGGTTCATTTGTCGGAATTCCATCCGTGGGCCCCCCGGATGTCTCCCCATTCTCACTTCCTAAGGTCAGCCATGCCTCTCTCTCTATGCCTTCCTGCCTCTGCCTTCCCAGGTTCATGTATCCAGGAATCCATCCGTCCTCCTCCGGATGTTTTCCCTTCCTCTCTTACCTTAAGGTCAGCCTCACCAACCTGTATTCTGCTGTTCCCCATTGTTCATGTATCAGGAAATCATCGCTCGCTCCCGGGTATGTCTCCCCTTCCCCACTTACCCAGTTCAGCCTCAACTGAATGTATTCATGCCTTACCCAGGTTCATGATATCCAGGAATTCATCCGGTCTACCTGACGGTATCCTTCCTCTCACAGCTTACCCAAGGTCTGCCTCAACAGCATTGTATTCATGCCTTACCAGGTTCATTGTATACAGGAAATCCAACCGCTCGCTACCGGATGTCTCCCCTTCCCACTTACCCATGGTCCAGCCCTCAACGCTTGTATTCATGCCTTACCCAGGTTCATGTATCCAGGTATTCCATCCGCTCGCTCTCAGATGTCTGCCCTTACCCACTTGCACTAAGGTCGGCGGTTCCTGCCATGGATTCAGTGTCTCCAGGATGTCCACTTATTGTCCACCTCAGATGGACTCCTCCTTCCCCACTTCCCCAAAAGTCCGGCGGGATTCTTGCATTACCCAGGTTCATGTATTCCAGGAATACTTCCGTGTACCGCCAGGATTATTCTTCCCTTCCCCACTTACCCAAGGTCAGCCGCAACTGCACATGTATTCATGCCTTTCCCAGGTTCATGTACCAGGATATCTTTCCGCTCGCTCCAGATGGTCTTCCTTACCCACTTTGCCTAAGGTCGGCGGTTCCTTCACGGAATCAGTGTCTCACAGGAGGTCCACTATATTGTCACCTCAGATGGAATCCTTCCCCACTTCCCAAGTCGGCGGTATTCTTGCCTTACCAAGGTTCATGTATCCAGGAATCCTTTCCGTCTACCGACGATATCTTCCTTCCCCACTTACCCAAGGTCAGCCTCAAACTGCTATGTATTCATGCCTTGACCCAGGTTCATGTATACAGGAATCCATCCGCTCGCTCCGGATGTCTCCCCTTCCCCACTTACCTAAGATCAGCCTCAACGACAACCTTCCTCAAGTTTCATGTATCCAGGAATCCTCCGCTGCTCCAAGATGTCATCCCTTACCCCCTTGCCTAAGGTCGGGGGGTGCCTTCCCTGGATCAAGTGTCGCCTGGAGGCCATTGTGTCTGTCACTGAGTGGACTCCCTTTCCCCACTTCCCCAGATGTCAGCAGTGCCTTTCCGGATCAGTGCTCTCCAAGGAGTCCATTGTGTCACTGAGTGGACTCCATTTCCCACTTCCCAGAGTCTGCGGTGCCTTCCCCGGATCAGTGTCTCCAGAGTCCACTTGTGTCACCTGAGTTGGGACTCCCTTCCCCACTTCCCCAGAGTCAGCGGTGCCTTCCCCGGATCAGTGTCTCCAGGAGTCCACTAGTGTCTCCTCAGGTGGACTCCTTCCCCACTTCCCCAGAGTCAGCGGTGGCCACCTCAGTGACTCGCTGCATTGGAAACTTGGTCTTGTCTAGCTGGTTTCTACGGTAGAGACTGTCCAGGTAGGTGGAATTATGGAGGGACACCAACACAGAAACTGCGTCAGTAATTAACCCATCCAAGACAGCCGCGACCGTAGGTCAGCTAGACGCACCGAGCTGCCTCACAGTTCCGCCCACCTCGGAGAGGCTAATTAACGTAAATTTTGGAAATCCTTTTATGTTACACTATGAAAATATACGAAGAACAAGTTTTTTTTTACTTATTTAGCTGTTTAAAAGTATTTGCGTTTTATTATTGCAGTTGAATACCGAAATGTTGGTTAATTTGACCACCTCCATGTGTATCATGTGTACATGTTATTATGTACACATTAAATACACGTGTTGTGTATGTGTGCCATGTGTACATGTGTGTTGATTGTCATGTGTACATGTTGTATGTTGATTGTCATGTGTACATGTTGTGTGTTGATGATTGTCATGTGTACATGTTGTATGTTGATTGTCATGTGTACATGTTGTGTGTTGATGATTGTCATGTGTACATGTTGTGTGTTGATGATTGTCATGTGTACATGTGTGTTGATTGTCATGTGTACATGTGTGTTGATGATTGTCATGTGTACATGTGTGTTGATTGTCATGTGTACATGTTATTATGTATGAAAGTTTATATAGTGTATGAATGTGTGTGTGTACATTTTATTGTGTATGGTGTAAGTGTCAAGTGAGAATCTCTAAATCTTCTCCAGAAAACTGAAACAAATTTAAAAAAACTTCGGTTTTTCGTGTTTTATAAATGAATTTGAAGGTCGCAAATGTTTGTGTATATACATAATATACTCACATGTAAAATGTGTGTGCAGAGGTTTTTACGCAGTATATGTAATAAAGTTCTGGTCTACATGATGGCTTGCCTTGTGGTGTGTGTATATATATATATATATATATATATATATATATAATATATATATATATTATATATTTATATATATATTATATCATATATATATATATATTTATATATATATTTATATATATATATATTGTCTTTAGAGCAAGTACAGGTGAATCACACGTCTTTATCATCACAGGCGACAATCTCACAACATTATCTAGACTCATGTTTGGGTGCATATTTACATTTTCTTGCAAATTGTAACTTAATTAAAAACACTTCAGTTATTCAAAACCTCTACTCTGTTAACCATCTCTCATATAACTTTTCCACAAGTAGTAAAGTAAGCCTAGTGCACTTTGCTTTATATAAGTGTTGTTAAGTTCAGTATTTCAGTGTTTACACATGTTCCACAGATTACTTCACTTTTTCAACTGTCACTCTTTCTATGTTATCAATATTTTCTTAATCATCACTTCAATAATCATAATTCTGACATAAACTTTACCTGGTATTGTCAGCAGTCTCCAGGCTGACAGCAGAGGCAGCCAAGCTGACACCAAAGTCAGCCAGGCTGACAACAGAGTCCGTCAGGTTGACAGCAGAGTCAGCCAGGCTGACAGCAGAGTCAGTCAGGCTGACAGCAGAGTCAGTCAGGCCGACACCAGAGGCAGCCAGATGGACATGCAGTGTCAGCAGGCTGAGAGCAGAGTCAGCCGGTGACAGCTGTACACGGAACTGTGCTTTTCTTCTCTGTGAATTATTATGTACATCATACAAGTTTTTTTTTGATGTTTACTTTTCACTTTCATCTACACTTATACATCACTACAAACACACATATATACATACATGTGTACACATATACATCACTACAAACACACATATATACATACATGTGTACACATATACATCACTACAAACACACATATATACACACTTAGTGTACACTTTTACATCACTAACACACATATATACATACATGATGTACACATTTTTTAATACATCACTACAAAACACACATATATACATACATGTGTACAATTTACATCATACAAACACACATATATACACACATGTGTACACATATACATCATACAAAAAACACATATTACATACATGATGTTACAACTATACATCACTACAAAACACATATATACATACATGTGTACACATATACATCCTACAAACACAATATATACATACATGTGTGTACACTTATTCATCACTACAAACAACTATATATTCATACATGTGTACACATTTACATCACTACAACAATATATACATACATTGCTACACATAGACATCATACAACCACACATATATACATTTACATGTGTACTCATAAACATCACTACATACACACAGATATAACATACATTGTGTAAACATATAACATCACTACAAACACACATATTACATACAGTGTACACATATAATCACTTACAAAACACAACATATATACATACATGTGTACACATATACATCACTACATAACACAATATATTACATACATGTGTTACACTAATATACATCCACTACAAAACAACATATTTACATACATGTGTACACATATACATCACTACAAACATATATACATACATGTGTACACATATACATCACTACAAACACATATATACATACATGTGTACACATATACATCACTACAAACACATATATACATACATGTGTACTAAAACCATATACATCACTACCATACACACTTTTTAACAGCACACAATAGATACCATACATGTCGTACACTTACATCACTACAAACACACTACTACCAACACACATATATACACATATGTGTACACGTTATCATAGACATATCAACACTCTCCCTCACCATGGCCTTGATTAAATTTAATAATGTGTTAAGTGTGTAGGAATTTAGACTATTTTTGATAATATGATTTAAATTTCTTAAGAAAGAGCAACGAAAGTTTATAATATTTTGATGGAAATAGATGGAAAAGATGTAAATATGTGGAAGAAGTGACTAACTTGAAGAGACTTGTGGTAAGATTAAAGAAGATATTCTTATATAACACTTTGTTTAAGTAGAATTAATTATTAAATAACTCTCTAGTTTTCTCATACAAACATTCTCTCACTTCTTCATTAATAACATAGAAACCTTTCACGTCACAGATACAAAACAAAAACTTTCGGTGATGGAAAAAAAAATGTCAACTTGGATGATCCATCTCTTGCAAATAGAATTTTGGTGGTGGCTGCCACAACCTGGCCAGTACGACGCCACGACCTGGGCCAGTCAGTAAGGACTGTGTGTTGAACAACTGGGCCAGTACGACTGTGTTGTTTGCCACAACCTGGCCAGTACGACTGTGTGTTGCCACAACTGGCTAGTACGACTTGTGTGGGGGTGCCTGACAACCTGGCCACAGTACGACTGTGTTGCATGCCACAACCTGCCAGTACGACTGTGTGTTGCTCACAACCTTGGCGCAGTACGTACTTGTGTTGTTGTCACCAAACCTGGCCAGTACGACTGTGTGTTGCCACAACTCTGGCCAGGGTACGACTGTGTGTTTGCCAACAACCTGGCCAGTGTACGACGCCTCGTCCTTGGCCGCAGGTTAGACTGTGTGTTGCCCACAACTCTGGCCAGTGTACGACTGTGTGTTGCCACAACCTGGCCAGTACGACGCCACGACGCCTGGCCAGTACGCGTATGTGTTGTTGCCAAAACCTGGCCAGTACGACTGTGTTGTTGCCACAAACCCTGGCCTCAGTACGACTGGGTGTTGTTGCGAACTCAACGCCGTGGCCAGTACGACTGTGTGGTTGTCACGCAATCTCTGGGCCAGTACCGACTGTGTGTTGCCACAAAACCTGGCAGTTACGACTGTGATGTTTGCCAGACAACCTGTGCCGTACGACTGTTGTGTGGCCAACAACCTGGCCAGTACGACTGGTTTGTGTTGCCACATAACCTGGCCAGTACGCTGTGTTGTTGCCAGCAACCTGGTCCATGTACGACTTGCCTATTGTCATACAACCTGGCCAGTACCGACTGTGTTAGTCACAACCTGACCAGGACACTGTTTGTTGTCACAACTGGCCAGTACGACTCTCTGTTGTCACAACCTGGCCGCCAGTCGACGCTGTGTGTTGCCACAATTTGGCCAGCGTACGACTGTGTGTTGCCACAACCTGGCAGGAGTACGGCTGTGTGTTCACAACCTGGCCAGTATCGACTGTGTTGTTGCACAACCTGGCTAGTACGACGCATGTTGGTCACAACCTTGGCCGATAGTTACGACTGTGTGTTGTCTACAAGTACCTGGCCAGTACGACTGTCTGTGTTGGTCATCAACCTGGCAGTACGACTGTGTGTTGCCACTACCTGGGCCAGTTCGACTGTCTGTTTGTTACGAATACATTGGCCTGTACGACTGTTGTGTTGCCAAAAACCTGGCCAGTACGGACTTTCTGTTGTCACACGCTGGCCAGTACGACTGTGTTGTCACAACCTTGGGCCAGGACGACTGTTTGTTGTTCACAACTGCTGATGCGCACAGTACGACTCTCTGTGTTGTCACAAGGCGCCTGACCTCTCGGTGACGAGCTGTGTGTGTATATGCGTCACAATTTGGGGCCCGTACGATGTGTGTTGCACAACTGGCCAGTACGGCGTGTGTGTTCTCAAACCTGGCCAGTACGGGGGGACTGTTGTTGTCACAACCTGGTAGTACGACCTCATGTTGTCACAACCTGGCCAGTACGCTGTGTGTTGATACAACCTGGCGTACGACTGTATGTTGTCACAATCCTGCCAGTACGACTGTGTGTTGCCACAACCTGGCCAGTAAACTGTGTGTTGCCATAACCTGGCCAGTACGCTGTGTGTTGCCACAACCTGGCCAGTTACGACTGTCTGTTGTCACAACCTGGCTCTAGTTACGTCTGTCTGTTGTCACAACTGGCCAAGTACGTCTGTGTGCCACAGAACCTGGCAGTACGACTGGTTTTGTGACGACCTGGCCATTCGGACTGCGTGTTGTCACAACCTGGCCAGTACGACTGTGTGTTGCCACATACCTGGCCAGTACGACTTTGTGTTGCAAAACCTCGCAGTACGGGACTGTTGTCGCAACTGGGCCAAGGCACCGAACTGTGTGTTGTCTACAACCTTGACAGTATGATTGTTGTCACAACCTGGCCAGTACGACTCTGTTGTCACAACCTGGCCAGTACGACTGTGTGTTGCCACAACCTGGCCAGTACGACTGTCTGTTGCCACAACCTGTCCAGTACGACTGTGTTGTCACAACCTGGCCAGTACGACTGTGTGTTGCCTCAACCTGGCCAGTACGACTGTGTGTTGCCACAACCTGGCCAGTACGAATGTGTGTTGTCACAAACTGGCCAGTACAACTGTGTTGCCACAACCTGGCCAGTACCACTGTGTGTTGTCACAACCTGGCCAGTATGACTGTGTTGCCACAACCTGGCCAGTACCACTGTGTGTTGTCACAACCTGGCCAGTACGACTGTGTTGCGAACAACCTGGCCAGTACGACTGTGTGTTGCCACAACCTGGCCAGTACGACTGTGTGTTGCCACAACCTGGCCAGTACGACTGTGTGTTGTCACAACCTGGCCAGTACGACTGTGTGTTGCCTCAACCTGGCCCTTACGACTGTGAGTTGTCACAACCTGGCCAGTACGACTGTGTGGTGCCTCAACCTGGCCAGTACGACTGTGTTGTCACAACCTGGCTAGTACGACTGTGTTGTCACAACCTGGCCATTACGACTGTGTGTTGTCACAACGTGGCCAGTAAGACTGTGTGGTGCCTCAACCTGACCAGTACGATTGTGTTGCCAGAACCTGGCCAGTACGACTGTGTGTTGTCACAACCTGGCCAGTACGACTGTGTGTTGCCACAACCTGGCCAGTACGACTGTGTGTTGCCACAACCTGGCCAGTACGACTGTGCGTTGCCACAACCTGGCCAGTACGACTGTGTTGCCATAACCTGGCCAGTACGACTGTGTGTTGCCACAACCTGGCCAGTACGACTGTGTGCTACTGTCTCCCAGACTGTTGTTATGTACTGTGATGTATCAATGTACCACTAAATGCATACTGCAACACTGAATGTTGTAGTGCACTATGTTGCAGAGATATATGCCACAAAACCAGGAAGTACTGCTATTATGTATTTTTCACCACCATCGTTGTGTTGTGATGTGTATAAAGTCTGTCTGATACACCAAAGTTAATAACACTGTATATAACATGTTTGGTAAATATCTGATTAAAGGTTTCCACAAGAGTTTCCACAGCAGTCTCTTTCTTCTTCATCGTTTCTGGCTTTCCATTCGTCTTCGTCCCCTGCTGTCCAGCCACTGACCACGATCCCTTGGAAATATAAACACATATGCAGTATAATGTGATCCTTTATTGACAACGTTTCGCCCACACAGTGGGCTTTTTTAAGTTACAAACAGATCTACCTGAGGTGTATGTATGTATGTATAATGTTCGCCAAGACCAGGGTCCTGGCACGGGTCTTAATCTTGAGATGACCCGTTTCTGGCTCCTTAAGGAGAATTGATTCTTCACTGTTGCAGCATATTCTGCTCAAGCACTGTTCCGGACAGTTCAGCTAGTGTGCCTCATAAGCGACTGAGGTTACTCTATCTCAGCTGTTTACTGAGCTGGGGACTGGGTTCTGTCCGCTCTGATAATCTGCAGATTCATGGGATCCGCTGTTTCCTGCTCTGTCAGTAAGCACACCCTCAGGAGTGTGCTGACCATCTGCCGGAACATGCTCTGTTTTTCCGTGGAGGTGATTGTGTTGCAGATAATATCCGTGAATGCCTTGATGAGTGTTAAGAGATCCTCTCTGTTGAGTGCCTGCGTTGTCGGTGGGTTCGAAGCAGTGGATATTTCAGGGCTGTTGTAATCTGTGGGGACTGCTGAGGGTTGTATTTCTTCACTGTGCACACCGTGGCCTGTTGCTGTATGCCAAGTTGTGTACCCGGCATCTGCTGGTGAGGTGCAGCCACAGCCTGCATAGTGGCTGTGCCTGGCAAGGAGGCCGGTGGGGCTCGTGTAGTGCCGTCTGCTGATTGCGTTGCCCAGATGTTTCCTGTAGGCGCCGCTTGTTTCTCATGTTTTTTGTTTCTTCGTTGCGGTAGTGGGGGAGGATGCTCCTGTTCATGACGCCTGGTTGAGTCTTCAAGGGTCGGAAATTCCTGGGCATTGAGTTGGGTTGCCTGATGAGAGTTCTGCAGTATGGCAGGATTCTCTGCACCCATGCTCAGAGTATATACATTCCCCAGAGAGAAATTAGGTCTAATAATAACGATCCCAAATGGGTTAACAGGAGGCTAAAGCATCTATTAGGGGAGAAAAGGGAATTTATAGGCGCATCAGAAGAGGAGAGGTTAACCTTACTGACCAATATGTTCAGCTTAAAAGAGAAGTAAAAAAGGGGATTAGAAAGGCTAAACGTGACTATGAAATTAGAGTTGCTAATAAATCAAAGACTAATCCAAAGGGGATCTTTCAAGTGTATAGGACGAAGGTGAAGGAAAAAGTAGGACCTCTGAAAATTGGGAATGGACAGCTGACGGATAACGAACTGGAAATGTGTTCCTTATTTAATGACTATTTTTTGTCAGGTTTTACACATGAAGATGTAAATGAGATTCCAGTAATTAACAATTATTTAGTTCCTGATGAATTTAAATTAACTAATATTACTGTCACGAGGGACATGGTTATTAAACAGATAGACAAACTGAAGCAAAATAAGTTCCCGGGACCCGATGAGCTGTTTTCCAGGGTGCTGAAGGAATGCAAGATGGAGCTTAGTCAGCCATTAACGAGTGTATTCAATGCGTCCATCCTTACCGGTGTTGTGCCAGAGTTGTGGAAGATGGCTAATGTGGTTCCTATATTCAAATCAAGGGATAAGTGCACTCCTTCAAATTACCGTCCAATAAGCCTGACATCTATAGTGGGCAAGTTATTAGAATCAATTATAGCTGACATTATCAGAAGTCTCCTTGAAGAGCATAACTTGATAAATGAATCTCAGCATGGATTCACTAGAGGTCGTTCCTGCCTGACAAATTTACTGACGTTCTTCAATAGAACTTTTGAGGCAGTTGACAGTGATAAAGAATATGATATTGTGTATTTGGATTTTAGTAAAGCCTTCGATAAAGTACCTCACAAGAGACTAAAGAAAACTAGCAGCTCATGGTATAGGAGGTAAAGTTCTAGCATGGATAGAGGCATGGGTTACCAATAGAAAGCAGAGAGTTACCATTAATGGAGTGAAATCTGAATGGGGATTAGTCACTAGTGTCGTTCCACAAGGATCAGTTTTAGGCCCTCTCTTGGAAATAAATGGTATAAAATACCGACACAATGGCAATATAAACACAAATGCAGTATAATGTGATCCTTTATTGACTACGTTTCGCCCACACAGTGGGCTTTTTCAAGTCACAAACAGAACTACCTGGGGTGGAAGGAACGCGAGTATTTATAGTCCGGCTGAGGTCAGGTGAAAAATGGGGCCCCTCTATATGAAACCGGGAGGGGGGGGGTTTTTGTAAGTCTAAAAACTTGGGTAGTTTGGGGAAAGGGAAATTTGGAAAAAGTTTGGGGAGCAACCTTTCCCTACAGTTTTCTATGTGGGAAAAGCGAGGGAAGAAGTTTCTTGGCAAGTGGTTCAGCTATTTATAAAAAGCCACTATTCTGGTTGAAGTTGTCGGTATAAAAAAATAATTTATAAATTCCAGGATTTTGGTTTTTGGGGTGTTTTCTTCTGGGGCGATAAGTCTTGATTTTCTGTAGTTTATCAAGTGGTTGTGTGAATTACGGTGTTGAACGCAGGCTTTCCCTTTGTTTTCGTCAGACCTCCCTTGGTATTGGTGTTCTAAAATAGGGTTTTTGGAGGCCCCTTTGATGTTTCGCCCACGATAACTTTTTGGGAAAGCCCATTGCAAGGGATTATGTATACCCCTGCAGGGGGATGGAGGCTTGTCCTGCCTACTACTGGTGATGTCCTTTTGGTCGGGGTTTGGGTGGGGTTTGATATTTTTGAAATGTTTGTTTTGGTAAAGATTTTTGGGAAAAACAGGGTTTGGCTTTGGAGTTGGGGGGAAGGATATGTATCTTTTTCTCGGCAGTGTCGTCTCTGGGTGGTTAAAGGATTTTTAAATGCTCGCCTTTCTGCAGTCTCTAAATGAAGTGCGGGGATGTGGATTTTTAAAAAATTTTTTGTTCAATTATAGTGCATTCCCCTCAAGGAACTTTTGCTCCCGATTCTGAGTGCCTAGGAAGAAGCCTAAAATTTTCACCACGTTTGGTTTTGGTGTGTGGGGAGAAAAAGTGGAAAAAGATCGTTTTGGTTGGTGGGTTTTCGATAGATTTTAAAAACGAAGTTTCGTGGTCAGTTTTGCAGGCAGGACTTTAAGGGAAAAGGGAAAAGAGTGTTGTCGACTTTTTTTCTTTAAGTGGAACGGATTGAAGGCCCGCCCGGGTTTGGGGTTTGTCTTGGAGAGCTTGAACGTTGAAGCGTTTAGGAGTTATGAGGGGGAAAAGTTTGTCAACATAAAAGGAAACCAGGTTTTACAGACGAAGGAAAAATGGTGGGAAAAGTTTTGGTTTCTAAAATGTTCCATGTATTTGGTTGGGCCCGGGGCTTGGGACTGAGTGGGGGAAAACCCAAGGGTAGTCCAAAAGTCTGCTGAAAGAGGGATTTTCGAAAAAGAAAAAACGGGGAAATCAACACTAGTTCAACAAGGTCGATGAAGTCGCTGGCGGAATGGGAAAAATCAAGGAACGTCAATTTTCCTGGGGCAAGAGATTGAGGCTTTGTAGTAAGGGACTTTTTGGGGGAAAAGGGAAATACGTTTAAGGCTGGAAAGTTTCATTTTTCCTGATGTTGTGTTTCAATGCGATTGAGAAGATTTACCTGAGTGTTTTAGATGTGCTGGACTGATAGTGCCCAAGAGTTTTGGGGGGTGTTTGGCGAGAAATTTCCAGAAGGGGGTGGGGGAAGGGGATGGGCCCATTCCCCAGGTATGGGCCCAGTGGGATACCCCCGGGGTTGTGAGCTTTTGGCAGGGCCCTACTTTTTGGCAGGGGCTGGGGTTGCTGGGCCACGGGGTTTTAGAAGGTTTTTTTTCCCTTGTTTTTTGAGGGCCCCCCAGAAGAAGACACGACCATCAAGGGGGCCCCAACCCCTGATAAAGGGGGTGGGGTTGTTATCAAAGAACACGGGCCCCTTTCAGGAACAAAAAGCTCAATCTACTTAAGACCCAGATACCTACAAACCTCTCACAACTAACCAAGTGGACAACCTTTTCTTTAAAAATTTTTTTTCAAAGGAAATCGCCGCATTTAAGGGGCTCAGAAAAAAGGGGAAAGAAACTTCTACCAAACCCTGCCCAGCAAACCCCCGGGCCCCGCCAAATGAAAAGGCCCCGCCAAAAAATCACAAGCCTGGTATCCCACTGAGGCCCCTATCCCCGGGAATAGGCAGTGCTTTCCCCCCCAGCTCTCCCGGAATTCTCGCCAAACAACCCCCTCTAAACTCTTGGGGGCCCCCCATCAGTCCCCGCACATTCAAACACTCAGGTGATCTTTTCAATGCCCTTCGCAAATCAACATCAGGGGGGAAAAAGAAAATTTTTCCCCCTTGGAAAGTTGGGCTTTCCCCAAATTTACCAAAGTACCTACTTTCACAAGCCATCAATCTCTTGCGCGGAAAATTGGGGCCCAATTTACTTGATCTTCCCCTTCCAGCCGCCCACTTCATCCACCCCTTTTGAAATAGTGTTTTACTTTCGTGTTTTTTCTTTCGAAAATCACCCCTTTTTAGCAGACTTTTGGACTACCCCTGGGTTCCCACTCAGTGCAGGGCCCTGGCGAACTATACATGGAACATCTAGAAGCCGAACGTTTCTCCACCATTATTCCTTCGTCTGTCACCTGGCTCCGTTATGTTGACGACATTCTCCTCATAACTCCTAAACGCTTCAACGTTCAAGCTCTCCAAGACAAGCTCAACCAGGTCGAGCTTCAATCCAGTTCACACTTAAAGAAGAAGTCGACAACACTCTTCCTTTCCTTGATGTCCTGCTCTGCAAAGCTGACCACGAACTTCGTTTTAAAGTCTATCGAAAACCCACCAACCAAAACGATCTTCTCCACTTCTACTCCCACCACGACACCAAAACCAAACGTGGTGTAATTATAGGCTTCTTCCTACGTGCACTCAGAATCTGCAGCAACGAGTTCCTTGAGGAAGAATGCACTATAATTGAACAAATATTTTCTAAACTCCACTATCCTCGTCACTTCATCAGAGACTGCAGACGGCGAGCATTAACATCTTCAACACACACCAGAGAGACACTGCCGAGAAGAGATACATAGTCCTTCCCACCAACTCCATTGCCAAACATGTTTCCAACATCTTTACCAAAACATCATTTCAAGTATCTACCTCCACAACCACGACCATCAAGGACATCACCAGTAGTAGGCAGGACAAGCCTCCATCCTCTGCAGGGGTATACATAATCCCTTGCAATGACTGCAACAAGTTATACGTGGGCGAAACATCAAGGGACCTCCATAACACGTATTTCAGAACACCAATACGCAAGCAGGTCTGACGACACAAGGAATGCCTGCGTACAACACCGTAATTCACACAACCACTTGATAAACTACAGAAAACTCAAGACTTATCGCCACAGAAGACAACACTCAATACCGAAGAATCCTGGAATCATCACTTATTTCTATATCCGACAACTTCAACCAGAATAGTGGCTTCTATAACATAGCTGAACCACTTGCCAAGAAACTTCTTCATCGCTATCCCACATAAGAACACTGTAGAAGGTCTGCTCACAAACTTATCCAATCTCCTTTCCAAGCTACCCAAGTTTTTAGACTCTACAACCCCACTCGGTACATCATCAGATGCAGCATTCTTCACCTGACCTCAGCCGGACTATAAATACTCGCGTTCCTTCCACCCCAGGTAGTTCTGTTTGTGACTTGAAAAAGCCCACTGTGTGGGCGAAACGTAGTCAATAAAGGATCACATTATACTGCATTTGTGTTTATATTGCCAGGCCCTCTCTTGTTCATAATTTACATTAATGACCTTGATGAAGGGATTACGAGTGACATGAGTAAGTTTGCTGATGATACAAAGATAGGCCGTATAATTCACTCTGAGAAGGATAGCAATGAAATCCAGGAGGATTTGGACAAATTAATGTCTTGGTCTGAAAAATGGCAGATGAAGTTCAATGTCGATAAGTGTAAGGTACTAGCCCTTGGTAATGAAAATAACCCTCGAAGCTATAATCTAGGTGAAGTAGAGCTTGATCATACAGAATGTGAAAAGGACTTGGGGGTCATGGTGAGCAGAAATCTAAAGCCAAGACGGCCTTGTTGCGCACACTAAGGCACTGGTAACAGATTACTTGGATTTATCTCAAAAAGTATAAGTAACAGAAGTCCAAAAGTTATTTTACAGCTCTATACATCATTGAGGCCTCATTTAGATTATGCTGCTCAGTTTTGGTCCCCTTACTACAGTTTGTACAAGAATGGTATACAATACCGGCAAGATGAAATTGAGACACATGTGCAACATCTGGGTATCTTTATTGCAGACGTTTCGCCATCCAGTGGCTTTATCAATACAAATTCCAGGACATAACTAGAAGACAGGAGAACTCTGTACAGAAGATGAGGTAATCAGTCCCTCAACCTAGCAGTAGATGCGAAGAGCACCGTAGTCGTGTAGATTCTGAAGCAGAAGCAAGGCGCCTGACGCTTATATAGTAACGTCAAGTGGAAAAGGGACGGGTAGCAGACGAGGGCATAGTCACTGGTAGGTGGGATTCCCCAGTGGAATAGGTCCTACCCAAAGAGATGGGTTAGTTGTTGTAGTAGTTGTCGTAGTCGTGAAGGTTATGTACATGTCCTCAGAATCAAGATTCCATGATGTTGCAGTGTCTGACAAGTTGTACAAGAATGGTATACAAAACCGAGAAGATGAAATTGAGACACATGTGCAACATCTGGGTATCTTTATTGTAGACGTTTCCATCCAGTGGCTTTATCAACACAAATTCCAGGACATAACTAGAAGACAGGAGAACTATGTACAAAAGATGAGGTAATCAGGCCCTCAACCTAGCAGTAGGTGCGAAGAGCACCGTAGTCGTGGAGATTCTCCACTCTCTGGAGAGGCGTAGAATGAGGGGAGATATCATTGAAGTGTATAAGTGGATGACGGGCATAAACAAGGGAGATATTAATAAAATACTGAGGGTGTCGAACCAGGTAAGAACCAGAAATAATGGATTTAAGTTGGATAAATTTAGATTTAGAAAGGACATAGGTAAGTACTGGTTTTCTAGCAGAGTTGTAGATGCGTGGAACAGTCTTCCCAGTGGGGTGATAGAGGCTAGGACCTTGGGTAGCTTTAAGAAGAGACTGGACAAATATATGAGTGGGAGGGGCTGGGTTTAGAACATAAGAACATAAGAAAGGAGGAACACTGCAGCAGGCCTGTTGGCCCATACTAGGCAGGTCCTTTACAATCCATCCGTCAATAAAGGATCACATTATACTGCATGTGTGTTTATATTTCCATTGTGTCGGTATTTTATACCATTTATTTCCACCTCTCCTGCTTATATCTTCACACATCTGTGATATACATTTGAGGTCTCTATTTCAGTAACTAATACTTCTCATGTTGTTGCAACTAAATAATGTTGTTCTCTTGTTTAATTAAATGTAAACATTAAAAGGCAATCATACCTTGTGACACTATTGACTGATTTCAATGATAAAACGAACTTAATAATACTTTCCTAATAATTTAAAAATTAAACTTTAAATTTGCGCGAGCCTCTTTGTGTATACTCACCTATTTGTACTCACGTGTTTGTTATTTCGGGGATCGAATCGTAGCTCCTGGCCCCGCCTCTTCACTGGCCGCCACTATGTCCACTCTCCCTGCTACATGAGTTTTATCGTACCTCTTCTTAAAGTTTTGTACAGATCCTGCCTCTATTATTTCACTTTCCAGATTGTTCCACTTCCTGACAACTCTACGAGTGAAGTTTTCAACTTTCTGCGTGTGTGTTATTATTATTGTGTCAGGATTACGTTTGCTTCGAGAAGTCAAGCAACTGTTGAATCCTATCATGTACTTAGTGGTGACTTGAGGGTAATAATATCGGTATCAATGACTTTGATCTTTGTTCGTTTATTCATCCGTAATGTGCAGTTGTCAATCGTGGCTGACGTAACTGATGTGTACATTTGTCATTCTCAGATGTTTCCCTTTTGCTGAAAATGGAATGTAATACTACGTGTTGGATTCCTTAAATTGTTGATTGAAACGTTTCGCCTACACAGCAGGCTTCTTTAGTCATTTTGAATAAATGGTTAAGAAAACCGAGATGTTGATAAATGAGACACTTGTGCACAATTTGGCTATCTTTATTTTGAAAACGTTTCGCCAGCCAGTGGCTTCTTTAGTCCATTACACAGAAAGATCGAACATGAGGAGTTTGAGGTGGTCAGTCCTCTGCCTGGAGAAGTGTTCAGCTCCATAGTCTGGTACAATGTGAAGCTGAACACTTCTCCAGTTTGCGGGGCTGAACACATCAAAAACTTTTTTTTTTAAGGTTGATGGACTGGATTCTATCATTGTTTCCACGCTTGCTGCCTCTGTGTTTGACTGAAGAAGATTTCTGTGTAGGCGAAACGTTTCAGTCAACAATAAAGAAAATCGACTGTTGCACACGTGTCCTTTTAACGTGTCTTGCAGTAAATGGCACTGTGACATAGTCAGGAGTGCTCGTTGCTCCAGTCCACCCAGTTTTGCTGTCCGCATATTAACCTTGGCCCGTGACATGAATTTGGCCTGTTATTGTCCCTAAGAGGCAGAAAGACACATGTACACAAACACATTCACAAAACAGACACACCAAGACAGACACACTAACAGTGACATACTCAGAGCTACGAAATATGTTTGCGTTTCTCATCATATTAGTCCAGTCAGCATAAACATTACATGCAGTATTTAATTATTATTTCCAATCCATTAAACATCGAAGAACGCTGCCACAGTATCGCTCAGTTAAAGCATAATCTGCTAACGCTGAAGAAATGATTGTTATTTCCCTACAGTGTCTTGTATCTCAATAACACCTCTGCTCTTAAATGCCATCACATCTAGTCTAGACTTGTGCAAGAAAGGTATAAAATACCGACAATATGAAAGTTAAGACACATGTGCAACATCTGGATATCTTTATTGTAGTAGACGTTTCGCTATCCAGTGGCTTTATCAATACAGATTCTAGGACATAATAGGAAGACAGTAGAACTATATACAAAAGATGAGGTAATCAGTCCCGCCAGTCTTCTTGTCTTTGCTCCAGATTCTCCTCCACCACGATGCTGTGAACACTAACTCCAAGGCCGAGGGACTGATTACCTCATCTTTTGTATATAGTTCTACTGTCTTCCTATTATGTCCTAGAATCTGTATTGATAAAGCCACTGGATGGCGAAACGTCTACTACAATAAAGATATCCAGATGTTGCACATGTGTCTTAACTTTCATAGTCTAGACTTCTTGCTGCAGATAGAAGACAACATCTGTGTTATCCGGAATAACAGTGATTTTTTCTTGTCATGATTCCCTCATCACGATGCTGTAACTAATCCTTTGCGAATATTACTATCATTTTGTACTATGTTCTACTGTCTTCTTATGTCCTAAATTGTATTGATAAAGCCATGGATGGCGAACGTTTTTACTACATAAGTATCATGTTCAAATGTGTCTTAACTTCAATGTTAGATTCTTGCTGCAGATATCAGACATCTGTGTTATACGGAATCATCTGATTTGTTTTCTGATCATTATTTCCACATCAATTACTGTATCAAATTTTTCGATAATTTATGATTTATTACTTTTCCTACTATTTGTAATGTAATTTTGTTTTTCATGTAACTTTCCAAAATGTCCGTATTGATTGTAATGAGATCTTTCAAGAATTCTGAATAGTGAATATTACGTCTCTATGTAGTTTTCTATTTATATTTTATAGAACGTTATCTCAGAATAGGTATTCAGATATTTTATATTTTACACGAGAGAATTTTGCTTAGCAGCGACAACCATAAGAATAAATAGTGGAGATAGAGAATGCTGATATATATACTAGTCTTGCCATGTAGTAACCAGGAGAGACGTTTGACTAGTAGTGAGCGCAGCGCTCGGTGTCCTGAGGAACACCAGTTCCAGCTCATGTTATTATTCCCTCCTTTTTTTTTAAAGCTTCATTAAGCATTAATACATTTAGCATTTTCTGTATGCTATTAAACACCTTTTTATCCTATTTCATTACCTGGAAAATGTCATGGGCAGCTACACGTTACAATAGTTAGATCTTTCCCTGTTCATTGTTCACCACAGCAGAAAATTTAAAGTTAATGGAATAAGGGTTTATCTTATAAAAGTCCCAAATATAACCATGTACTTCATATTGTGTCTTATTTTCCATACAGTTATGTAAAATTTGTAAGAGTTGAAAAAAAAGTTTGCTGTTTGGATTCCTACTGGAACTATCCCAGTCCAACCAATTTTTTTCTAGATTTTCTTAAGTTAATGAAGTCTTTACTAAGACTGAAGACTTTACATGCATCAAAATGCAAAACTCGCCTCAAAAAAAAAAAAAAAAAAAAAAAAAAAGGGCAAGACTTAGAATAGAATACTCATTTAAAATAATTAATTATGAACTGTTTCTTTTCTTTCAGAATGATTTAGAAGTTTGCCGTCTATATATTCTTTAGTAACTATTTCCTTCAAAGACATTTTGAAACTTCATCAGCACCTAATTACATTTATATTTATAATACAATATAGCCTGACGATTTATTGATTATTACTTTATACAGCTGCAAGACAATAATTAGTAAATACGACATATAAAATACTAACATATTTACAATTTAGTAATAATATAACAAGGAGTGGTATATATGTCGTACCGAATAGGTAAAACTTGCCATTTTGGCTTAATTAGCAGCGTTCTTCTTTCCGAAGAAAATTTGTGTATACAATAATTTTGCAAAAATCATTCTGAACCTAACGAAAAAAAATATATTTCATTATGTTTATTATTAAATTTTTGTAAACTTATCTAAAATACATTTAGTTGGAATAGGTTAAATTAAATTGCGCTTGTTATAATAAGGTTAGGTAAGTTTCCTTAGGTTCTTTTAGTACAAAATTAATAATTTTTACATTAACATTAATGAAAAAAATACTTTTAAACGTATAAGAGAAAATTTTTGAAAGGACTTAATTTTAAACGATTTCTTGCTAATTAACCAGTTTTACCTATTCGGTATATATAAGTGTATATGTAGAAGTGTTATAAGAAGAGTTATAAGAAGTTGTTATTGCATTTATGGATTTAAAAAAGGCATATGATAGAGTGGATAGGGGAGCAATGTGGCAGATTTTGCAAGTATATGGAATAGGTGGTAAGTTACTAAATGCTGTAAAGAGCTTTTATGAGGACAGTGAGGCTCAGGTTAGGGTGTGTAGAAGAGAGGGAGACTACTTCCCAGTAAAAGTAGGTCTTAGACAGGGATGTGTAATGTCACCATGGTTGTTTAATATATTTATAGATGGGGTTGTAAAAGAAGTAAATGTTAGGGTGTTCGGGAGAGGGGTGGGATTAAATTTTGGGGAATCAAATACAAAATGGGAATTGACAGAGTTACTTTTTGCTGATGATACTGTGCTTATGGGAGAGTCTTAAGAAAAATTGCAAAGGTTAGTGGACGAGTTTGGGAGTGTGTGTAAAGGTAGAAAGTTGAAAGTGAACATAGAAAAGAGTAAGGTGATGAGGGTATCAAATGATTTAGATAAAGAAAAATTGGATATCATATTGGGGAGGAGGAGTATGGAAGAAGTGAATGTTTTCAGATATTTGGGAGTTGACGTGTCAGCGGATGGATTTATGAAGGATGAGGTTAATCATAGAATTGATGAAGAAAAAAAGGTGAGTGGTGGGTTGAGGTATATGTGGAGACAAAAAACGTTATCTATGGAGGCAAAGAAGGGAATGTATGAAAGTATAGTGGTACCAACACTGTTATATGGGTGTGAAACTTGGCTGGTAAATGCAGCAGCGAGAAGACGGTTGGAGGCAGTGGAGATGTTCTGTCTAAGGGCAATGTGTGGTGTAAATATTATGCAGAAAATTCGGAGTGTGGAAATTAGAAGGTGTGGAGTTAATAAAAGTATTAGTCAGAGGGCTGAAGAGGGGTTGTTGAGGTGGTTTAGTCATTTAGAGAGAATGGATCAAAGAATGACATGGAGAGCGTATAAATCTATAGGGGAAGAAAGGCGGGGTAGGAGTCGTCCTCGAAAGGGCTGGAGAGAGGGGTAAAGGAGGTTTTGTGGGAGAGGGGCTTGGACTTCCAGCAAGCGTGCGTGAGCGTGTTACATAGGAGTGAATGGAGACGAATGGTTTTTGGGACCTGACGAGCTGTTGGAGTGTGAGCAGGGTAATATTTAGTGAAGGGATTCAGGGAAACCGGTTATTTTTATAAAGCCGGACTTGAATCCTGGAAATGGGAAGTACAATGCCTGCACTCTAAAGGAGGGGTTTTGGGATATTAGCAGTTTGGAGGGATATGTCATGTATCTTTATACGTATATGCTTCTAAACTGTTGTATTCTGGGCACCTCTGCAAAAGCAGTGATTATGTGTGAGTGAGGTGAAAGTGTTGAATAATGATGAAAGTATTTTCTTTTTGGGGATTTTTCTTTCTTATTTTGGTGTCACCCAGCCTCGGTGGGAGACGGCCGACCTTATGTTATATAAAAAATTTATGTGTGCCGAATATGTAAAACTGGTCAATTAACAAGAACTCATTTAAAATTAAGTCCTTTCTGAAATTTTCCCTTATACGTTTAAAGATATATTTTTTAATTAAGTTAATGTAAAAAACTATAATTATTACACCAAAAGACCTTAGAAAACTTACCTAACTTATTATAACAAGTAACATTTATTTTAGCCTAACCACAACTAATAAATATATATTTAAATACGTATTACAATTAATTTATACTAAACAAACAAATCACTATGAAATATATTTTTTTTCGTTAGGTTCAGAGTGATATTATATGAGAAATTATTGCATACAAAATTTAGCTTGTCCTATATGGCAAGATAGTATATTGCTATATTAAGTCAAATTATTTTCCAAGTCGTGCCTATACGGCACGACAAACAAATATATTATATTTAATTTATAATATATAAAATAATATATACTATTCCATATATTAGTCTTATAATAAATAGTTATAGATATAATATATCTATATATATATATATATATTATATATATATATATATATATATATATATATATATATATATATAATATATATATATATATATATATATATATATATTATATATATATATATATATTTAACACAACAGCCGTTTCCCACCGATGTAGGGTGACCCAGAAGACAAGGAAACACTTTCACCAATACTCACACAAAATCAGTCTTTGCAGAGGCGACCTAACATGACAGTTTATATGTCACTCCAACCCTCCTTTAAAGTGCAGGCCTTGTACTTCTCATCTCCAGGACTCAAGTCCGGCTAAGCGGTTTCCTTGAATCCCTTCACAAAATATTACCCTACTCACACTCCAACAGTTCGCCAGGTCCCAAAACCTCTTTTACCCCCTCCATCATTTCCTAGGACGAACCCTACACCTCCTCTCCACTACAGATTTATTACACCCTCCAAGACAACCTATTCTGCTCCATCTCGACATGACCAAACCACCTCAATAACCCCTCTTCAGTCCTCTGAACAATACTTTTAGAAACTCCACACTTCCTAATTTCCACTTCACGAATTCTTATTGTCACATTGCTCTTAAACATCTCCACTGCCTCCAGTCTCCTCCTTGCTGCAGCATTTACAACCCATGCTTCACACCCACATAAGAGTACTGGTACCACTATACTCTCGTACCTTCCAGTCTTTATCTCTATGGATAATGTTTTTTGTCTCCACAGACACCTCAAAGCACTATTTGCTTTTTTTTCGTCATCAATTCTATGATTAACCTCATCCTTCATAAACCCATCTGCTGACAAATCTACTCCCAAATATCTCAACAAATTCACTTCTTCCATATTCCCTCTCTCCAATGTGATATCCAATTTTTCTTTACCTAACTGGTTCGATATCTTCATCATCTTACTCTTATCTATGTTCTTTAACTTTCTTTACAAACCCTCCCAAACCCGTCCACTAACCTTTGCAACTTCTATTTAGAATCTCCCAAAAGAACAGTATCGTCATCAAAAAGCAACTGTGTCATCTCCCATTTTGTATTTGATTCCCCATAATATAATCCCACCCCTCTGCCCAATACCCTAGCATTTACTTATTTTACAACTCCACCTATAAATATGTTAAACAACCATGATATAACACATCCCTGCCTAAGGCCTACTTTTACTGGAAAGTAATTTCCAACTTTCCTATAAACCCTAACCTGAGCCTCAATATTCTCATAAAAATTCTTTACAACATTTACTACCTTACTACTTATTCCATACACTTGCAACATCTGTCACATTGCTTCCCGATCCACCCTATCATATGTCCTTTGTAAATCCAAAATTGCAATAAAAACTTACCTACCTTTATCTAAATATTGTTCATTTACATGCTTCAATGTAAACACTTGGTCTACACATCTCCTACCCAGTCTAGAGCCTCCTTGCTCATCTGCAATCCTGCTCTCTGTCTTGCATCAAATTCTTTTAATAATAACCCTACCATTCGCTTTACCTGGTATGCTCAGTAAGCTTATTCCCCTATAATTTTTATATAAAGGAACTACACACGTTCTCTGCCGGTCTCTAGGTTCCTGTCCTTTTTTCATACATTTATTGAACAAAAGCACCAACCACTGCAAAACTATGTCCCCCCTGCTTTTAACATTTCTGTCATGATCCCATCAGTTCCAGCTGCTTTACCCCCTTTCATTCTCCGTAATGCCTCACACACCTCCCCCACACTCACATCTGGCTCTTCTGTAAAGACTTACAATCTAAAACAAACATGCGACATACAAAAATGCGTTTTCGTTTACTTTTTTTTCACAAATGTTTATTACTCGAGAACGACTTATTCGGTTTGCCTCAAATCTTCAACGTTTACGTTATGTATCTTGTGCAGGATTCAGGAATCTATTTTCATGCTCAGGCGCCGTATACACAATGCTACTTAAGTCATTCCTATATTTTGTTTCCACGTGATAGGTTGAACCAGGCTCTTTAATCGGCTTCAAAATTCCAATACTCGTGCAGTTTACTTATAGAAGATTCTTGATGGAGTGTGGACTCTTGATCCAAGAAAATATACTTTTCCTCTCTTTGCGTGGATCGAATTTGGAGTGCGGTGGTGCCATTTTACCAGTTTTAATGTAGAAATCGTATTGATCATTTTATTGTACATTATTACATTACTTGTCCTTCTTGATTGTGACGGACTCTTGATCAAAGGAACAAGGCAATATTGCCCTTGCTTAGGTCGAAATTGTCGCAGTATAATAGCTTAATAGTGACGATGGTTCTGGACTAAGACCTTGCAATATTTACTGGATTTTACATCAAACTTATTACTGCACCTGTGTCACACTGGATTCAGTACTCTCCATTATATACCTTTTCACAGACTGCACTCTGTGCTACAGTAGTCAGCACTGCTGTTGTATAATGTTATTATCATTACTGTAGACATGTGGCGCTGCAGTCAGAGCTGTAGTCGTGTCCTCTGACAAATAAAACTGTTGCTCTAGTATGTCCAAATGAGGTAAGTATGTGTGATACATTACAAGTATGACATATTAAATTCTGTAGCAGTGGTTTATTACAGCCTGCATGTTACCTTTCTTACATTTTGGTACATTAATCAGTTTCGATAACGTCAGTGCTGTGTGTGTGGCTACTCTCGGTATTGCAGGAGTGTTAGATTGCAAGCAATACTGCAGCTGTATTACTTTACTGAGTGTATTCTGTTATTTTGGAATTAACACTCAGATCTCTGAGTGGCCTGGTGGTTAACGCTCTCGCTTCACACGGCGAGGGCCTGGGTTCGATTCCCAGCCAGAGTAGAAACATTGGACGTGTTTCTTTCCACCTGTTGTCTATGTTCCCCATCAGTAAAATGGGTACCTGGGTGTTAGTCGACTGGTGTGGGTCGCAACCTGGGACACTGACCTAAGGAGGCCTGGTCACAGACCGGGCCGCGGGGGCGTTGACCCCCGGAACTCTTTCCAGATAAACTCCAGATATACTGTAAACAATCTATAGATCAGTTATATCTTACGTTATCAATTAAATTTTTGTGTTATATTACTATCGGTACTGGAGCTGTGGCACATTACAGTAAGAGCTTCATCAATTACAATCGTAGTATTGCATCCTAGAGGTCATCAAAGATCTCGTCTTTCTTATTTTGCTTCTAGCCTGTCTATAATTATACACGACGTGCTGACAAATTATGTAACAGACAGTAATTGAAGAGTGCATATAGTAATGATTTATTCAATTCAAAATGCATAGAATTCCTGTCAATAACAACGCGGTGTAAAATGGAAGACAAATAGATCAAAATAAGAAGAGATAACCAAGAAAATAATTATTTTTATATTTAAAATATTCACATTGAGCATAAATAAAACTTTGATTATGAGCTCTTTTACAAAATACATTAAAAAATATATACCTCTAACATTGTTTAAGCTTACTGATAAAAAAAAAGAGGATACGTGGTAGCATGAATTCGAGCTGGGGACCGTCAGCACCCCGTCAGCAGCTTTCACTGTGTCGTCTGTCTCCTCCTGCGTAATTACTCCTCTTTTATAAATAAAACCATTATTGTGTCCCTTCAGATTTCCTTATTATACTGTAATATTTTAGATGAAATATTTTTCCAGTTATGTAATGTTAGATTCTGTCCTATAAGTGTATTAAGAAACATAATTATGCAGCTGTTTCAGTATTCAGTCCGATGAAGGGTTAAGTTACATTCAGATATGCAGTTATACAGCTTTATTACAAAAGTGTATTGCTGAATTCAGTACTAGAGCTGTGTTAACTTACAGATAAAACTGCATCCCTTATTTATCACAAACAGTAATGAGTGTTGAAAAATTACTGTCAGTACTGAAGCAATGTTACATAAGACGAGATGTAGCACAGCTTTATTACAGTTTGCACACTTTGCATAGTTTGCACACTTTGCATAGTTTGCACACTTTGCATAGTTTGCACACTTTGCACAGTTTGCACACTTTGCATAGTTTGCACACTTTGCATAGTTTGCACACTTTGCATAGTTTTGCACACTTTGCATAGTTTGCACACTTTGCATAGTTTGCACACTTTGCATAGTTTGCACACTTTGCATAGTTTGCACACTTTGCATAGTTTGCACACTGATAGTTTGCACACTTTGCACACTTTGCACACTTTGCATAGTTTGCACACTTTGCATAGTTTGCACACTTTGCATAGTTTGCACACTTTGCATAGTTTGCACACTTTGCATAGTTTGCACACTTTGCATAGTTTGCACACTTTGCATAGTTTGCACACTTTGCATAGTTTGCACACTTTGCATAGTTTGCACACTTGCACACTTTGCATAGTTTGCACACTTTGCATAGTTTGCACACTTTGCATAGTTTGCACACTTTGCATAGTTTGCACACTTTGCATAGTTTGCACACTTTGCATAGTTTGCACACTTTGCACACTTTGCATAGTTTGCACACTTTGCATAGTTTGCACACTTTGCATAGTTTGCACACTTTGCATAGTTTGCACACTTTGCATAGTTTGCACACTTTGCATAGTTTGCACACTTTGCACACTTTGCACACTTTGCATAATTTGCACACTTTTGCATAGTTTTGCACACTTTGCATAGTTTGCACACTTGCATAGTTTGCACACTTTGCATAGTTTGCACACTTTGCATAGTTTGCACACTTTGCATAGTTTGCACACTTTGCATAGTTTGCACACTTTGCATAGTTTGCACACTTTGCACACTTTGCATAGTTTGCACACTTTGCATAGTTTGCACACTTTGCATAGTTTGCACACTTTGCATAGTTTTGCGCACACTTTTGCATAGTTTGCACCACTTTGCCATTGCATAGTTGCACACTTTGCATAGTTTGCACACTTTGCATAGTTTGCACACTTTGCACACTTTGCATAGTTTGCACACTTTGCATAGTTTGCACACTTTGCATAGTTTGCACACATTGCATAGTTTGCACACTTTGCATAGTTTGCACACTTTGCACACTTTGCATAGTTTGCACACTTTGCATAGTTTGTACACTTTGCATAGTTTGCACACTTTGCATAGTTTGCACACTTTGCATAGTTTGCACACTTTGCTAGTTTGCACACTACTTGCATAGTTTGCACACTTTGTGCACACTTTGCATAGTTTGCACACTTTGCATAGTTTGCACACTTTGCATAGTTTGCACACTTTGCACACTTTGCAAGTTTGCACACTTTGCATAGTTTGCACACTTTGCATAGTTTTTGCACACTTTGCACACTTTGCATAGTTTGCACACTTTGCATAGTTTGCACACTTTGCATAGTTTGCACACTTTGCATAGTTTGCACATTTTTTGCATAGTTTGCACACTTTGCATAGTTGTTTGCACACTTTGCACACTTTGCATAGTTTGGCACACTTTGCATAGTTTGCACACTTTGCACACTTTGCATAGTTTGCACACTTTGCATAGTTTGCAATTTTGCATAGTTTGCACACTTTGCATAGTTTGCATCACTTTGCATAGTTTGCACACTTTGCACACTTTTGCATAGTTTGCACACTTTGCATAGTTTGCACACTTTGCATAGTTTGCACACTTTGCACACTTTGCATAGTTTGCACATTTTCATAGTTTGCACACCTTGCACACTTTGCACACTTTGCACTTGTTTGCACAGTTTGCACAGTTTGCATAGTTTGCACTACCTTGCACACTTTGCACACTTTGCATAGTTTGCACAGTTTGCACAGTTTGCATAGTTTGCACACCTTGCACACTTCATTTGCATAGTTTGCACACTTTGCATAGTTTGCACACCTTGCACACTTTGCACACTTTGCATAGTTTGCACAGTTTGCACAGTTTGCATAGTTTGCACACTTTGCACACTTTGCATAGTTTGCACAGTTTTGCACACTTTGCACACTTTGCATAGTTTGCACAGTTTGCACAGTTTGCATAGTTTGCACACTTTGCACACTTTGCATAGTTTGCACAGTTTGCACAGTTTGCATAGTTTGCACACCTTGCAACTTTGCATATTTGCATAGTTTGCACATTTGCATAGTTTGCACACTTTGCACACTTTGCACACTTTGCATATTTGCACACTTTGCATAGTTTGCAACACTTTGCATAGTTTGCACACTTTGCATAGTTTGCACACTTTGCATAGTTTGCACACTTTGCATAGTTTGCACACTTTGCATAGTTTGCACACTTTGCACAGTTTGCACATTTGCATAGTTTGCCACATTTGCACACTTTGCATAGTTTGCACACTTTGCATAGTTTGCACACTTTGCATAGTTTGCACACTTTGCATAGTTTGCACACTTTGCATAGTTTTGCACACTTTGCATAGTTTGCACACTTTGCATAGTTTGCACACTTTGCATAGTTTGCACACTTTGCACACTTTGCATAGTTTGCACACTTGCTAGTTTGCACACTTTGCATAGTTTGCACACATTGCATAGTTTGCACACTTTGCATAGTTTGCATGCATATTTGCACACTTTGCATAGTTTGCACACTTTGCATAGTTTGACACTTTGCATAGTTTGCACACTTTGCATAGTTTGCACACTTTGCATAGTTTGCACACTTTTGCTAGTTTGCACACTTTGCATAGTTTGCACACTTTGCACACTTTGCATAGTTTGCACATTTGCATAGTTTGCACACTTTTGCATAGTTTGCAATTTGCACCTCTTGCACACTTTGCATAGTTTGCACACTTTGCATTAGTTTGCACACTTTGCATTTAGTTTGCACACTTTTGCACACTTTGCATAGTTTGCACACTTTGCATAGTTTGCACACTTTGCATAGTTTGCACATTTGCACAGTTTGCACTTTATTTGCATAGTTTGCACACTTTGCATAGTTTGCACACTTTGCACACTTTGCATAGTTTGCACACTTTGCATAGTTTTGCACACTTTGCATTCATTTGCACATTTGCATAGTTTGCACACATTTGCACACTTTGCACACTTTGCATAGTTTGCACACTTTGCATCAGTTTGCACACTTTGCATAGTTTTGCACACTTTGCACACTTTGCATAGTTTGCACCACTTTGCATAGTTTGCACACTCATAGTTGCACACTTTGCACACTTTGCATAGTTTGCAAGTTGCACTAGTTTGCATAGTTTGCACACCTTGCACACTTTGCACACTTTGCATAGTTTGCACAGTTTGCCACATGTTTGCATAGTTTGCACACTTGCACACTTTGCACACTTTGCACAGTTTGCACAGTTTGCACAGTTTGCATAGTTTGCCACACTTTGCACACTTTGCATAGTTTGCACACTTTGCATAGTTTGCACACCTTGCACACTTGCACAGTTTGCCATTAGTTTCACACTTTGCATAGTTTGCACTTTTAGTTTGCATAGTTTGCACACTTTGCACACTTTGCACAGTTTGCACAGTTTGCATAGTTTGCACACTGTTTGCATACGTTTGCACAGTTGCAACAACCTGCACACTTTGCATAGTTTGCAATTTGCACAGTTTGCATAGTTTGCACCCTCACACTTTGCACACTTTGCATAGTTTGCACACTTTGCATAGTTTGCACACTATTGCATAGTTTGCACATCTTGCATAGTTTGCACACTCACTTTGCACACTTTGCACACTTTGCATAGTTTGCACATTTGCAGTTTGCAATTTGCACACTTTGCAATTGCACTTTGCACACTTTGCATAGTTTGCACAAATTTGCATAGTTTGCACACTTGCACAGCTTTTGCATAGTTTGCACACTTTGCAAGTTTGCACATTGACAGTTTGCACACTTTGCATAGTTTGCACACTTTGCACACTTTGCATAGTTTGCACACTTTGCATAGTTTGCACACTCTTGCACACTTGCACACTTTGCATAGTTTGCACATTTTGCATAGTTTGCACACCTTGCACACTTGCAATTTGCATAGTTGCACATTGCATAGTTTGCACACCTTGCACACTTTGCACTTCAAGTTTGCACACTTTGGCATAGTTTGCACCTTGCACACTTTGCACAGTTTGCACACTTTGCATAGTTTGCACACTTTGCACAGTTTGCATAGTTTGCACAGTTTGCACTTTGCATAGTTTGCACACCTTGCACACTTTCAATTTGCACACTTTGCATAGTTTGCACACTTTGCAAGTTTGCACACCTTGCCACTACGTTTGCCACACTTTCATAGTTTGCACACTTTGCATAGTTTGCACACCTTGCACACTTTGCACATTTGCAATTTGCACAGTTTGCATAGTTTGCACACCTTTGCACACTTTGCATAGTTTGCAGTTTGCACATGTTTGCATAGTTTGCACACTTTGCATAGTTTGCACACCTTGACACTTGCACACTTTGCATAGTTACATTGCACACTTTGCATAGTTTGCACACCTTGCACACTTTGCACACTGCATTGCCATTTGCACAGTTTGCACACTTTGCATAGTTTGCACCACCTTGCACACTTGTATTTGCACATTGCATAGTTTGCACACTTGCACACTTTGCACACTTTGCATAGTTTGCACACCTTGCACACTTTGCACACTTTGCATAGTTGACACTTGTTTGCATAGTTTGCACACGCGTTTGCACACTTTGCACAGTTTGCATAGTTTGCACACTTTGCACACTTTGCATAGTTTCACACTTTGCATAGTTGCCCTTACACTTTGCACACTTTGCATAGTTTTGCACACTTTGCACATTGCATGCTTTGCACACTTTGCACACTTGCACCACTTTGCAAGTTTGCACATTTGCATAGTTTGCACACTTTGCATAGTTTGCCACACCTTGCACACTTTGCTACCACTTTGCATAGTTTGCACACTTTGCACAGTTTGCACACTTTGCACACTTTGCCACACCTTGCACACTTTGCCCACACTTTTTGCACAGTTTGCACTATTTGCACACTTTGCACACTTTGCCACACTTTGCATAGTTTGCACACTTTGCACAGTTTGCATGAGTTTGCACTGTTTGACACTTTGCATAGCTTTGCACACTTTGCATAGTTTGCACACTTTGCACTAAAGTTTGCATAGTTTGCATCACTTTAGATAGTTTGCGTTTCACAGTTTGCACACCTTGCACACTTTGCACACTTTGCATAGTTTGCACATTTGCATAGTTCCACTTGCATAGTTTGCACTTGCCACTTTGCACACTTGCACATTTGCCACTTGCATAGTTTGCACATTTGCATAGTTTGCACACTTTCTTGCACACCTTGCACACTTTGCACACTTTGCATAGTTTGCACACCTTTGCACAACTTTGCACACTTGCATTAGTTTGCACACTTTGCAACTTTACACTTGTACACTTTGCACACTTTGCCACACCTTGTACACTTTGCACACTTTGCATAGTTTGCACACTTTGCACACTTTGCACACTTGCACACTTTTCACACTTTGCATAGTTTGCACACTTTGGCATAGTTTGCACACTTTGCACACTTTGCACACTGTTGCCTTGCATAGTCACTTTGCCACTTTGCACACTTGCACACTTTGCACACTTTGCACAGTTTGCACACCTTGTACACTTTGCACACTTTGCATTGCACACTTGACAGTTTGCACACTTTGCACACTTTGCACACCTTGTACACTTTGCACACTTTGCACACTTGACACTTGTCACACTTTGCACACTTTGCACATTGCATAGTTTGACACTTTGACATTTGCACATGTATGCACACTTTGCACACCTTGATAATTTGCACACTTTGCAATCAGTTTGCACACTTTGCACACTTTGGGACCCTTGCACACTTTACTTGCTAGTTTGCACACTTCCCTTTGCACAACTTGAATAGGCACACTTTGCAATTTGCACACTTATTTTGCACACTTTGCACACCTTGTACACTTTGCACACTTTGCACAGTTTGCATACTAGCTATTTTACGTTGGTCAGTTAAGCAGCTTATTGTGTTGGAGTACAGCAGCTACACTCCTCTGGAGTTATTATCATGTTTATATTATTCAGTAGTCATTATTGCATCTGTGTTATATTATAGTTAGGTCTGTACTGTAGCAGTGTTACGTTACTGTTCACACTGTAACAGACTTACTTTAAATTAATTTGTTTTAATATACTACAGTAAGTACTGAGTTATATATATTGCCATAGTTATATGTTGCCATATTTATATATTATCATAGTTATATATATTATAGTCTCTTTCTGTCTCATAAACTCGCTGGATAACAGGTATATCTTGCTACTTCTACTTACACTTAGGTCACACAGGCATGCACATGCAATATATATATATATTATATATATATATATATATATATATATATTATATATATATATATATATATATATATATATATATATATATATATATATATATATATATATATATATACATACACACATCTAGGGTTTTTCGTCTTTTTCTTAATAGCTCTTGTTCTTTTTTTTTCTATTGTCTTTGGGAAAGTGGAAAAGAATCTTTCCACGGTCAGCCATGCGTGTCGTATGAGGCGACTAAAATGCCGGGAGCAAAGGGCTAGTGACCCTTTCTCCTGTACACACTAAAAATGAGAAGAAAAACCTTATAAAACTGGGATGCTTAAATGTGCGTGGATGTAGTGCGGATGATAACAAAGAAATGATTGCTGATGTTATGAATGAAAAGAAGTTGGATGTCCTGGCCCTAAGCGAAACAAAGCTGAATGGGGTAGGCGAGTTTCAGTGGGGAGAAATAAATGGGATTAAGTCAGGAGTATCTGAGAGAGTTGGAGCTAAGGAAGGAGTAGCAATAATGCTAAAGGACCAGTTATGGAAGAAGAGGTAATGTAAATATGTAAATCCAAGGATTATGTGGATTAAAATATGGGTCGGATGTGAAAAGTGGGTCATAATAAGCGTGTATGCACTGGAGAAGAGAGGAGTGTAGAGGAGAGAGAGATTTTGGGAGATGTTAAGTGAATGTATAGGAACCTTTGAACCAAGTGTGAGAGTAATTGTGGTAGGGGACCTAAATGCTAAAGTTGGAGAAACATTTAGAGAGGGTGTGGTAGGTAAGTTTGGGGTGCCAGGTGTAAATGATAATGGGAGCCCTTTGATTGAACTTTGCATAGAAAGGGTTTGGTTATAGGTAATACATATTTAAAAAAAAAGAAGATAAATAAGTATACAAGATATGATGTAGGGCGAAATGACAGTAGTTTGTTGGATTATGTATTGGTGGATAAAAGACTGTTGAGTAGACTTCAGGATGTACATGTTTATAGAGGGGCCACAGATACATTATATCAGATCACTTCTAGTTGTAGCTACAGTGAGGGTAAAAGGTAGATGGGATACAAGGAAAATAGAAGCATCAAGTAAGAGAGAGGTGAAGGTTATGGTGATGGTCCACACAGTTGGTGAAGATGGTGATGGTCCACACAGTTGGTGAAGATGGTGATGGTCCACACAGATGGTGAAGATGGTGATGGTCCACACAGATGGTGAAGATGGTGATGGTCCACACAGTTGGTGAAGATGGTGATGGTCCACACAGTTGGTGAAGATGGTGATGGTCCACACAGTTGGTGAGGATGGTGATGGTCCACACAGTTGGTGAAGATGGTGATGGTCCACACAGTTGGTTAAGAGGGTGATGGTCCACACAGATGGTGATGATGGTGATTGGTCCACACAGTTGGTGAAGATGGTGATGGTCCACACAGATGGTGAAGAAGGTGATGGTCCACACAGTTGGTGAAGAGGGTGATGGTCCACACAGTTGGTGAAGAGGGTGATGGTCCACACAGTTGGTGAAGAGGGTGATGGTCCACACAGACAGTGAAGATGGTGATGGTCCACACAGTTGGTGAAGAGGGTGATGGTCCACACAGTTGGTGAAGAGGGTGATGGTCCACACAGTTGGTGAAGAGGGTGATGGTCCGCACAGACAGTGAAGATGGTGATGGTCCACAGAGATGATGATAGTTCACATGAGGAAACGTTTCGCCACACAGTGGCTTCATCAGTCCATACATTTATCATCTTGTCGGTTCTCTGAACCATTCATCTACATTCCTGTCTGACACAGCAACATCATGGGATCTTAATACAGGGAATTCTTCACTTGCCTAACCCTTGGGCATGACCTACTTCCACATTGGACAAATGTGATACCACCTACGACTGCTGCACCTCTCCTGCCCACACTATATAAACTACTTCTCTGTACATATGCTGTATTCTTTTCAAGACTGATGGACTGAGCACATCGACTCAAGGCTGAGGGACTAATTACCTCAAACTCCTCCTGTTCTTCACCATTCTCCTTTGTATGGACTGATGAAGCCACTGTTTGGCGAAACGTTTCCTCATTAAAGATAACCAAGTGTTGCACATGTGTCTAATTTATCAGGAAAGTAAGTAAACGAAATGAAATACGTAACAACAAAATGCAAGGAGGCAGAGGAAAGGTTTGATTCCAAGGGCAACAGAAATAATGGGAGGACCAGAACGAGCCCCTGGTTTACCCGAAGGTGTTGGGAGGCAAAAACTAAGTGCACTAGAGAATGGAAACAGTAAAGAAGGCAAAGAACCCAGGAAAATAAAGAGATTAGTCGAAGAGCCAGAAACGAGTATGCACAGATAAGGAGGGAGGCGCAGTGCCAGTACGAAAATAACACAGCATCGAAAGTCAAGCCTGACCCGAAATTGCTGTATAGCCACATCAGGAAGAAGACAACAGTCAAGGACCAGGTAATCAGACTCGGAAAAAATGGTGGGGAGCTCACAAGAAACGACCAAGAAGTATCTGTGGAGCTCAACACGAAATTTAACGAAGTATTTACAGTGGAAACAGAAAGGACTCTGGGAAGACAGAACAGAGGGGTACACCAACAAGGGATATACCAACAATTTTGGATGAAATACACACAACCGAGGCGGTGAAGAAGCTTCTAAGTGATTTTGATACTTCAAAGGCGGTGGAACCGGCCAACATCTCTCCGTGGGTCCTTAGAAAGGGAACAGAAACGCTGTGTGTGCCACTAACCACAATTTTCAACACATCCCTTGAAACTGGGCTACTACCTGAGGTATGGAAGACGGCAAATGTAGTCCACATTTTTAAGAAAGAAGACAGAAACGAGGCACTAAACTATAGACCAGTGTCACTGACGTGTATAATACGCAAAGTCATGGAGAAGATTATCAGGAGGAGAGTGGTGGAGCACCTGGAACGGAACAAGATTATAAACAACCAGCACGGATTTATGGAAGGCAAATTATATGTCACAAACCTACTGGAGTTTTGTGACAAGGTAACAGAAGACACGAGAGAGATGGGTGGGTTGACTGCATTTTCTTGGAATGCAAGGAGGCCTTCCAGGTCTCAGACCGGGCCGCGGGGGCGTTGACCCCCGGAACTCTCTCCAGGTAAACTCTCTCTCTCCAGAAGCTAGAGGATCAGGCACATATAACAAGAAGGGCACTGCAATGGATCAGAGAGGCAACAGCTAGTTATGGTGCGTGATGAGGTATTACAATGGGAGCCTGTGACGAGCGGGGTCCCACAGGAGTCAGTCCTAGGACCAGTGCTAATTTTGGCACATGTAAGTGACATGATGGAAGGGATAGACTCAGAGGTGTCAGTGTTCGTACATGATGTGAAGTTAATGAGGAAAATTAAATCAGATGAGGATCAGGCAGGACTACAAAGAGACTTGGCAGGTTGCACGCGTGGTCCAGCAACTGGCTCCTCGAATTTAACCTCGCCAATTGCAAAGTCATGAAGTTCGGGGAAGGGCAAAGAAGACCGCAGACAGAGTATAGGCTAGGCGGCCAAAGACTGCAAACCTCACTCAAGGAGAAAGATCTTGGGGTGAGTATAACATCGAGCACGTCTCCGGAAGCACACATCAACCAGATAACTTCTGCGGCATATGGGCGCCTGGCAAGCCAGAGAATAGCGTTCCGATACCTCAGTAAGGAATCGTTCGAGACTGTACACTGTGTACGTCAGGTCTATACTGGCAAGTGATGTAGTGGAAGCAGGAACCATACATAGTTTTATGACGAGGTATGATAAAGCTCATGGAGCAGGGAGAGAGAGGACCTAGTAGCGACCAGTGAAGAGTCAGGGCCAGGAGCTGAGTCTCGACCGTTGTAACCACAATTACGTGAATACACATACACACGCACACACACTACTACACCACCACATATTTAAACACTAAGTAGCTCAGGTCTGTCTATGTTATCTTGCACGTCGCGTTTGTATTCACTGTAATAATAATAATTATTATTATTATTATTATTATTATTATTATTATTATTATTATTATTATTATGATGATGATGAAGAGGAACAGCATCGATATTCTTGTGTTCATCCCAAACAAGGATAGTAATTAACGCTAAAAAATTGTAAATTAGAGTTTAAAAGAACAAACATTAGAAGTACGTTGTTCCACTACTTGTGAAGGAGCTTTGATTTACTGAGAGAATTAGTTGTTGTAGGGTGAACTACAGGTGAATTGTGAGGTGAACTACAGGTGAAGATGTGAGGTGAACTACAGGTGAAGATGTGTGGTGAACTACCAGTGGTGATGTGAGGTGAACTACAGGTGATGGGTGAACTACAGGTGGAGATGTGAGGTGAACTACAGGTGGAGATGTGAGGTGAACTACAGGTGATGGGTGAACTACAGGTGGAGATGTGAGGTGAACTACAGGTGGAGATGTGAGGTGAACTACAGGTGATGGGTGAACTACAGGTGGAGATGTGAGGTGAACTACAGGTGGAGATGTGAGGTGAACTACAGGTGATGGGTGAACTACAGGTGGAGATGTGAGGTGAACTACAGGTGATGGGTGAACTACAGGTGGAGATGTGAGGTGAACTTGAAGCTTGATGTGTTCATGTTTTTTAGGTTGTTGATCTCTCTTAGATAACAAGAGAATGCCTCTTCAGCTTAGCTTAGTATTTCTTAGAACCGAGTTTGAGTTAGATTTGTATTTCCTAATTTTCCCATTTTACTGGAGAAACTGGGATATTTGATTCCAAATGATTACTAGTGAATCCCTCTTCTGATTCTCTTCACACCTAAAGTCGGTACCTGACTAGCCGGGCTGTGGCTCGTACGTTGGATTGCGTGCAGCCAGCAGTAACAGCCTGGTTGATCAGGCTCTGATCGACCATGAGGCCTGGTCACAGACCGGGCCGCGGGGGCGTTGACCCCCGGAACTCTCTCCAGGTATACTCCAGGTATCTACAGCTCTAATATATAATTGCATTACAAACTTATTGTCGCAATCCGAACTCTTAATTCTGAATATCGAGGCAGAAGCTGCTACAAGGAAATCTTTCTCAGATCCCACAGTGACAATAACACATCTAGCTCATTGTGATTTTGTTTTCCGTCATCAATAGTGATCGAAGAATGTACATTAAACAAATATGATGGGCCTTCAGCCTTCAGCATGCTTAGACATATCCAGGTGAGCAATGAGCTGTAAAATAATGAAAATATCTTGTTCTAATCTTGGTTTACATAACACTGTAACGTCCCATCCTTTCTCAGCTCTGTCTGTTATATTTAATATACTTTTCCTCTGTTAATTTCCTCGAGTTAAAATTTAACAAGTCCATAAGTTCACGTCTGCATGTTTTACTGGCTAACCTATAATTACATGAAACACACTCATAGTGACCGATTTACCATTGTAATTCCACACGTCACCTGGCTGTGAAACACTGATGTCATGATTGCTATTGACCCTTCACATTTCATTTTCGAGGACCTTAAAGACTCAACATTGTGGAACCTTCAACGCTGTTCATGACCGAGCAAAAGACATGTATCTCTCCTTCCTCAAATTTAAGTGTTACTAGAAATCCACTAAGACGGATAGCCTTATCTGTTTTTTCACACCCTTGCCTTAAAACGTAGGACAGAGACTAAAATTTTACTACATAATGACGCTTTGATCAAGAACATCTGAATCGAAGCCACCTTCGTCCGGATCTATAGCACTTTAGAGAATTACCAAGGCACAGTCATGCCGCAAATCTTTCCGCTCAAACTCTTCTGCGTAGAATGCCTACATATGACTTGACCCATACAGCAGTTCAAGTCACATAACCCAGGTCGTCAACTAACTTATCATCTGATTAGATGACTTTGCCACCTTTCGTTTCATATAAGAACATAAGAACATAAGAACATAAGAATGTAGGAACACTGCAGAAGGCCTACTGGCCCATACGAGGCAGGTCCTTATCAAAACGATCTCTACCTAAAGCTACTCAAGAAACAACTCCCGCACCCCCCAACACCAATCAAACCCAGCCCCTCCCACTCATATATTTGTCCAGTCTCTTCTTAAAGCTACCCAAGGTCCTAGCCTCTATCACCCCACTGGGAAGACTGTTCCACGCATCTACAACTCTGTTAGAAAACCAGTACTTATCTATGTCCTTTCTAAATCTAAATTTATCCAACTTAAATCCATTATTCCCGGTTCTTCCTGGGTTTGACACCTCAGTACTTTATTAATGTCTCCCTTGTTTATGCCCGTCATCCACTTATACACTTCAATGATATCTCCCCTCATTCTACGCCTCTCCAGAGAGTGGGAGATTTAAGGCTTTAAGTCTATCTTCATACGGGAGGTTCCTTACACAGTAAATCATTTTAGTCATTCTTCTTGTATGTTCTTAATGAGGGCTATGTCCATCCTGTAGAAGGGGACCAAAACTGAGCAGCATAATCTAAATGAGGCCTCATAGTGATGTATAGAGCTGTAAAATAAAATTTTGGACTTCTGTTACTTTTACTTCTTGAGATAAATCCAAGTAATCTGTTGGCCTTGTTGCGCACACTGAGGCACTGCTGTCTTGGCTTTAGATTTCTGCTTACCCTGACTCCCAAGTCTTTTTCACTTCTGTATGACCAAGCTCTACTTCACCTAGATTATAGCTTCGAGGGTTATTTTCATTACCCAAAGGGGAAGTACCTTACACTTATCCACATTAAACTTCATCTGCCATTTCTCAGACCAAGACATTAATTTGTTCAAATCGTCCTGGAGTTCATGATTTTCCTCCTCAGAGTGAATTATACGGCCTATCTTTGTATCATCAGCAACTTACTCATGTCACTAGTAATCCCTTCATCAAGGTCATTTAAAGTAAATTATGAAAAAAAGAGAGGGCCTAAAACTGATCCTTGTGGAACGCCACTAGTGACTAATCCCCATTCAGATTTCACTCCATTAATGGTAACTCTCTGCTTTCTATTGGTAAGCCATTTCCTCAATCCATGCTAGAACTTTACCTCCTATACCATGAGCTGCCACTTTTCTTAAGAGTCTCTTGTGAGGTACTCTGTCGAAGGCTTTACTAAAATCCAAATAAACAATATCATATTCCTTATCACTGTCAACTGCCTCAAATGTTCTATTGAAGAACGTCAGTAAGTTTGTCAGGCAGGAACGACCTCTCGTGAATCCATGCTGAGATTCATTTATCAAGTTATGCTCTTCAAGGTGACTTCTGATAATGTCACTATAATTGATTCTAATAACTTGCCCACTATAGATGTCAGGCTTATTGGACGGTAATTTGAAGGAGTGGACTTATCCCCTGATTTGAATATAGGAACCACATTAGCCATCTTCCACATCTCTGGCACAACACTGGTAGGATGGACGCATTGAATACATTCGTTAATGGCTGACTAAGCTCCATCTTGCATTCCTTAAGTACCCTTGAAAACAACTCATCGGGTCCCGGGGACTTATTTTGTTTCAGTTTGTCTATCTGTTTAAATAACCATGTCCCTCGTGACAGTAATATTAGTTAACTTAAATTCATCAGGAACTAATAATTGTTAATTACTGGAATCTCATTTACATCTTCCTGTGTAAAAAACTGACAAAAAATAGTCATTAAATAAGGAACATCATTTCCAGTTCATTATCCGTCAGCTGTCCATTCCCAGATTTCAGAGGTCCTACTTTTTTCCTTCACCTTCGTCCTATACACTTGAAAGAACCCCTTTGGATTAGTCTTTGATTCATTAGCAACTCTAATTTCATAGTCACGTTTAGCCTTTCTAATCGCCTTTTTTACTTCTCTTTTAAGCTGAACATATTGGTCAGTAAGGTTAACCTCTCCTCTTCTGATGCGCCTATAAATTCCCCTTTTCTCCCCTAATAGATGCTTTAGCCTCCTGTTTAACCCATTGGGATCGTTATTATTAGACCTAATTTCTCTCTGGGGAATGTATATACTCTGGGCACTGTGTACATTATTAAGAAAACAATCATAAAAGCAGATCCCTTCATATTCATAAGTATGATTATCGTCAATAAAATCATTAGCTAGATAACCCCAATCAAGATTAGACAGATGTTCCCTAAGTCCATTATAATCGGCCAGAACGAAAATCGGGGATTTTTACTGTATTATCATTATTCTTGCATTCCCAATTAATGCTAAAGGTGATGGATTTGTGATCACTTGCGCCAAGCTCTTCAGTGATCTCCAGATTATTCACGAGTGTTTCCTTATTTGACAAGACTAGGTCTAGCAAATTATTACCCCTGGTAGGTTCAGTTACACTCTGTTTCAGAAAACAGTCCTGAACTGTTTCCATGAAGTCACTGGACTCTAGATTACCTGTCAAAGAATTCCAGTCAATTTGGCTAAAGTTAAAGTCCCCTACTATGACTACGTTACTGTGTCCAGAAGCCCTAACAATTTCGTCCCAAAGAAGTCTCCCTCTATCGTGATCCAAGCCTGGAGGTCGGTATATTACACCCAGAATTAGTTTTTCTTGACCCTCCACGAACTCTACCCAAACAGACTCTGTTACTGCTCCATCTATTTTTATACCTTTTTTTATTCAACAAGTGTTTCATTATACCTCTTTTTCCGTTCAGGAAATTCCACTTCTTCATCTGCTAAGGTTAAAGAAAATTGTTGTCCCTATGGTTCTTAAGCAGTCTCATATGTGTTCACTCTATCACGTTCTCTGGAGTATTATGTCACAATTATGTATTTTTGTTATTATTCTATTCTCATATATCAGTAAGTACAGTTATTTCAGTTTATGGTCAAAAATAGTACTTGCTCCAGGTGAGGCTCGAACTCACAACCCCGGGATGGCCCAGACACTGTCGTATAAGTACCGTGCGGTAACCGATTGCGCCACTGGAGCACATCGGTGAGTTGTCTGTAAGACTTAATTGTAGTAACATTTGAGGAGATATATTGGATTATGATTATACAGTCACTGAAATACTTATGTTCTGTGTAGGAGAACATGAATAAGGTGACATTTTATTCACACAAGGAAGGTAACATTTATTTTATTTTTATTATCACACCGGCCGATTCCCACCAAGGCAGGGTGGCCCGAAAAAGAAAAACTTTCACCATCATTCACTCCATCACTGTCTTGCCAGAAGGGTGCTTTACACTACAGTTTTTAAACTGCAACATTAACACCCATCCTTCAGAGTGCAGGCACTGTACTTCCCATCTCCAGGACTCAAGTCCGGCCTGCCGGTTTCCCTGAATCCCTTCATAAATGTTACTTTGCTCACACTCCAACAGCACGTCAAGTATTAAAAAACCATTTGTCTCCATTCACTCCTATCAAACACGCTCACGCATGCCTGCTGGAAGTCCAAGCCCCTCGCACACAAAACCTCCTTTACCCCCTCCCTCCAACCCTTCCTAGGCCGACCCCTACCCCGCCTTCCTTCCACTACAGACTGATACACTCTTGAAGTCCTTCTGTTTCGCTCCATTCTCTCTACATGTCCGAACCACCTCAACAACCCTTCCTCAGCCTCTGGACAACAGTTTTGGTAATCCCGCACCTCCTCCTAACTTCCAAACTACGAATTCTCTGCATTATATTCACACCACACATTGCCCTCAGACATGACATCTCCACTGCCTCCAGCCTTCTCCTCGCTGCAACATTCATCACCCACGCTTCACACCCATATAAGAGCGTTGGTAAAACTATACTCTCATACATTCCCTCTTTGCCTCCAAGGACAAAGTTCTTTGTCTCCACAGACTCCTAAGTGCACCACTCACTCTTTTTCCCTCATCAATTCTATGATTCACCTCATCTTTCATAGACCCATCCGCTGACACGTCCACTCCCAAATATCTGAATACGTTCACCTCCTCCATACTCTCTCCCTCCAATCTGATATTCAATCTTTCATCACCTAATCTTTTTGTTATCCTCATAACCTTACTCTTTCCTGTATTCACCTTTAATTTTTCTTCTTTTGCACACCCTACCAAATTCATCCACCAATCTCTGCAACTTCTCTTCAGAATCTCCCAAGAGCACAGTGTCATCAGCAAAGAGCAGCTGTGACAACTCCCACTTTGTGTGTGATTCTTTATCTTTTAACTCCACGCCTCTTGCCAAGACCCTCGCATTTACTTCTCTTACAACCCCATCTATAAATATATTAAACAACCACGGTGACATCACACATCCTTGTCTAAGGCCTACTTTTTACGGGGAAAAAAATTTTCCCTCTTTCCTACATACTCTAACTTGAGCCTCACTATCCTCGTAAAAACTCTTCACTGCTTTCAGTAACCTACCTCCTACACCATACACTTGCAACATCTGCCACATTGCCCCCCTATCCACCCTGTCATACGCCTTTTCCAAATCCATAAATGCCACAAAGACCTCTTTAGCCTTATCTAAATACTGTTCACTTATATGTTTCACTGTAAACACCTGGTCCACACACCCCCTACCTTTCCTAAAGCCTCCTTGTTCATCTGCTATCCTATTCTCCGTCTTACTCTTAATTCTTTCAATTATAACTCTACCATACACTTTACCAGGTACACTCAACAGACTTATCCCCCTATTAATTTTTGCACTCTCTTTTATCCCCTTTGCCTTATACAAAGGAACTATGCATGCTCTCTGCCAATCCCTAGGTACCTTACCCTCTTCCATACATTTATTAAATAATTGCACCAACCACTCCAAAACTATATCCCCACCTGCTTTTAACATTTCTATCTTTATCCCATCAATCCCGGCTGCCTTACCCCCTTTCATTTTACCTACTGCCTCACGAACTTCCCCCACACTCACAACTGGCTCTTCCTCACTCCTACAAGATGTTATTCCTCCTTGCCCTATACACGAAATCACAGCTTCCCTATCTTCATCAACATTTAACAATTCCTCAAAATATTCCTTCCATCTTCCCAATACCTCTAACTCTCCATTTAATAACTCTCCTCTCCTATTTTTAACTGACAAATCCATTTGTTCTCTAGGCTTTCTTAACTTGTTAATCTCACTCCAAAACTTTTTCTTATTTTCAACAAAATTTGTTGATAACATCTCACCCACTCTCTCATTTGCTCTCTTTTTACATTGCTTCACCACTCTCTTAACTTCTCTCTTTTTCTCCATATACTCTTCCCTCCTTGCATCACTTCTACTTTGTAAAAACTTCTCATATGCTAACTTTTTCTCCCTTACTACTCTCTTTACATCATCATTCCACCAATCGCTCCTCTTCCCTCCTGCACCCACTTTCCTGTAACCACAAACTTCTGCTGAACACTCTAACACTACATTTTTAAAACCTACCCCATACCTCTTCGACCCCATTGCCTATGCTCTCATTAGCCCATCTATCCTCCAATAGCTGTTTATATCTTACCCTAACTGCCTCCTCTTTTAGTTTATAAACCTTTACCTCTCTCTTCCCTGATGCTTCTATTCTCCTTGTATCCCATCTACCTTTTACTCTCAGTGTAGCTACAACTAGAAAGTGATCTGATATATCTGTGGCCCCTCTATAAACATGTACATCCTGAAGTCTACTCAACAGTCTTTTATCTACCAATACATAATCCAACAAAACTACTGTCATTTCGCCCTACATCATATCGTGTATACTTATTTATCCTCTTTTTCTTAAATATGTATTACCTATAACTAAACCCTTTCTATACAAAGTTCAATCAAAGAGCTCCCATTATCATTTACACCTGGCCACCCCAAACTTACCTACCACACCCTCTCTAAAAGTTTCTCCTACTTTAGCATTCAAGTCCCCTACCACAATTACTCTCTCACTTGGTTTCAAAGGCTCCTATACATTCACTTAACATCTCCCAAAATCTCTCTCTCTCCTCTGCATTCCTCTCTTCTCCAGGTGCATACACGCTTATTATGACCCACTTCTCGCATCCAACCTTTACTTTAATCCACATAATTCTTGAATTTACACATTCATATTCTCTTTTCTCCTTCCATAACTGATCATTTAACATTACTGCTACCCCTTCCTTTGCTCTAACTCTCTCAGATACTCCAGATTTAATCCATTTATTTCCCCCCACTGAAACTCTCCTACCCCCTTCAGCTTTGTTTCGCTTAGGCCAGGACATCCAACTTCTTCTCATTCATAACATCAGCAATCATCTGTTTCTTGTCATCCGCACTACATCCACGCACATTTAAGCAACCCAGTTTTATAAAGTTTTTCTTCTTCTCTTTTTTAGTAATTGTATACAGGAGAAGGGGTTACTAGCCCATTGCTCCCGGCATTTTAGTCGCCTCATACGACACGCATGGCTTACGGAGGAAAGATTCTTTTCCACTTCCCCATGGACAATAGAAGAAATAAAAAGAACAAGAGCTATTTAGAAAAAGGAGAAAAACCTAGATGTATGTATATATATATATGCATGTGCGTGTCTATGAAGTGTGACCAAAGTGTAAGTAGGAGTAGCAAGATATCCCTGTTATCTTAGCGTGTTTATGAGACAGAAAAAGAAACCAGCAATCCTACCATCATGCAAAACAGTTACAGGTTTTTGTTTCACAGTCATCTGGCAGGACGGTAGTACTTCCCTGGGTGGTTGCTGTCTACCAACCTACTACTATTGTGACACATCTTGCACAAAGTACGGAAAGTATATAGGAACAAGTACAAAGAACATAAGTAGTGGAACATCAAGGAGTCACCTCACTCCGTTGTCAAAGAACAAGAGGAAGATGGAATTATATTCATACAGAGGTAATGGAACAAACGGTAGGCGACATCTTACTTAAACAGATGTCAACAAACATCAGGAAAGTGAATTCTTACACATATTTAGAGGAGGGTCGGAAAGCTCAAATCTTACTCCGACACATGAAGTGGAACGTCGGAAAGATGGTAGCTTACTCACAGAGATATTAGAAGACACGGAAGGTGCAACCATACTTACACATGATAGAATATAATGAAACATATCATTACTTAGAATATAACTGGAAGTCAATCCTCGTCTCATCCTTAGGAACTAAGCTGGATCTGGATTGTAACAGATGTGTAAGAAGTCATTATTTTGGTAGTAAACTAAACTCCTTATTATGACCATAACTTATAATCCTATTTTAAGGGCTCCCTACGGAGAACAGTGAATAAAGGTTAAAGCAAGGAGAACGGGAATATACGTTTGAACTCACGATCTTTAACAATAAATTAAAGCGCCAAATTTATATTATACATTCAAAATAAAGAATGTTTCGATAATTATAATTATTAAATCTAATAGTGTTGTTAGAATTACCGACAATATGGTAGGCCAAGAAAAAGAAAAAACACGTTCAGTTAATGAGCCATTATATTGTGGCAAGGTATCGCTCTCCAGGAGCTTTGTCAAGACGTTAAATCAATACAGGGGTACGGAGGGTATTAGAATATGCAGTACAGTAGGCTGGCTATCTTGCCCATGTTGACAATGGTATAAAATACCCACAGGCTGATGAACAAGAACCATGTGCAACACTTAGGTATCTGTATTATTGAAACGTTTCCTCTACGCGGTAGGCATCATCAGTTAGATACAAAGGAGAATGTTTTGTAGACAGTCGGAGTAGTGGTGAGGAAAAGATAATGTAATTAGTCCATCAACGATAGTTTGAAGTGGTCAGTCCCTCAGCCTGGAGAAGAGTATAGCTCTATGGTCTGGAATGATATGCAGCCGAAGCATGAGAAAGGAGTATTACTGTCGAAGGCGTTACAAGGTACCGAGCAGTGCCTATGGGTTCTACTAATGGAGCTGCAACGTCTTCGAGATCTTCCACTCCTCAGTTTCGACAATATTAGAGACTAAATTCTCATGCTTCAGCTTCATATCTCTTCAGACCATGGAGCTGAATTCCTCTCCTGGGTGAGAGATTGACAACCTAAAGTTATTTCTCTTAGGTTCATGGAATTATTACATCATCCTTTCCTAGCCACTACTCCTGCTGCCTACAATATATTCTCTGCATTTGACTGAGGAAGCCTACGGGGTAGGCAAACCCTTTTAACATTAAATATACCCAAGTGTTGCACATGTCTTATTCATTAACTGGCCCATGCTGTTTGCCGTAGTAGTAATAGCACTAGTAGAAGTAGCAGCAACAGTGAAGGTAATTCTTGGTTGCTATGTGATGGCGGGGTTTACTGTTTCGAGAAGAACTCTTTCGCTAGTACTTCAGAGATGATGAGGATTCCTTTATTCTGTTTTTAGTGTTTTAAATGGCTATTAAGTATGATTCAAGGCGTTTACATCTGCGGAAACTGGGTTCTTTAATCACATGGAGTTTGTTTTTAAATTTCATAAGATTTTTGGTGGAATTCTTGTATTGTATAAGTGTGTTGTTCAAGTTATCGTTCAACCATGCATTAATGTGTTTATTAAGACATGTTTCCACGTTTCCTGCCGTTTCGCCGACATATATCTTATTACAACCCCCACAGGAGATTGTGGTTCAAGGTTCTACAATTTATTCCTGTTTAGGTCATTTACAGAGGTGCTGGTTGCGATGGCTGCTCTAGTTTTGAAGAGTAAAATACACGTGCAACAGATGGTTCTATCTCTTCAGTCAAATACAATAGCAAGTAGTTTTTGAAGTAGAGAATTCTTCAGCCTAGAAGAGGGTTCAGCTCCATAGTCTGGAACAATGTGAAGCTGAAGCATAAGAATGAAGATTTAAATTCTGCTGAGGGTGAAGCGTGATAGTCTCAATGACGAAGTAGGAAATAGGGACCACTATTAGAAATAAGACGGAAAGAATTTGTGGAGCATTGCAGTAGATCTACAGGTCCCTGTAGATTCCAACCCATTTATATACAATTAGCTAAGATGGCGTTGATTGGAGAACCCATTCCAATTACGTATGTTTTCAGATGCAGCGAAATCTCTGGGAAATAGAAGAAGATGAAGGCCAAGACTGACTTTACATCAGAGAAGGTCAATGGCTTGTGATATCCAAACTACTTATTTTCTTGTTTCGAATAGAGAGGTCTCTGATACGGTTAAGGAGGTCGCCTGAATGCTTTAGATGAACTGGCCTAATTGTCTCCTGAAGGCTAGAAAGATGTTTGACAAGAACTCTGGCTAATTTGTGTGATGTATTGCCTTTACCTCACATCAGGTATTAACAGTGCATCACAAATTAGCAGTTCTTGCCACACATCTTTCCTTCCTCCTAGGGACCATCACCCTCGCTCATCTAAATCATTCAGACGGTCTTAACCGCATCAGAACCCTCTCTATCCGTACATGAAACTAAGCAGTTTAGGCGTTACATAGCTCTTCACAAAGGTACCCACCACACTTGCCACTGACTTTATCCGACGGAAAGTCAAACAGGATCTTAATCTTCCACTACCTCCCTGAGATTTCTTTGACTTGATTGAACTCTGCATTAACCTCAACTGCTTTTCTTTCAGTAATCGGCTCTACAAATATTGGAATGGGTTCTCCCATCACAGTCGTCTTAGCTAACTTGTATATGAAACACCTAGAAGGTGAACGCTTCGCCTGTATCATTCCCCCAAACGTCACATGGTTTAGTTATGTGAACAACGTTCTCATAATAACTCCTAAACGTTCAGACCTGTGCGGATTTTTTAGAAAAGGCTGAACGCAGTTGAACAGGCTATCCAGTTTACACTTGACAGAAGAGTCCAATGAAAAGTTAAATTTTCTCGACATCCTCATTCAAAAAGAAGACAACACTTCTAGTTTACAGGAAACCTTTAAACAAAAGTATATCACACAGTCAAGATACTAAGACCAATAGAGGCATCATCATAGGGTTTTTCCTAAGAGCATACCGAATTTGTATTCAAGAGTTTCTTGACGAGGAGTGTGAACTGAGGAGTGTACAACGAACCTTTACCAAGCTACATTTTTGCTTCATTTTTCATCAAGTTCTTAAAATCATCAATTAACCACATACTAACAACACTCCTAACAAAATTATAATCCTTCCCTACAGACAAGTCGCACTAAATATCTTCGAACGAGGCAATGCAGAAGTTTACATAATTACCTGTAGAGGTTATGGGAAAATATACATAGGCACTACAGCAGGCAATGAATGCAGGAACTATCACTTGTATAACACATGTGTACAACACCGGGATTCCGCCAGCCGTCTGAGGAAATTTAACAACGATCGCCTTTTGATTAAAGAACCCAGCTTCCGCAGACTTAAAAATCACTTTTTTTGTAATAGGCAGGAATTAGGAAAGGGAAGAGAGAGAGAGAGAAAAGTGGCATCAGGAAGTGGGCTCTAAAACTTGGTGGTGCTTGGTCAAGGACCAAGAAGGTTATTCACCTGATGAAATTATTCCACCTCTAAATCATCAGAATGATATCATCTTTACCAGTAGTATTCAGGATACAACTAACCTTTTCTTGCTGAACACTTTACTTCCATGATGCAGCTTCATGATCCAGCAAAGGACCCTCCTTGGCTTGCAGAAAGGGTTGTGTCAAAGTTGTCAGCGGTGACAATAAGGGACGATGAAGTGAATCTTCTCCTTAAATCGCTGGACCATTGAAAGGCTGTGGGCCCTGATAAGCTGATTCAAAGACTGCTGAGTAGATGTGCAGGCCATCTAGCAGCAACTCTATCTCGCATCTATCAACACTGCCTAGCAGTGTAAATGACCTTCTCTGTGGAAAGAGGCAAATGTAGTCCTTGTTAAAAAGAAGAGCAGAATGGAAATCATCAACTACAGACCAGTGTCATTCCTCTCAATCACTATTAAGATTCTTGAGACAATAATCTCACGGAAGATGAAAGAGTTACTGCTGATCTGTTCTTAAACCTTTCCACTAATGGCATCAGTCAATTGAAGGATTCCAAAGTCAGCTGTGTAGTAGCACTGGACATTGCTGGTGCTGTCGACCGAGTATGGCACCAGGGACTCTTGGTAAAACTGCAAGTACTGGGAACTGCAGTGCGGTTCTAAGTGAATTTCTAAGTGGAGTTCTCAATGGGACAGAGTCCGCAAGACATCCTATTGATGCAAGTGTTCCACAAGGGTGTCTACTAGGACCACTGTTATGGAATGTTTACTTCAGTGACCTCCTTCATCCCATTACAGAATCCCATGCATATGCAGACGACTGTTCTCTAACGTTTATTTATCCAAGAAATGAAATGTCAATTGCTCTAAGTTATATCAATCACCAGCTCACAACTATATCAGCCTGAGGTAAATGATCGCAGGTAACATTTGCACCTGAGGAAACACAAATGATGATGGTCTCTAAGCATCAATGTGGCAGCTCCGAAGCAGTGGGAAAAATGAATGGGAGAGTGTTGGTACCCTGGGACGAAGTTGATATCCTTTGGAGTGAAATTTGACTCCAAACTGACCATGAAGAACCACGCTGTAAATCTTGAAAACAAGGCTACCAGGAACCTTAAAGCACTTCGACGTATCTCGTATCTGCTCGACAGTAGAGGCTACAAGATTCTATGCGAGGTACAAGTACGCTCACACCTTGAGTATGCTCCGCTTTCTTGGACTGCCTGCCTTCTTTCTCATCTTCGACTGCTTGACAGAATAGAGAACAGAGCAAGACGACTTCTCTCTCGCCTGGACCCATCCTGGATAGTTCTGTCATTTCGGCAGAGCTTTCAACACTGGAGGGATGTGAGCGGCCTCACTGTTACGTACAAAACCAATATTGTCAAAGAACCACACTTACCTCCACTCCAAGGACAGCGAGAAGTGAGCTTCTACACAAGACGGGCAACAAGCAGAAACTTCACTCCAGAACCTCACTTCATATGAGATCAACGAAATAAAATCATGTTAAGTAAAAGGACACAATAAAATGTCACATTAATTGCATTTGTGTTCTTCTACTTAACATAGAAATAAAATCAGTTGATCAAATGACATAGGTGGCCAACAGATGACTCCAACTTCATCCAGTTCCACATCTGTAGGTTTCATAACAATAAAAAAGTTTTCAAAAGGGCTGATGTAACAGAGACAGACAGACAGATAGACATACAGACACACAGACAGACAGAAGAGGAAAAGCAGACATTCGCTGTGAAGGACTGTAAAAATAATTTTTTTTTCTCTTGTCTCTCCTATAGAAATATTAAAACTGCCTATTATTTCCAAGACTATTTTGAAGGAAGGAATTAAAATTCAGCGAAAAGACTGGTAAATCTACATTGGAAATCTTTATA